>VTFQ01000017.1:35419474-35664474 GCA_036281575.1 Ancherythroculter nigrocauda
CTTGAGGCTGGAATTGGTGCCAAAGGTGCTTCAACAAACTATTGAGCAAAGACTGTGAATACTGATGTACATGTGACTTTTTTCGTTTTTTTATTTTTAATACATTTGCAAAGATTTAAACAAACTTCTTTCATGTTGTCATTATGGGGTATTATTTGTAGAATTTTGAGGAAAATAATGAACTTAATCCATTTTGGAATAAGGCTGTAACATAACAAAATGTGGAAAAAGTGAAGTGCTGTGAATACTTTCCGGATGCACTGTATCTATCTGTCTGTCTATCTATCTATCTATCCATCCGTCTATCTGTCTGTCTCTATCTATCTATCTATCTATCCATCCATTTATCCATCTGTCTGTCTATCTATCTATCTATCTATCCATCCATTTATCCGTCTGTCTATCTATCTATCTATCTATCCATCCGTCTGTCTGTCTGTCTCCATCAATCTGTCTCTCTGTATCTATCTATCTGTCCGTCTGTCTGTCTATCTATCTATCTATCTATCTATCCATCCATCCGTCTGTCTCTATCTATCTATCTATTTATCTATCTGTCTGTATCTATCTGTCCATCCGTCTGTCTGCCTGTCTGTCTATGTATCCATCTATCCATCCGTCTGTCTCTATCTATCTATCTATCTATCTATCTGTCTCTATCTATCTGTCCATCCGTCGTCTGTCTGTCTATCTATCCATCCATCCATCCATCCGTCTGTCTCTATCTGTCTATCTGTCCGTCCGTCTGTATCTATCTGTCCGTCTGTCCATCCGTCTGTCTGTCTGTCTATCCATCATCTATCCATCCATCCGTCTGTCTCTATCTATCTATCTGTCTGTATCTATCTGTCCATCTGTCGTCTGTCTGTCTATCTATCTATCCGTCTATCTGTCTGTATCTATCTATCTATCTGTCTGTCTGTCTGTCTATCCATCCATCTATCTATCTTTCCGACTGTCTGTCTGTCTGTCTATCTATCCATCCATCCGTCTATCTGTCGGTCTCTATCGATCTGTCTGTCTGTCTGTCTATCTATCCATCCATCCATCTCTCTGTATCTATCTGTCCATCCGTCGTCTGTCTGTCTGTCTGTC
The DNA here is from genome assembly GCA_036281575.1 of Ancherythroculter nigrocauda. NCBI lineage: Eukaryota > Metazoa > Chordata > Actinopteri > Cypriniformes > Xenocyprididae > Ancherythroculter > Ancherythroculter nigrocauda. The sequence goes on from VTFQ01000017.1 coordinate 35,420,570, forward strand.
TATCTATCTATCCGTCTATCTGTCTATCTATCTATCCGTCTGTCTGTATCTATCTATCTATCTATCTATCTATCCATCCATCATCCATCTGTCTCTATCTGTCTGTCCGTCCGTCCATCTATCTATCTATCCATCCATCCATCCGTCTATGTGTTGGTCTCTATCGATCTGTCTGTCTGTTTGTCTCTATCTATCTGTCCATCCATCTCTCTGTATCTATCTGTCCATCCATCATCTGTCTGTCTATCCGTCCATCCGTCTCTATCTATCTATCTATCTATCTATCTATCTATCTGTCTGTCTGTCTCTATCTATCTATCTATATCTATCTGTCCATCCATCGTCTGTCTGTCTATCTAGCCAGGCCTTTAAGCATTTTTTAAGCTTTCAAGCAAGTTGAAATTTAATTTTTGTCTTGACAAAAGGTTTGCTCCTTTTTCCTGTTTTCAAGTTCAGGAGCCGATATAAAATGTAGAAGGTGTTTTCAGATCAGTATCAGTAATGTGATCACAGCAGTGAGTGTTTGAGTCATTCAGAAACGCTCTTCTCTCTCTGTGTGTTTCAGATGAACACGTCTCTGTTAGGAAGCATCGGGATGTTGAATTCTGCTCCTCAGCTCCGCTGCATCAAAACCTATCAGGTTCCTCCGGTCCAGCCGGCGTCACCCGGATCTCAGAACGCCCTCAAACTCGCCCGGCTCATCTGGACCTCCAACCGCAACGTCATCCTCATGGCCCACGACGGCAAGGAGCATCGCTTCATGGTCTGAGGGGTCAAGGGTCGCCGTGACCTTCAACCCAACGGCTTCCGAGCTGAGCTGTTTCCTAGCGTTTACACTCTCCACACCCGTCGGTGTTTGTTTTCATTCCTTTTTTATTTATAGTGTTTTTTGACTATTTATGGAGATGATAAAGGACTGCAGGTCACTGAGATGTGTGTTTGCACACGTTTTTGCGCTCGAAGGTCAAGCGAGGTTTTGTTCAGACAGGCTGATATCTTTTTTTTCTGTTTGATTTACACAAAATCACTCACAGTTGATTCACTGAAACTACTCTATCATTCCAGATGCATGCAAACATGCAGATTTATAAAAACACACAGACTCGCTCTCAAACACACATTTCACTCATGCTCCTCCTTTCTTGTTATTATGTGAAGATCCCGTCTGAAACTCCTCGCTGACGACACTGAGAAATGACATTATTTATAATCAGAGAATCATCATTCGTACTGGATGACTAGAATCATATCGTGATATCGTGTATCATAGGAATTATTTTCAGGAATGGTTTTTATTTGATCTTGTGGTGTAGTTGTGAAATGTTTCGATTTGCTTTCGTCTGTTTGTGTTTGTGTGAGTCGCTGGTTAGTGTGACATCATAGGCACGGAAACACACGTGTAAAAACAGTCTTGATCGCTTCTTTCCCACCGCTGCACGCCGTCCGCTGTAATCCACAGAGCGAGTGATAGAGGAATATATTATAGAGACGTCTTTAACCTTTACAACAGCATCGTTTGCTGAAAATATGTGGTGTTTCATCCCAAAATCAGAAGAAAAAAATATATATTTGTGCAAGGAACTATTTTAGGACATTTCCGGGGTTAAATTCTCATATATAATGTCATTCTCAAACTGTAATGCGGTAAAAAACAATACAAAAATAAATAAATAAAATTAATTCTGTATTACGCAGCATAAATATATATATATGTAATATAATTTATGCAACTTTTAAAGTTTTTATTTCCTCTCTCACTGCTGTACGATGTACTTTGGCATGAATTGTTGTGTAAATGGAAATAAATAAAAATGCTTTATCTATAGATTAGATGTGAAACGCTTTTTAGACCAAACATGACAATTAAACACATGCATCATACTGAATTAAAACATCAACTTTAACATAATTTATTTAATTACTATTTTTTTCAAAAAATAATCATAGTCATAATTAATGTAATGATTAATTTTGTTTGTGTGATTATGCAATTAAATCTTATTTTATTTCTTGTATTTGTCTTGTGATTTTGGGGTGAATCTGACCTGGATGTGCCGTTGACGGGTCATTATTAGAGCAGAATCAGTTCGGGCATGTTCACGCTTTTCACACATCTGAGAGAGAAAATAAAAAACACTTTCCCTCGATGCTTCTGTCAGAGAAATCAGAGTTTATTGCCCTCCTGAAACATGAGTTATTATGACTCCAGTAGAGAGAAAGACTGTCTGGAAGTGAGTTTTTACAGATTTCTGAGGTCAGAATAACATCTGCATGACGGTCCGAAACTTCTGACACTGGACGCATATCAGGACTCAATCTGTGTGTGTGTGTGTGTGTGTGTGTGTGTGTGTGTGTGTGTGCGTGTGTGAGAGGTTGTTTCTATGATGTGGCTTCAATGTGTCTGTTTAGACTAATGGAAAAGTCCTTGAACGTTACAGGAACTGACGCAAAATTCTAATCATAGGATGATTGATTTTCCCTGCATATATCAGTTATTTCCTCTCTCGCGCGATGTGCGATGCTCGCGCTTTCTGTCACGGGCGACTTTGACGCGGCTCGTTGTGTAAATGGAAATAAATAAAAATGCTTTATCTATAGATTATAGATGTGAAACGCTCAAGACTTGTAGTTCCAGACCTTCAAACCCACAGGTGTGTGTGTGTGTGTGTGTGTGTGTGTGTAATTCAACATTCACTATATCAGGCTGTGCTTTAATGCTGTTACTGGATAAAAATCTTGTGTAATTGTGTTAATAAAGGTAAATGTGAGAATCATCAGTTTGTGTTTGTTTCATTCACAGAAGCGCATGAGCAACACTGAACACACATCTGTGTTGATTTGGGGTTTCAAGGCTTGTTTTGCAAGAGAAATACTGCAATTTACCAGCATCACATGATAAAGAGTCCCACTGTCTTCATATCGGACATTCAGTACAAATGAACTCTTGCTGTCCTACTCAACTGCTCTATACACAGAAAATCAATATTTTACATTTTTATGACACAGTATGGTCATATATATGTTTGTGTGCGTGTGTTGCTTCTTTTATTTATTTATTTATTGCAGATAACAGCTCAGTCAAACATTGTCACATTTCTAAAAAATTGCATCGTTTACATTATTTTGTTACTGTTGTTTTTTTTGTAGATATCAACAGCTCAGTCAAATATTTTATCACAATTTATTTTACATTTTATTGTTTTTATTTATTTTGCTTTTTCACAAATATCAACAGCTCATTTTATTGAAATTTTATTTTGATGCCCTTATTTAATTTAGCATTTTATTGCAGTTTCTAATTGTTTGTTTTTAATTTATTGATTCATTTTGCTATTTTTGCAAATATCAACAACTCAGTCAAAATTTTTATTTTTTAAATTTCATTGTTTTTTTATGCATTTTGCAGATATCAACAGATCAAAATGAAACATGTTATCAGTTTTAATTTGTTTTTGTATTTTATTTATATATTTAGCTATTTTTGCAGACATCAAAAAGCATTTTATTGCAGTTTTTATTTTATTGTTCTTTATTGTTTATTTTGAGGATATCAACAGTTTTGCAGATATCAAAAGCATTATTGCAGCTTTTTATTGTTGTTTTTAATGTATTCATTGATTTGTTTTAATATTATTTGCACATATCAACAGCTCTGGTTTGCTGGTTTGAAACATCAAAAGTTTGACTTATTTTATTAGTCAGTGGGTATTTCAAACAATCAGAAAAACAGGACAAAAAATAATCCAATATTGGCACAGCGGGTGAAGGAGTCCATAGGGACGAATGGTTTTGATTTTAAGGCTTGTTTTGTCCATCGTTTGCACTCGATGCGAACAGACCTTCAGCTCTAATAGAGAGCATCAGTTTACTTCAGTCTCGAAGCTCTCAGACAAACGCTCTCCTGCAGCTCCTGTCCAGCGTAATGTGGTTTTCTGGGAGTGAATAAATAAGATTTTATTTTCAAGCCTTTTTGTGGAGATTTTATTCCTCTCAGGGTCACGAGAAACCAGTTACGCTCTGAACGGCGGTTCATAGATTTACTAAACGACAGTAAGAACAGATGCACGTCCTCAGAAATGCTTTCAGTTTGAAATATTATGCCTGTTATCAGCGCTGCGAGAGAATTCATCATTTTAAGTGTGAAAATACAAGCTCACGCCGAAGCCCTGAGCGTCTGAGCGCAACAGAGGAGAAATGAAGATCAGGCAATTCAGACTTCATCTGAGCGGCTAATTAACACACGTGATTGATGATGATGATGATGATGATGATGATGATGGTGCACAGCCAATCAGCTAAACTCTGTCAGTGACATTTAAATATTCTAAAGTAATTAATGATAATCAGTGAAATTTCAGTGTCTATAAAAAATCATCATGCCTCTTTGAAATGTTACTTTATTTGTCACGCAGCTTGAAATCGAAACCCATTCCAAAAAAAAAAACTTTTCCAGCTTGATTTACAAATTTTGCCTTACAACAAAAAAAAGAAAAGAAAAAGGCAACAATTATAAAACATTAAAAATAAATAAATAAATAAAAACTAGACTAACAGGGTTGGAAAAGTCATTAATACTACGTAGAGCCACATTTTGCTTTAATTACAGCCATTATTTATTTATTTATTTTTTTCTCAGATATGTCTGTACTAGCTTTGCACACCTAGATTGGGGAATATTTGCCCATTCTTCCTTGCAGAATTTCTCAAGTTCAGTCCGTGGTGAGCGGCAATGGCCTGCTCTCTTCAAGTCCATATATTTTCTAAAGGATTTAAGTCAGGGCTCTGACTTGCCACTCAAGGACATTCAACTTCCTATCCGTAAAGGATTAGTTGACTTCAGAATGAAAATCCTGGAATCATTCCAGGATTTTTCTCCATATAGTGGACTTCACTGGGGTTCAACGGGTTGAAGGTCCAAATGTCAGTTTCAGTGCAGCTTCAAAGAGCTCTACATGATCCCAGACGAGGAATAAGAGGCTTATCTAGAGTAACCATCACTATTACAAATGATATACTTTTAAACCACAAATGCTCGTCTTGCACTGCTCTGCGATGCTCCATGCATTACATAATCATGTTGGAAAGGTCACGCGTGACGTAGGCGGAAGTACTGTGGTAGGGCGAAATTTTCTCCTCCAACTTCAAAATCGTCTGACATTGTTGTTTTACTTTTTTTTTTTTTGTAAAGGCCGTTTGACTTAATGCACGTTCACTTTGTAAACACTGGATCGGTACTTCCACCTATGTCACACGTGACCTTTCCAACATGATTACGTAATGCGTGGAGCATCGCAGAGCAGTGCAAGATGAGCATATGTGGTTAAAAAGTATATAATTTGTAATTTTTTTTTTTTTTTTCAGAAAAATGAGCGATGGTTTCTCTAGATAAGACTCTTATTCCTCATCTGGGATCATGTAGAGCTCTTTGAAGCTGCACTGAAACTGACATTTGGACCTTCAACCCGTTGAACCCCAGTGAAGTCCACTATATGGAGAAAAATCCTGGAATGTTTTCCTCAAAAACCTTCATTTCTTTTCCACTGAAGAAAGAAAGACATCTTGGATGACATGGATAAATTATCAGGAAACTTTAATTCTGAAGTCAACTAATCCTTTAAGCCATTTTTGGCGGTATGTCGTGTTGGAAGGTGAACGCTCATCTTCAGTTTGTCTCCCACCGGAGAAAATAATGTCAGTCCCTCACAGCTGTTCTGTCCAATTAATCTGCCGACTCATTAATCTGTGGTTTAATTAACATGATTGTTTAATTCATGTGGTTTATTTTGCAGCACTGATTTGCCCTTGCAAAACTCATTACTAGGGTGAAGTTACTGTACAGTGTATCGAGATCTGACCGTCAGGTTCATGTAATCTGTGACCCAGAATGCACTGCAGTCCGTCGCCCCAGCTGAGAAGAAACACACTGGACCGGGAGACTGACGTGACACTAATATGGAGTCCAGGCTGAACTCTGACCTTTGGCTTTGTGTTTCTCCTGCTCTCACTGTACGCCAGCGCTGAGGGGGAAATCAATCACTGCCCGCGGCAACACACACTAATAAAGACCGTGTGTGTGTGTGAGTGTGTGTTTAATAGGTAAAAGGCTCAATATGCACAAATGCCACACACACACCGAGTCTGTGCAGATCACATTATATACAAATGATCCCCATTTAGGAAAAAGTTTTTTCTTTTCTTTTAGAGTTGTGGTTTTGGTTAATCTGTTACTCAATAATGTCTATAGTATTCATAATTTGGCCCAATTTCGAGAACTGGCTAAACGTGTGTTTATTACTGTAGTGTGTTCACTCCTGTCCTCTCCTCCACCTGTTGATGTAGTTCTGACGGACTGCAGTGTGTGAGAGGCGGGTCGGTTTAGAGACCGCTGACCCAGAGGAACGTCCCGAGACCATCGGTCCACCTGATTAATGCACCGCCAATCAATTTCACAGCAGCGGATCTGGAGACGGACGGAGGGTGATGGTCAGTGTCCAGAGGGTCAGTTTCAATCGTCCAATCAGAGCACAAGGGGATGGTGACCTCTGACCTTTGGCGATGCTGCAATGCCTGACGTTCATTTCTCACCCCTTCCCCCCGAACCATTTTACAGTCTACAAACACAGGCGATCGATTCGCACCGCTCTCCTTCACTCCATCTCTCCCTCGTTTTCTGCCCCTTTTTTTCTTGTTCAGGCGCCGTTGGTTCATTTGTCAAGGGGAAGGATGCTGTGGTCGTCATAGTGACGGCAGTGATGCTGAAGGTTCCGTCTGCAGTGACTGGTGTTCCGTTGCAGAGAAGGTTTGCATTTAAATTGTGGATGTGTGACAGAGTGTGTGTGTGTGTGTGTGTGTGTGTGTGTGTGTGTGTGTGTGTGTGTGTGTGTGTGTGTGTGTGTGAGTGTGTGTGTGTGTGTGTGTGTGTGTGTGTAGACGTGTTTGCACATAAATGAAAAGGCTGCAAACAATGTGTTTCTGCTGTCCAAACACAAAGATGTTTCATATATATATATATATATATATATATATATATATATATATATATATATATATATATATATATATATATATATACAGTCATATAGTCAAACCAAAAATTATTTAGACATTTTTTATATTTTTGATATATTTTTACTAGTGGGTGCAGGACACTATAGTTCATTTATGTAAGTGAGGATAGCAAAATAAACAGACATATTATACCTAAATTCTTCATTCAGTGGACTACCAGTAAAATTGATACAAATTTGGAACCAAAAATTATTCAGACACTTTGACCTGACCATGTTTTTCTGAAGTGTTATCTGACATAATTAAGATGATTTTTTTTCTGACACAGTTTAACTATGAGATCTTGTCATATTTTATTACCATTTTTAAACTATAGTGAATAAATGTATAAATACAGTGGGTGTGTGTGGGTCTGTGTGTGAGTGTTTTTATTTTTGTATTTAATTATTAAATTATATATATATATATATATATATATATATATTACTGTACATATACAGAATAATATGTAAAATATATTTAAAATGTATTTGTATTAAATGTTTTTTATATAATGTATATTTCAAAGTCAGCGGGTCCAGTGTGGTTTAGGACCAAACAGTTCTTCAAAATATCTTCTTTTATGTTTTGCAGAAGAAAGAAAGTCATACGGGTTTGAAACGACATGAGGGTGAGTGAATGATGATCAGGATAAATCATACATGACGTTATACTTCATTTAAAAGTATTTTCATCATTATTATGCATGCATTTGTATGAGTATTGTTGTATTATCTCAATTTATTTATAAAGCACAATTAAAATCAACCACAGTTGACCAATGTGCTGTACAATGTTCTAAAGAGAATTATAAATACACCAAAACACAATGAATAATAATAATAATTGGAAATGAATAATAATAATCAGTGAAGAGATGCGTTTTTAACTTTGATTTAAAAATATGTAATGTTGGTGCCGTTCTAATATGGGTCGGTAAACTGATCCAAAGTTTAGGTGCGGCTATGGCAAAAGCTCGATCAGCCCTGGACTTTAACTTTGACTTTAGAACAACAGACTGAAGACTTCTCACTGGATGATGTTCACACAACAAGTCAGGAAGATGAGAGGAAGCGAGGCCATTTAAACATTTCAAAACAAGCAGAAGCGCTTTAAAAGCGGACTGGGAGCCAATGTAAGGACAGGAGTAACATGTTTGCGTTTGCAAACACCGGTTAAGAGTCTTGCAGCCGCGGTTTGTACTAATTGTAATCTAGATCATGAATAATTGTTTATTCCCAGATACAGGGAGTTACAATTGTCAATTCTAGAAGAAATAAAAGCATGAATCGACACTGAAAAGGCAAATAAAGTTGAGTATCGTCTGCATAGCAATGATAGTACAAGCCGTGCTCTTTCAAAAATTGAGCCTAAAGGAAGCATGTTTAGAGAAAACAATAAAGGGCCCAAAATAGAGCCTTGGGGGACCCCACCCGAATGACATCCTCCTATACTGATCGAGAAGCTCATATTGAGAGAATGCATCGAAATTTGTGCTTTTATAAATTCATTTGTCACATTGCAGGATTATTTAAGAGAAATGCAAGCAGTCAAAATATTCATATATGCATATAGTTGATAACAGAGCTTGTCATTGGTGTTTTTCCTATGAATATTCAAATGAGTTTGAGCGGTCATGTAGTTTAACCAGACTTTAGTTAAGCAGTGTGTCAGGAGGAATGCCGATATGTCCAGCAGATGTTTGTGAAGGTTTTTTGTCTTCTCTCTTTGATGCAGTGGTCAGTGCGGCGGGGGCGCAGGGGCTCATGGAGAACAGGCTTTATGACTGGCAGATGTCGCTCGGAGCTTTAAAGCAGTCTGTAATCCTATTTGCCCACTGAAAGGATCTTTAACGACCTGAGTGCCCCTGCAAAATAGTAAAAGTCACCGAGGCGACAGCTTGGCATTTTAAAACCTGCCATTACCAACACATAACGAAAGGGTAAAGAGAACTGGATCTCTCAAACTATCTGCCTTTTTATTTATTTATCATCAGCATCCTTAACAAAACTGATCAAATAATGAATATTTTAATAGATACATATCACTGTAGAATTCTGTTTATATATATATATATATATATATATATATATATATATATAATAAATTCATTATTTTTATGACAGTATTGAGGATCAAATGTATGTACATTTGTATTTTTATAAATTCCATTATTATTTTGTCTTTTGGACTACATGTAAACATCAACATTTTGTGAAAGAGCTTATTTAGGACCGTGAAAAATAAAAAACAACATGCAATTTTTATGTACTTATTATACAGAGTTTAGTTATATTAAATAGTTTTATACATATAAATATAATATAAAAAACAAAATGTGATTTGAATTTTTTTAAATGATAAACATTTCACAGATTCTGCAAGGTGTATATATATATATATATATATATATATAACAAAATATAAAGGTGTGTGTGTGTGTGTATATATATATATATATATATATAAAACATCTTTATACATTTTTATTAAATATGTACATTAATAAAATTATAAAAATGTGTGTGTGTGTATATATATATATAATATGGATTTTGTTTTTAATAATATATTACATACAATATATTTCTATATAATATATATTATATTATTAAAAAATCTGTTAATCATTTTGTGACTTATAATCTGGCTAGAAAAAAAATTAAGTAATTTTTTCCCACTCAGACTCAAATTTTACTTTATTGGCATAATAAAAACTAGCTTTGCATTGCCTAAGCATTAATATATAAAATATATTAATCTCTCTCTCACTGTATGTTGCCATGACTCATCATAAAATGTTTTATTTGCATTATGGGGATCATTTGATTTTCGTGATACAGTGATGGTTAGGTCAGAGGTCGTGACCCCAGGGGTCAAGATTTGTGGTGCACTGGTGAGGGTAAACAAGAGGGCTTTCACAAAGATTAAAACACAAACTGACTGTGTGTGTGTGTGATTCACAGTCCACTCTTGTGTTTTCAGGTAAATGCTTATCTGAGGTGTGTGTGTGTGTGTTGAAATACAGCCGAGATGTTGTTTAGAGACTGAGAGCAGGAGGCGGAGCTGAACAGTTTAGTTTGTGCCCCCTCTGTTAGGGGCGTAACCTCCACACGTGGGGTCACATTTAATTAGCATACAGGCCCCGCCCCTAACATACTTCAGCCAGGGCCACCCACCACTGAAACTGTGTGTGTGTGTGTGTGTGTGTGTGTGTGTGTGTGTGTGTGTGTGTGTGTGTGAGAGAGAGAAAGAGAGGTTAGGGATGCAGTGATATGTACAGGCTGATACTGATAGCCACTATTTATTTATGTTATTGGCCGATAAGCAAAATAATACCTTATATACTGTATATATATAATTTTTTTTTTTTTTTTTTGCTATATTAATTTTAATATTTCCTATTTTTCTATATATACACAGTCACAATTTTCTGTTGTGACACACAGTGTTTCTTTGTTTTAATCTATTAACAACAAGAGGTCAATGAAGTGACCTTTCTTCTACTTCCTCTGTCCAGTCAGAGGTCAAAGGCCAGAGTTGAGAGGTCAGAAGATCTCAGATGGGGGTGGGGTGAATTAAAACGTTGCCCCTCCCCCTATTTAGGTCTAACCTCTAAATGAACTGCACTCGTAATCCCATCATGCCCGTGTGAAGAGCGCAGGGGTCAGCGGCGTCCAGCGGTCGGGCCGCACTTATTTAGGCATCATTGCTGGAGAAGGTTTTCTGGTTAACGCTAAGTGTGTGTGTAAGTGTGTGTGTGTGTGTATGTGCGCACTACTTTTGAGTCATATTGGAATTCACTCTATTATCGTGACACAGCGTGTAAAAATCATCAATCACATTAATGTGCAAAATATTATTCATCGTTTTCCAGCCTGACTGCTGAACATGCAAATGGGTGTAATTACTTACTGCATATTTAAATCATGACGGCCATTTATCTCAAAGTCAAACTCTGTGGCATAAACTGCATTTTAATGGCCTGCGCTCTGAATATGAGGCTTGAGATTCAAAGGAGCAAAAGCCACTAATGAAGATCTGGATGTTCAGGAGCGTCTGCTTGAGACTGATTGAACACTGGGCTGCTGTAGTCTGTGGTCAGGAGTCGTGCAGATTGAGTTCAGTTTCCCATCAAATTCATTCATAAGTGCAGTTTTCTTTCCTGGTATTAAAGTCATTGTAATGCAAGATTAAACTCGATTAATTTTCTAGAAAAAAGTCGAAATACATCAATAATAAAATCATTACATTTTGAGAATTAAGTCATTGTGTTTCAAGAAAAAACTTGTTAAATTTCGAGAAAAAAGTCTAAATAAAATGTTCAGATTAAACTCATTCAATTTTGAGAATAAAGTCGTTTTGTTTCAAGAAAAAACTTGTTAAATTTGAGAAAAAAGTTGAAATAAAATGTCGAGAATAAACATTAAATTTTGAGAATAAAGTCACTGTGTTTCGAGAAAAGCATTAAATTTCGAGAAAAAAATAAAAATAAAATGTTGAGAATAAAGTCATTGTGTTTTGAGAAAAACTTGTTAAATTTCGAGAAAAAAATTAAATAAAATGTTGAGAATAAAGTTGTGTTTTGAGAAAAACTTGTTAAATTGAGAAAAAAGTTTAAATAAAATGTCGAGAATAAACATTAAATTTTGAGAATAAAGTCATTGTATTTTGAGAAAAACATTAAATTTCGATAAAAAGATAAAAATAAAATGTTGAGAATAAAGTCGTGTTTTGAGAAAAACGTTAAATTTCGAGAAAAAAGTTGAAATAAAATGTTGAGAATAAACTCATTCAATTTTGAGAATAAAGTCATTGTGTTTCGAGAAAAACATTAAATTTCGATAAAAAGATAAAAATAAAATGTCGAGAATAAAGTCGTGTTTTGAGAAAAACTTGTTAAATTTCGAGAAAAAAGTTGAAATAAAATGTTGAGAATAAACTCATTCAATTTTGAGAATAAAGTCGTTTTGTTTCGAGAAAAAAATTGTTCAATTTCAAGAAAAAAGTTGAAATAGAATGTCGAGAATAAACATTACATTTTGAGAATAGTCATTGTGTTTCGAGAAAAACATTAAATTTTGAGAAAAAGATAAAAATAAAATGTTGAGAATAAAGTCGTTTAGAGAAAAAAATTGTTAAATTTCAAGAAAAAAGTTGAAATAAAATGTTGAGAATAAACATTCAATTTTGAGAATAAAGTCTTTGTTTCGAGAAAAACTCATTAAATTAAAAAAAAAGTGGAGAATAAAGTCGCGTTTTAAGAAAAACTTGTTAAATTTTGAGAAAAGTCGAAATAAAATATTGAGAATTCATTCAATTTTGAGAATAAAGTCATTGTGTTTCGAGAAAAGTCGAAATAAAATGTGATAAAATCTCTCTCTCTCTCTCTCTCTCTCTCTCTCTCTATATATATATATATATATATATATATAAATTAATACTTAATAGAATTTAAAATTAAAATAACTAGATTATACCTCACAATATATAATTGTATATACACCCACACATATACATGTGTGTGTATTTATTAATTTTTTCCACTCTCAGATGTTGAGGTCATGAAAGGGGTTTATAAAAGCATGTACTAGCCTGCACAGGTGAGCTCAGAGCTAACAGATATGGCCTAGTTTTGATTTCAGTGTCTCTTAGACGCTCATTCATGTTTCTGGACTCAGACGGCGGCGACACAGTCACAAGCACCAGCGTCTTTTCCTGCGAGGCGTTTGGGATCGTCTTCTCTTTAAAGCTGCACTTAAGTCTGAAAAATGCACTTCCTTTATAAGGCGAGCGCGGCAGACAGTAGGCTTCTCTCTCAGTGAATTATTTATCCAGGTATCAAGCGGACAGCTGCCACAGATCGCCCGGCCAACAGGAAACAACAGGAAATAGGGATCCTAATTGTTGTCTATTACACTTTGGCTGGGCTAATGGCGGTGTGGACCTCTCTCTCTCTCTCTCTGTCTGAGCCGTCTGCAGTCTAAGAGTGCTAATGCTACGCTGGCAATTATCTCTCCTCAACAACCGCACAGGCGCTCTCTTAGAGCATCATATCAGACCCTCTTCCAAGTGTCTGAGATCTGCATGTTACAGTGTCATTAGTCCGTCTGTCTGAGAGGGAAGTGTTATTTTCCCCTTAAGATGGTCTGTTAATGGCGTCTGCTTGTGCGTTTGCGTTCAGAGGGTTTGATACTGTCACAGAAGCTGATGAGTTTCTCTTCCTCTGAGTTATTATATGAATATTTCACAAACCTCGTCGTGTGTGTAGCGCAGTCCAGTGTGTGTGTGACGCCTTCTTCCAGCGCAGTATGGCATGTGGCGTCGCCGTGTCGATCGATCTCGTGTGTGTTTGTGCCGAGAGGGCTGAAGTATCTGGTTCCTGTTCAGACGCTCTCGCAGCGCAGATGCGGTAAACTGCAGATACAGGAAAAACTTCAGACCAAAATACTGGAATCTAAACATGAGCACACAGTCTCTCTCCTACATACTCACTCACTCTCTCACACACACACTTGGTTTCAAATCATCTTAACATTGGTCAAAAGTGTGTTTGTCATACTTCATGCACTGCATATAAATGATATCAGATCATGTTTCATGTCACTCAAAGCTTGGATGAATTTTCATCTAATCAAGACTTAAGTGGTACATGCAAAACTCACTGCCACAATGCTGACGGTGGTTGTCAAGATGTTGCTATGCAGTTGCTAGGGTCTTACACCAATTTACAACAGTTTTGTAAAATTGCATATAAACCTTTAGAGTGTTTTTCCTTTTTTTCAATACTTCTGCTTCTCTCTTATCGGTTCTTTAATGGAGTAGGACTGTGTGTGTGTGTTAGTGGATTGGTCTTGGTTTTGCTGAGGTGGCAAAGTGCTGTTTAGTCATTTGTCCATGTCAGCACAAGAAGCTAAAATAACTAAGACTGTTACAAACAAGCACACAAACACACATTTTGTCCAATATTAAAAAGTTTTAAAGCAATTAGAACAATTTTTACAAATACAGTACCTATATGTACTTGTCCTACTGTATGTCTTTTTCATATTTTATACATTTGGGAACAATGTGTTTAGCGCTCGTTTTAAAGGGGACATATCATGAAAATCTGACTTTTTCCCTGTGTAAGTGCTATAATCGGGTCCCGGTGCATCTACCAACCCAGAAAACGTGAAAATGGACAACCCATTAACTTTGTTTTGGCAAGCCTTTCTCTGCATGCATGTGAAAAAATGAGCTGCTCGGATTTCACTCCCCTTGTGACGTAGGAAGGGGATCTTATTATAATATTACCGCCCCTTAATCTGCATGTTTCCACCCACGGCGCCGCCATTTTATTTTCGCAAATGACAACGGTCTACCAGTTCTTACGCCATGGCAAAAGTTTGATGAAGCATGAACTGTTCTGCACAGACAAGCACTGAACACTATTTAGAGTCTCGTTAGCTTGGATAGCTGCAAACCTGGCAAGCGCGATTGCTAAAAAAGGAGCGTTTTTGTCCAAGCGATATTTTGGAAAAAATATTAGATCATTCACAGTATTTGATAGCAATCATAAACGTTAGCCTGGTGTGTATGGCTCTGTTTGTCAAGGTACGCTATGTATAGTGGGCGCCTATACGGGTTTTGCACAAAAGATGAACATGACGGCACATGCTAGTGGATGAGTTGAATCAACTCCACAGCAACTACATAAATTTATCCACTAACCATGCAGAAATGTCCAGTTTCATTCTAATGGTGCGTTCACACCAGACGCGAACGAAGCATTAAGCGCGAGTGATTTACATGTTAAGTCAATGCAAAGACGCGAATAGACATCCTGCGGCGCAATTCACGCGAATGACGTGGCACGAATTGAGCGTTTCTGGTGTTTGACGCATGTAACGCGTGAATCGCGCAAGTTGAAAAATCGTAACTTTGGCGAAAATTCGCACCGCGTTAACCAATCAGGAGCTTTCTCTAGTAGTGACGTGATTACGACGTAGCGAGTGGAGGCAGAAATCCGAAACAACAATGGAGGACAAAATCATCGTCGCTGTACGATACATCTTCATACTTTTATAGAAACAGGATTAAAACGGATCTTGCTTGAAAGAAAGTGAGTGAGGAGGTCGGACAATCTGGTAAGTTGTAAAAAACGCTCTTTACTCAATTTGAGCTATATATACATATTGAGACTACAAGCTAGCTAAAGCCGGCAAATTGAGCTTATTCGCCGTATTTTACAACTACTTTCCCGCTGACGAGTTGATGTGTTTATTCAGAGGAAGTGTGCAGAAAGAAGTGGAAGAGTCTGGGACACATATTTAAAGGAGAGGGCGAGCCCCTCTCATGACGCGAATTTGCGTCTGTTGTGAAGTGAATTTCATGCGCGAATGAAGCGAGTAAACTCAAAATGTTCAAGCGTCCAACTATGCGCAAAAAGCGCGATTTATTCGCGCAAGTCGCGTCTGGTGTGAACGAGTCTCTCCATCAGTGTCGACTCTGGTTTGAACAATGTAAGGCTGAACACCGTTACTGACAATCCTCATTTTGGCTGCGTGACATTCTCCAGCTTTGTTGTTGTTGAGCTGTTAAAGCTCCGCCCTCTTCTGGAAAGGGGGTGGGAGCAGGCGCTCATTTGCATTTAAAGAGACACACACAAAAACGGTGTGTTTTTGCTCACACCCAAATAGAGGCAAATTTGGCAAGCGATAATAAATGATCTGTGGGGGATTTTGAGCTGAAACTTCACACACACATTCTGGAGACACCAGAGATATTACTTGTGAAAGGAACACAAAAGGTCCCCTTTAAAATCTTCCCGGTCTACTGACATTTGTTATGACATCCATTTCAAACATTACAATGTTCATGATAACTAATCATACTACACACACTCATACTATATAAAACATACTTTTTTAGTGGTCGTGCAGTAATTACTTATTCAAAATAAGCACCTACTCAAGAGAGTATGACGCAACCACTCTGTCTGATCAGCACTAATCAATAAAGCCGCTCATATTCTGATTGTTAGCATTCATCAAAATCAAAGATGGTTTGGTGTGAAGATCAGAAGAGATAATAAAGTGAGGAATTAATGATGAACTGTTGAATTATTGAGAATTTAACACACAACTGAATGTAATGCAGCCAAACATTTTTCAGGTTTTTATAGGCCTAGGCTACCTAAACTGCTCTTGTGTAAAACTTTCTTACAACAAAGAAAAAAGAGGCTGGAAAAGAAAAGTATCTCACTAGAAAGTAACTCGATGACTGATTAATATTCCTCATGTGTTTTGAGTGTTAAATTAAAGCTCTGAGGAACATCTCCCTTCACAAAAGACATTCAAACATGTTAAAGGAGGGATTTTCTCTTGAAATCAATTCCAAACATTTAAAAGGTTTTTCTCTTTTCTTCCGTGAGAGTTTTGTAGCTTTTATCAGTCGAGCGGAGTAAAAGTTCAAGAGCGCGCGCTTTTTAACCACCGTTTAACGGCTCGCCTCGTTAAAACGCAACACGCGTCGCCTCAGTCTTCACATCTGTTCGTCATCTTAAGCTCACTTAAAGCTTTTATTCCTGAGAAATTGAAATGTATCTTTAAACGTACCAACAGGCGATTTCTTTTCGACAGGTTCCGTTCGCGTGAGAACACCGTGGAATCGGATTCACCTGCGCGCGCCCCCGGAGCTGTTACCGTGGCAACTCCCGCGGAACTCTTGAGGGCGGGGGACTCGCGGATTGGGTGAATGATTTTTGTTGATAAACGCTTCAGATCAGATTCTTTGTGAAGATTAAGATTACTCTTACAAAAAATACCTTTAATTAGCGCAGTTTATGCCAAAAAAGCCGTTTTAATGTTCCCGTAAATTCCTATCTCATTCAAACTAGTTTCAAAAAAATTTTTTACTTGTTTTTTTCACAATGGACCCTTTTCATGGACTGTTTTAGCGGTCATCAGCATCGTAAATCTTGCAAAAAAAATTATATTTTCATATTATATTATATTATATTATATTATATTATATTATAAAATATTATATATATATTTTTTACATTTATGTACATTTATAACACTGTAGTATTGTATTACCTTTTCATCAAATTAAAAAAAAAAAAAAAACTAGTTAACACTGCTGTGAGGGTGTTTCAAATACAGCAGCTGTTGGAGTGACGGTAAAGTTGACATCTTTCTCTCAATCTCTCTCTGATTTTTCCTCTTTTTGAAAGTTGTGAAATCATTGATGTTTAGTTTTTCTTTTGCTATATATGACAAAATGGGGACACAAAAATATATTTAATGTATTCTCTCATTCACCGCTGTAGAATTTTACCCGTGACGACTTCCGCTTCGAGAAACCCGGACATGTGAAAAGGGTCTACTAACAACGACTCTACTATGGTATTTTGGCACTGTTTACCATGGTAAATTTATTTCCTTTATGACTGTCTTTGGCAGAATCTCATAGGTTATTTTACTATAAGTTATTAATTCATCTTTCACAACTTTTTATGTTCACACTTAGAACTGTTTTGTCATATTTATAGTGCACTAGTTTCTAGTTCACTAGGTTTTTCTTGGTTTTAAAGAAAATTTTCATACTTTTGTTCCTCAAATGTTTAGTCAGAAACACATTCTGTGT
Source organism: Ancherythroculter nigrocauda (assembly GCA_036281575.1). Taxonomy (NCBI): domain Eukaryota; kingdom Metazoa; phylum Chordata; class Actinopteri; order Cypriniformes; family Xenocyprididae; genus Ancherythroculter; species Ancherythroculter nigrocauda. Next base: position 35,438,249 of record VTFQ01000017.1, read on the forward strand.
TACTTTCTATAAAAATCTTTTTTCCATATTCATATTTTATACACTCAAAACTACTGGGTTGTTTCAACCCATGTTTGGGTCAGATATGGACAAACCCAATCGTCGGTTTACATTTTTTAATGACATTTTTAAACCCAACGGTTCACTCTAAAAAATGCTGGGTGATTTGAAAATGAACAAACTCAGAAATTGGGTTGTTTTAACCCAACAGTTGGGTTAACCTGTTGGGTAGTTTTATTTAACTCAACTATTGTTTAAAAATGACTGTATTGCTTGCTTAAAATGAACACAAAATATGTTGGAAATTAACATTTTATTAATAAGTTTAATGAATAATTAAACAATAAACATTTATTAAATTGCTTATTAATAAATGTTCACCTTTTGATTATTATCCTCTAGTAATTATGTGTCTGATTTTTAATTTCTAACATATTTTGGGTTCATTTTAATCCAGACATATAGTCATTTTTAAAGAATAGTTGGGTTAAATAAAACTACCCGGCATGTTGGGCAAACATTTAACCCAACCACTGGGTTAAAACAACCAATACGCTGGGTTTGACCATTTTCAACCCAACTTGGCTTGTTTTTAACCCAGCATTTTTTAGAGTGTACATTTTTCTTTTGAATATCCATGAAAAAACAAGCTAAACTTCATCTTTGTCCTGTTTTATTTTGCAGGCGCTCATCAAAAATTGAGGTTGTTGAAGGAACACGCTCTGACCGTGTGGTAAAGTGTTTGTAAAATGATTTACAGTACACAGCGTTTAACGCTCTTGAGAGAGTGGATTCCTAAAATACTAAACGCCGAACTGAGTTGTTTTGATAAATATTTGATGTCTCATTTATCAATGAGTTAGCAGGTGATTTATTCAATACCGCAAGTGATATTGAATAAACACTCTGACAGGCGTTTATCGATGAACCGCTTCAAAAAAACACGCATGCAGAATTGAACTGAATTGACTTCAGCCTCACATAAAAGACGGACGAACTTACAATATCAACAGCAGAAGAGAATGAATCTTGTTTTATTTTTCTCTGAGTGTGTGTGTGTGTGAGGAATCCTCTGCGCCTGCATTATTTGAGTCCATTAAAGCTCTTCTACCTTCCCAAGGATTTGATTTCTGTCCCATAACCAGCGACTGTGACTGGGCATCGAGTCGGCTCTTTAAGACCAGACCCCCAGATCGATGGCGCTAGCTTTACCAGGGCGCTAACAGCCTCCGCAGTGTCTCCGTTAGATCCACAGGTTTGCACAGGGAAACAAGGGCCAACTCTGACCCGGTCGAGGGTCCTTAAGGGCCCTCCTGAAGAGAGGAGGAGCGAGGGGGAAGGAAATTGCTAGTTGCTTATGAGTGAGTACATGTGATTATTATGGAGTTGTGAGTGTGTGAATGAACGGCCGTCAGTGTGTGTGGCGGGGTGTGACTGGCCAGTAAATTGAGATGGTTAATCTCAGATGAGGAGAGTGTATTGGTCCTTCAGACAGACATGTGAGGGCCACTCCACACGGCTGCCCATTTAAGAGCCCGCTTACAAGAGCCCGTCCGTGCGTGTCTTTGAAGAGCTCGACCTTATGTCTGCAATTCACCCCTTTTATACACACACACACACACAATTCTGTCTGCACTGCAGCGTTTCATTGCTGAATTTTCCCAAATGATTCAATGGAAACGATGCACTCTTCTCAAGAGAAAAATATCATTAAAAGGCTTCAGCAGCATCAATTAATCAGGCTTTACAAAAACTACTTTAAATAATGGCATGGTGCCCTGTTTCTAAGTCAGGGGTTTTCATACCGGGGTCTGGGGACTCTCTGGGGCCACAAGTAAGTGCTAAGGGGTCCGTGCATGTGTTTAGAGAAAAAAAGTGTAAAAATAAATGCAACAGATTAAAATTAATAAATAATAAAAAGGAGGGATTAAAATAAAACTTTTATATTAATAAATGATTAAAATATAATAAAAATAGATTAAAATTAATTATAAAATTAAGTAGATTAAAATTAATAAAACATTAAAATAAATAAATAAGTGATTAAATATTAGATATAAATAAAAGATTTAAAAGATATAATAAAATAAATAATAAAAAAGATTAAAATTCATTATAAAATTAAATAAAAATACAAAATAAATAATAAAAAGATTAAATAAATCAAAAACAGATTAAACAAATTTAATATACAAAACAAGTATTAGATTAAAATAAAACTTATATTAATGAATTAAATAGAACAAAAATGAATTATAAAATTTAAATGAAAAAAATAGTAAATTAAAATTAATAAATAATAACAAGATTAAAATAAATAAAAAAAAACTTTGATATAAATAAATTTTATATAAATAAATATTAGATTTTAAAAATAAATAAATAAATAATAAATAAATAAAATAAACAATAAAAAGATTAAAATGAACAATAAAATATAATGGAAAAAATTAGATTAAATCAAATATTAAAATAAACCTCTATATACACACTGCCCTCCAAAAGTTTGGAAACGCCCCAGAAAAGTGGGGTTTTGGACAATATTGGCATGAATCCTTTTTAATTTGTGATAATTTTGCACTGATAAGGAACAACACAAACTATAAAAACATATTTTATTACATAAACAGTTTATACATAGAAAAAACGTAAATTTTCGATTCATCAAAATATCCAGCATTAGCAGCTATCTGACCTAAACTGGGTTCTGATTGGTTCATTGTATTCTAAACTTAATTGGCAATCAATTGTTGAAGCTATTAAGGTGTGCTGACCCACAAATCTTTTACAAACCTGGGCCAAGTTTAAACCAGTAACCAGCATCACAGCATGACTGACTTTGACATGTATTTATTGCCATTATTATGTAATCAAAATGAAAATTATTATTGCTGGTATTCAATGATAATGTCAAGTAACTTTAGTGTATTTGCACCAAAAAATGATCAGGATTTATGCTGATATCGTCCAAAACCACACTTTGCCAGGGGTGTGTCCAAACTTTTGGAGGGTAGTGTATATATATATATATATAAAATTTTAGATCATATATGAGGGTCTGTGACATCTAAAAGAGTGAAAGCCCCTGACATAAGTCATGTAATAATCTTCACTATTCATCAATCAATAATGTGGATATTGTTTTTTTTAATGTGTGGAAATTAATGATCTTAGAAATCTGGGAATATCAGTGAGTTTTGAACATTTCTTGGTCTAAAAAGTTGCATTACAGTAACTTTTATCACGGGGTGTTGTTAATATCACAACAAAACTTAAACATATAATATATTCAGGATGTCCTGATAGAGCTAAAGCTTTCTTGTAGGGTTTGTGGTGATCATAATTAGCTTTATAGTTTATCATAAGTCAGTACTGAGTATAAGTGTGTTGTGTGTCTATATGTAACCTTGTTGTGGTCTAGTTTTGGGACTAGTTCTGTAGTGTTTATTGATTTGCCAGTGTGGTTATGCAGCTACAGGAGGAATATGATTTAATAAAACATCTCTCCCCTCATTCTCATGAACAATTAATTCACATGAACTAGTCGAAGAAACAAGATATGTGTACATAAACAGACACACACACACTGGCAGCAGGAAGGAGAATGCCATCACACACACTCAGATGTGGTTTACTGAGTAATACATATAAAAATGCTTTTAAATGAAATATGAAACGTCAGCAGAGAACCTGTCTGTCTGTCTGTCTGTCTGTCTGCAGTGAGAGCGAATGAAAGTGTGTGAACGCGAGCGAGACGGTCAGAACGAGACAGACCCGACGGTCTTCCTGTTTCTCTGTGCTGTGCTCTTAATGCTGCATGTTTAATTAGCAGAGGGAGTGTGAGAAAAAGTGGGCAGACAGTCTGTGCGTGTGTGTGTGTGTGTGTGTGTGTGTGTGTGTGTGTGTGTGTGTGTGTGTGTGTGTGTGTGTGGCTGGAGTCTCCATTAGTGAGCAGTCAGACCTGTTGTCTCCTACATTACTGCTAATGGAGGCTCTGCTGACAGGAAAGGTGGTTTCCTTTCATGCAAAAGGGCGTCACCAGTGTGTGTGTGTGTGTGTGTGTGTGTGTGTGTGTGGAGGTACGCAGGACTGGGCCGTTTATCAGTTTATTAACTACAATTATTTTAAATTTAATCAATTGTAAAGTGCTTTATTGGCATGATTTGTTTTGCTCACAGTATTGGCACAGCATCAAAAACATAAAACATGACAAAAACAACAGAATTATATAAAATAATAACTTGATTTGATTATGTTTGTCTGTACAAAAGTTGCCAGGGTTATTACTGTTAACTGAAACCATAAAAACACATTTTAATTACTATTGTTTCTTATTATTATATAAAACAAAGATATTATGTATTATTCTTATATAATAATTGCAATCCTAATAATAGTCATAATAATATTAATTTATTAATATATTAATATCATTATTGTTGTTGTTGTTGTTGTTGTTATTATTCAAAAATAAATACATTACAGTTAATGCTAAGGTTTATTCTTATAATAATAATAATAACTATAAATGTGTTATTATTATTAAAATAATGAATGAATGAATGAATGAAGTAATAAATACATTCCAGATTTTGTTATGGTTTATTCTTATAATAGTAATAATAATAATAATAATAATAATAATAATAATAAAATGTTTGTTGTTGTTAAAATAATAAATATTTAAATTAATAAATTCCAGACATTCCAGATATTGCTTAGGTTTATTCTTATAATAATAATAATAACTATAATCTTACTATTATTATTATTATTATTAAAATAATGAATGAATAAAGTAATAAATGCATTCCAGATATTGTTATGGTTCATTCTTATAATAGTAATAATAATAATAACTATTATTTTTGTTTTTGTTGTTAAAATAATAAATTCCAGAAATGGCTATGGTTTATTTTTTTTAAATAATAACTATAGTCTTATTATTTTTTATTAAAAGAATGAATAAATAAATAAATAAAATAATAAATACATTCCACATATTGCTAAGGTTTATTCTTAAAATAATCATAACTATATTATTATTATTATTATTATTATTATTATTATTAAATGAATGAATGAATAAATAAATAAAGTAATAAATGCATTCCAGATATTGTTATGGTTCATTCTTGTAATAGTAATAATAATAATAAATGTTTGTTTTTTTGTTAAAATAATAAATATTTAAAATAATAAATAAATTCCAGATATTGCTATGTTTATTCTCTTATTATTTTGTATTAAAAGAATGAATGAATAAATAAAGTAATAAATACATTCCACATATTGCTAAGGTTTATTCTTAAAATAATCATAACTATATTATTATTATTATTATTATTAAAAGAATGAATGAATAAATAAATAAAGTAATAAATGCATTTCAGATATTGTTATGGTTAATTCTTGTAATAGTAATAATAATACTAAATATTATTTTTGTTGTTAAAATAATAAATATTTAAAATAATAAATAAATTCCAGATATTGCTATGTTTATTCTCTTATTATTTTGTATTAAAAGAATGAATAATTAAATAATAAAATAATAGTAAAAATAATAATAATAACTATTATAGTTGTTGTTTTGTTAGAAAATATCTAAAATATAAATGCATTCCATATATTATTCTAATAATAATAATAAAAAAAATAATAATTAATTAATTTCATTCTCTTAGTAGTAAATAAATTTAATAAATAAAATAATAATAAATGTGTAAAGCTGTTATCTTTGTACACGACTGAATTCGGAATCTCATGCTAGAGTAGTTCTTTTACTATTTTTGTCATATTTAAGTGGCAATAACAATAAGAGAGTTCGAAAGTATTCACGTGATTCCAAATTCAGCAACTATTTGCTTTTAGGCAGTTAGTCGGGCAGCTCTGGTTGGGGTCCTGAGGGGGAGATGGTCTTCAGAAACAACAGACCGGGATCAAGTGGTGCTGTCATTTCCCATTGCATCAGTGTGTGTGTGTGTGTGTGTGAGACACTTTTGAGCTACAGCTGCTATCAGTCACATCACATTTCTGTGCTCCAGTAGTCATGGGCACACATGACCTTGAGTGCACCCTGTCTCACACACTGCCCGTCTCTCTCTCTCAGACGCCGGCTCTGTCTGTCTCCTCTGAGCTGTCTCTGGTCCTCCTTGACCCGGTGTAAGGTTGAGTCCATTTACTGCATGTCACCATCAGTCGGCGTCTTGGCTTAAAAATGGAGCAGTCCGACCATGAGCTGTGAGTATTAGCCGATCAATATGCATGACACACACACACAGATGAAGGATATTATTAACACATCTTTAAACCTGTGAACCACAGACGGCCTCAAGGGTGTCTCTGTATGGAAACAGAACAAGTGTTTCTTTTGAGATGCTGTAAAATACACAACCCTCCCAAACAGATCGTTCCAAACCCCTGAGACGCCGACCTGACAGCATCTGCACGAATACGAACACTGAATATTAATCTGATTATCTAACACCATATATGTGTGTGTCAGTGTTATTTTCGTGTTATGCTATCATTGTATTTATTCAGTATTCGATACAGTATGTATTTCGATGTAGCTTTATTTTTATTTCAATTTTAGGAAATTTAGTACTGAAATCTAAAAAATTAAGTTGGTCTAACTATCTATCTATCTATCTATCTATCTATCTATCTATCTATCTATCTATCTATCCATTCCTCCATCCATCCATCTATCCCTCATCCATCCATCCATCAATCTTTCCCTCATCCATCCATCCATCTATCATCCACCCATCCATCCATCCATCCATCTATCATCCATCTATCTATCTATCCCTCATCCATCTATCCATCCTTCATTCCTCCATCCATCCATCCATCTTTCCCTCATCCATCCATCCATCTATCATCCATCCATCTATCATCCATGCATCCACCCATCCATCCATCTATCATCTATCCATCCATCTATCTATCCCTCATCATCTATCTATCCATCCATTCCTCCATCCATCCATCTATCCCTCATCCATCCATCCATCTATCTATCTATCTATCTATCCATTCCTCCATCCATCCATCTATCCCTCATCCATCCATCCATCAATCTTTCCCTCATCCATCCATCCATCCATCCATCCATCCATCCATCTATCCCTCATCCATCTATCTATCCATCCATTCCTCCATCTATCCATCCATCCATCCATCCATCCATTCATCCATCTATCATCCATCTATCCATCCCTCCATCCATCCATCCATCCATCCTTTCATCCATCCTTCCTTCTATCATCCATCCTTACATTTATCATCCAACTATCCCTCCATCCATCTATCCATCCATCCCTCCATTCATCCTTCCATATATCCCTTCATCCATCCATGCATCCATCTATCTATCTATCATCCATCCATCTATCCCTCATCCATCTATCCATCTACCATCCTTCCATCCATCCATCCATGCATCTATCTATCTATCCATTCATCTATCCCTCCATCCATCTATCATCCTTCCATCTATCCCTACATCATCCATCCTTCCATCTGTTCCTCATCCATCTATCCATCCATCCGTTCATCCATCTATCCCTCCATCCACCTCTCATCCTTCCATCTGTCCGTCCATCCATCCATCCATCCATCCATCCATCCATTCATCTATCTATCCATCCATCCATCTATCTGTCCATCGTTCCATCATTCATCTATCTCTCCATCCATCTCTCCATCCTTCCTCTCCATCCATCATCAATCCATTCATCCATTCATCTATCCATCCATCCATCCATCTATATCTGTCTGTCTGTTTTCTGTCTATTTACTATCTCAAATAAAAAGCACTATTCGTGAAACACAGAGTTGCACCCTATGAAGAGTGTTAAATATTACTCAAGAGGTTCATTTCAATTAGGATATAGGCAGCACATGCAGTTCACTAGAGCAGATCTAGTGTGTGTGTGATGTTGACCCGCCTCTAATGGCTCAGATGATAGATCAGTTGTGTGCTGATGATAATTAATTCTCTCTGTGTTTTCAGGAGGGGTCGGCGCTGACGGTCTGTCAGTCAGATGGTTCTCAGGAGAGTCTTTTGTTTTGAATAGGGGGAAAATCTGAGCCGCGGAGAAGAGATTCCCAGCCCGATCAATTCCCTCTAACTACACTATTGATTAGCTGCAGTAACATTTTTCATTTATTAATTATGAGGAATATGTACTTGGAAGTGTCTTTCTCTCTCCTGATAGGGTCATCAGCCATGAGCTGATATCATTTGGGCTTGTATGAATGTGTTATAGACATATTGTCGTCATTAAGGACACACTGACACGTCTTTGTCTCTGAAATATGACACTACACCTTCTACACTTCTCTTTCTGACAACGGAGGATTTATTTTTAGTTTTCGGATGATTAAATGTTGCTTTTAATGGTGTTTCAGTGGCAGAACATACAGTACAAAGCTCATTTACACATAAAAACATCCTAATGTCACTGAATTAGATGGCAAAATATGAACGTGTGTGTCATATACTGTAAACAAAGATGCATAAATACACTTATTAATGGCAAATATTTGACAAAAAGTACATCTATCTATCTATCTATCTATCTATTCCTCCCTCCATCTAATCATCCATCTAACACTCTATCATCCATCTATCCATCTAATCATCCATCCATTCCTCCATCCATCCATCCATCCATCTAATCATCTATCCCTCCATCATCCATCCATACATCCCTCTATCATCCATCTACCCATCTAATCCATCCATTCATTCATTCATTCATCTATCTATCTATCTATCTATCTATCTATCTATCTATCTATCTATCTATCTATCTATCTATCTATCTATCTATCTATCTATCTATCTATCTATCTATCTATCTATCCATCATCTAATCATCACTCAATCTATATCCATCCATCTAGTCATCCATCCATCTATCTATCCATCTAATCATACATCCATCCATTCATCCATCTAATCATCGCTCCGTCCGTCCGTCTATCTATCTATCTATCTATCTATCTATTCCTCCCTCCATCTAATCATCCATCTAACACTCTATCATCCATCTATCCATCTAATCATCCATCCATTCCTCCATCCATCCATCCATCTATCTAATCATCTATCCCTCCATCATCCATCCATACATCCCTCTATCATCCATACCCATCTAATCCATCCATTCATTCATTCATTCATCTATCTATCTATCTATCTATCTATCTATCTATCTATCTATCTATCTATCTATCTATCTATCTATCTATCCACCATCATAATCATCACTCAATCTATATCCATCCATCTAGTCATTCATCCATCTATCCATCTAATCATCGCTCCGTCCGCCGTCCGTCGTCTATCTGTCTATCTATCTATCTATCTATCTATCTATATCTATCTATCTATCTATCTATCTATCTATCTATCCGTCCTTCCATCATCCATCCATACATCCCTCCATCCATCCATTCATCCATCTAATCATCTATCTATCTATCTATCTAATCATCCATCTATCCATCCATCTAATCATACATCCATACATCCCTCCCTCCATCCATTCATCCATCTAATCATCACTCTATCTATCTATCTATCCATCTGTCCTTCCATCATCCATACCTCTATCCATCTAATCCATCCATCCATATATCCCCCATCCATCCATTCATCCATCTAATCATCACTCTATCTATCTATCACTATCTATCTATCTATCTATCTATCTATCTATCTATCTATCATCTTCCTCCCTCCATCTAATCATCCATCTAACACTCTATCATCCATCTATCCATCTAATCATCCATCCATTCCTCCATCCATCCATCCATCTATCTTATCATCTATCCCTCCATCATCCATCCATACATCCCTCTATCATCCATCTACCCATCTAATCCATCCATTCATTCATTCATTCATCTATCTATCTATCTATCTATCTATCTATCTATCTATCTATCTATCTATCCATCATCTAATCATCACTCAATCTATATCCATCCATCTAGTCATCCATCCATCTATCCATCTAATCATACATCCATCCATTCATCCATCTAATCATCGCTCCGTCCGTCCGTCCGTCCGTCTATCTATCTATCTATCTATCTATCTATCTATCCGTCCTTCCATCATCCATCCATACATCCCTCCATCCATCCATTCATCCATCTAATCATCTATCTATCTATCTATCTATCTAATCATCCATCTATCCATCCATCTAATCATACATCCATACATCCCTCCCTCCATCCATTCATCCATCTAATCATCACTCTATCTATCTATCTATCTATCTATCTATCTATCTATCTATCTATCTATCTATCTATCCATCTGTCCTTCCATCATCCATACCTCTATCCATCTAATCCATCCATCCATATATCCCTCCATCCATCCATTCATCCATCTAATCATCACTCTATCTATCTATCACTCTATCACTCTATCACTCTATCACTCTATCTATCTATCTATCTATCTATCTATTCCTCCCTCCATCTAATCATCCATCTAACACTCTATCATCCATCTATCCATCTAATCATCCATCCATTCCTCCATCCATCCATCCATCCATCTATCTTATCATCTATCCCTCCATCATCCATCCATACATCCCTCTATCATCCATCTACCCATCTAATCCATCCATTCATTCATTCATCTATCTATCTATCTATCTATCTATCTATCTATCTATCTATCTATCTATCTATCTATCTATCTATCCATCCATCATCTAATCATCACTCAATCTATATCCATCCATCTAGTCATCCATCCATCTATCCATCTAATCATACATCCATCCATTCATCCATTCATCCATCTAATCATCGCTCCGTCCGTCCGTCTATCTGTCTATCTATCTATCTATCTATCTATCTATCTATCTATCCGGTAACCTGTGACTTTCAGGTTACAAATCACATATCATTCCCAAGGAAGATAAACTCCCTCTAACCGGAGAACGACGGCTCGCCTTTGACAAACAGATCTCACGCTTGAAAGATATAAAGCCTCACCAAGGTACGTCCACACCTCTGCAGTATTACACAACAAAACACCTACACCTGCCTCAGATAGACACTGAAGACTGGAGTAATGATGCTGAAAATTCAGCTTATAAATTACACTTTACTATATATTCACATAGAAAACAGCTGTTTTAAATTGGAATAATATTTCACATTTTACTGTATTTTTGATCAGCCTTGGTGAGCAGAAGAGACTTCTTTAGAGAGAAAAAAAACGTACGGAGCCCAAAACTTTTGCCGTTTATATAATTAATTGGCAAAAGACAAAAAAGCTATAATTGTTGAATACCTGCTGGTTTGTGGAAAAGGAAACAGCCACTGTCATAGTTAAGTTAGTAGCATCACTACGGTTAGTTAGTTACTGCCCATCACTGCCGGCCACAGAGAGATAAAGAGAGCGAGACAGCAGAGGCCAGCGCTATAACCTTGCCAGAAAGAGTGTTAGGCCTCTAAAAATATCCCTGATTACTGGTGCAGCCCTGCAGCTCCAGAGACCCAATGAAAGTATTGATGAGTGAATCCCAGCCTAAGAGAACATGGAAACAACCGCTGGCCAGCGGCCATAGTAAACCTATTGATCCAGAGCCCGGCCTATCTCTCTATGACAGCCTATTCCCACCTCACACACATTACTGTATCGGCTGCTCGTGTGTGTGTGTGTGTGTGTGTGTGTGTGTGTGTGTGTGTGTGAGAGAGATTTCTCTCGCTCTCTTTCCCCACTCGTCCACCTCCTACGAGAGTGTTTGAATGTTTTGTGGCCTGGTTTTGCAGCCTCGTTTCAATCAGTACTCGGCTGTGTTTGGTGAACTGTGTGCTGTGCTGTATAATTGCCTTAATTTATTTTAAATGGAATATGAAACAGTATGCACTATGCTGTACATATGCATACATATAGCAATCAGTTTTATAAATATTAACATTAAATATACATAAATGATTTGTTATTAGCTGTCAACTCAGGAAAATGTGCTGTTTTGGATCTTTTGTATCTAAGCGCGGCTTTTGACACTATTGATCACTCTAATCTATCGAAACGTTTAGAGCTGTATGTTGGTATTAAGGGAACTGCCTTAAGTTGGTTCTCATCCTACCTTAAGGGGAGATCTTTTTCTTTAGCCATTGAAAACTATACTTCTTTTGCTGCTTATACATGAGGTGTACCACAGGGCTCCGTCTTAGGCCCTGTCTTATTCTCCCTCTTTTAGCCAAGATCTTTCATAAGCATCAAATTTTATATCATCTTTATGCAGATGATATACAGCTTTACCTTCCAATGAAACCAGATGACAACATATCTCTTCAGTCACTGTTTGATTGTTTGAGTGATGTTAAACGTTGGATGGCGGTTAATTTTCTCCAATTAAATGACTCTGAGACGGAAATATTGGTTTTTGGACTGTCTGAAGGCGCTAATGTCCTCTCAGAATCCCTTAGTCTTGTGACTAACACATGCATGGAATCTGGGCATCATTTTTGATTAATTAAACAAATTAATTCAGTTGTAAAATCAGCATTTTTTCAGCTTAGGCTGATTGCTAAAATAAAATCTTCTATTGCTTATTGAGATCTAGAAACTGTTATTCATGCATTTATTTCAACAAGACTGGACTACTGCAACTCACTGTATTCAGGGATTGGTCAGTCTTGTTTATCTCACCTTCATCTGGCCCAAAATGCTGCGACCAGTGACGTGTTTGAAACTCAAAGGGGAACGTGCAATTTCAGTGGCGGCAGCAAAAAAAAAATACAGTAAAAAAAAAAAAAAACAGTAAAAATTTTAAAATATTATTTAATTTTAAATAATTGTTTACTATGTGAATATATAGTAAAGTGTAATTTATATCCAGTGATCAAAGCTGAATTTTCAGCATCATTACTCCAGTCTTCAGTGTCACATGATCCTTCAGAAATCATTCTGATATGATGATTTGATGCTCGAGAAACATTTATGATTATTATCAATGTTGAAAACTTTTGAAAATGGTAATGGAATCTACAATACAGTATTTCAGGGTTTTTTGATGAACAAAAACTTTGAACAATTAAAAATAGAATCTTTTGTAACATTATAAATGATTTTCCCATCAATTTAATGCGTCCTTGCTGAATAAAAGTATCAATTTCTTTAAAAAGAAAAAAAACTTTTGGTAAATGTATAAAATATTCTAAAATAACCAGTTCAATCAAGTGAATCAATTCACTAAAAATGATTTAATCTATCCAGTGCTTCATATCAGAGAGTGGAGATTTTACGCGAACGTGTTTGATTATCACCTTCGTCATTCCCAGCATGCCTTTACAACAACGAGGGAGAGAAATAGTCAAACTGTCCTTGAAACACTTTGAGCGAACAACATGCCCGTTAAAAACTATACAGCTGGACCTCGAGAACATAAACTCTCCTGGATTTATTACACCTCAAAAATTACCGTTCGAATGACTTCAGACTCCCAAAGTTATTGATCGATCAGCATGTGATCTGTGATCAACAGCCAGAGAAATGCCACACGGAGCAGAAGGGATTATGGGATGCTCTACAGCTGACTGAGGCATGATGGGAAAGAATAACACCCACATACACACACATACATCTGAGCAGTATTGATTATCTCCCAGGCTGTTTTACTCACACACACACACACACACCGTCACAGTATGAAGTGATTCAAGTTCTTTTCCACATAAAAAAAACAAAACATTATGAATAATTCTGCTTAGTGACCAGAGGCAAAGTGTGAGCTTGAAAATGTGTGTATTTAAGTTATGCATGTATAAATTAGAAGTCTTAGTTTCATTTAAACTGATTACTCAAGTATTTATAACAGTATAGAAAAACATTGTAGAATTTAGAACGAATCCAGGTGGATCTGAAGGTAAAGTAAATATTGTAGTAACTGTGATTCTATTACACATTAATATTTCTATATCCTTTTTTATGTTTGGATGGACCTCTTCTTTCTTTATGCTGCTTGGCCTTGTGGGTAATATTTCATATGTGATCTGATGAACTGCACGGATAAATCATTTATAATAAATACTGCAATATTCCATAAAAAAACAAAAATTTTGATTTTCATGTTGACTTTCTGATAATTTTCACATCAGTGTTATTTTAGTATCATTGATGTAGTTTTTATTAATAGTTTGAATTAGATTTTATATTTACATTTTCTGTTTTCATTTTAATTTTAGTTAAAGTTTTAGTAACTTTATTGTGTTTTTATGTTCTCATTTTTATTTATTTTTTTATTATTATTACAATTATTTAATATGTCTATACAGTTGTGGTCAGAATTATTGGCACCCTTGGTAAATATGAACAAAAAAGCCTGTGAAAATAAATATATTTCATAATGAGATTTTCACCCAATTTCAATTTTGTTTTTACTTCAATGAAAGGTTAGTTTTTTGTGATTTTTTTTTTTTTTTTTAATAAAAGATCAAAAGGATTAACAATGCAGATTTATTTTCACATGCTTTTTTGTTCATATTTACCAAGGGTGCCCATAATTCTGACCAGGACTGTGCAGTTTTAGTTTATTCAGTTATTTTTAATAAGTACTTCAACTAAAACTTACATTTTAAATCAGTTATTTTATTTCAAGTCATTTTTTTATGGTTTTAGTTTAGTTAATGTTTCACACAGCAACCTTTCCTCAGACGATCATGTGTGAGTTTGTGATGTTTTCCAGCGGCTCTCACTCATCGTGACTCACCTCTCCTGCCTCCCTCGGCAAGACAGAAATTACCCTGAAACTGATTCTACGATCAATAACAACATACCCACCAATCAAGCGGGCCGACCCGGGGTTGAGAGCCAATCACCAGCTCAACACGCCTCCTGTTTCAAGAGTCTGAGGAAACGGAAACAACAAACAGGACGTTTACAGGTGAGAAGAGAGACTTTATACAGGTTTATACAGCCACAGATCATTCTTACAGTTGAAGAGACTGTGGGTGTAAATATTTTCATCTGACAAAGATTTGAAAGACATTTGGTCATGATTTTGATATGATTTTAGATATAAAAGTACATAAATTAGACATAAAAACAGATCTATGGCAGGCAGTGGATATTATATGTGTGTGTGTGTGTGTGTGTGTGTGTGTGTGTATATCTATATATATATTCACTGATGATAATATGAAAAATGTTGTAATTTATACATTAAAATACAGTATTCAACTATGACATAAAACATTATTTATTACATGTTGCATATATGCACAAATACGTGACATTTTATGCCAGTGAAAACCATATTTAATATTTAGTCGTGCTTGCTATACATCCCATAATATATATTTATTATTTATTTTCTTAGGTGTATTTTACATGTATTGTTTGCCATATATTAGATTTCTGTGTGGAGTAGATTGGATGTGCTAAAGCTTTATGACTGAAAATAGATAAGAAATTAACGTAAAATATTATACTGTGAAATTAAAGCCTACAGAAGTTCAGCTTAAAACAATATGAAATGTAATTATTTGTACATACAAATACCAAATATATATATGGGGGGAACTGCCATATAGATATTTTTAATATTAGCTCATAATTTGTCAGCAGGTATATTAGGCTGCTGTCACTTTAAGACCTTAAGATTATACTGTTACACATGCGTTTTCGAAAAAAAAATTTTTCGAAAAATTAATATATTATATATTAAATTCAACCCACCAAAGGGACTAGTAGGAGTAGGATTCTAAAAAATAAAACATTGGTTCAACAAAAAAAATGTTAACGTTTTCCACTAGAATTTTTAAGCCAACTGGGAGAATTACATTAATTCAAAGCAATATATTGAGTTGATCCAACATAATGTTTTAAGTAAGGTGAAGACGCTTTTTGGACACAATAAAACGCATTTATAAGTAACATGAACTTACCAAGCACTGCTCGTCACCATGATGGTAAATCTCCAAAAACCCACATTAACAGAAACTCTTGTAAATTAGCATAACAAAACACTAATTACTGCTAAATCTCCATTACCATTAATCTTGTGCAAAAAACATTATATAACACTTACTTTTAGCATTTACTCTCCCTTTCAAGTGCCATGGGCAAAGCATGATGGGAAATATAAATCCCAGCCCAGTTTCACTTGAAGTGTTCATACAACTCAAAACAATGAAACACGTTTACACGTCATCAGATTGTATTTTACATTAACAGAACTTAAAATTAAATACATTTTTGATTAACTGAAAATGTTAAACTATGACAAGTCATGATAGTATATCGAATCAATAGGCATAATTTGTGTGTCATCCAAGCTCAATAAAATAACAATTACAAGTAAAAAGTCCAACAACATTTCAGAACTTGATTTTTTATTTCACAACAATATATATATATTTAAGTAATGACTAAAGATCCCCTGAATTAGTTTTTAGAGAGTGTGTTACATGCCACTGCTGAAATACACATGCATTTGGCGGGGTGGCGGGTGTTAATGTCAAGTCCTATATATATATATATATATATATGCACACACACAAACTAGAGAATAACTATTGACGCTATTAACAACGGCAATGATGCACCCATAGCTGATGTGTGCTCTTATTTTGGTGTCATTTACAGAAATGACGTGAGAATGAGGCGCGAGAAACAAGAAACACTGTCAGAAATGAAAGTGGATGTCTCGAACTGACCATGTGCAAAAGGTCACGCTTGTTCCCGTGGAGACAGGCCTTTAGAATGCAGCTGTCAATCATAGCTGTTGCTACTGGAGACGTAAGAGTGAAACACATCTAGAAACACAAAGAAAGACACTATAGTGAAGAAATGGCAAGTTATGGAGAGGTTTCTTGTCAAACATTAAGGGTTATCGTTACTTAATTCTCTTCTTAATCAACATCAACATAAAGTTGGCCCAAATATCATTTAGAATTAAAAAAGGACACTTGTATTGTATGAAGCACATTTATTCTCACTGTCTGTTTCTGAATCTGCAGCAGTAGAGTCTCTGTTTGACTTTGTCTCAGTTTCGTCCTGTGAAGAATAACGAGTTTCCTTTATATCCACTCGGTGTATCAGAGGTCTGATGGTCTTTCTCATTTTCCTCGTAAGTGAATTCACCTTATTAGTGGCCGATCTCAGGAAATATGATTTGCTCTCTTGAACACGCCGCGATATTTCAGGCCGGATCGGGCAGGTGGCTGTCAGACGGCGAAACTTGGCGATGGTTTCCCGTAAAATATGGCCCTCTTCACCGCACACCCCAACGCAACCCCAAACAAGCCTGGCACGCGCGGAGCAGTGAGGGGTTAATGAAACGCTGCTCCTTCTTTAATTGAAAAGAGAGAGCGAGGCGGCCGCGGTCGTGTTCCGCGCTCCGTTATTGCCGCTAATAAGCCGGCTCTCTGAGATGAACGGTTCACCTGCGTGGAGGTTAATGAAGATCCGCACGTGCTGCGCTCGCTCTGGACATGAGGGTTAACCATTTCCCCCGCTACCTCTGCCCTGCACCCCCGCTCGTTCATCTCGGGAAGGACAGAACAGGACAAGATAAAGATGGACGTGAACACAAACCTTCTACTGTGGGTGAGTGGATTCTAGAACCGGCCGTCTGTCTCCCATGTTATTATTGGTGCTCTTCGCTTAGTGGTCAATTATTATTATTTCAATGAAATAATCAATGTAGTATATACTATAGTTTGATAATGTTTTTTATTTAATATTTTGGAAATTTATGGTAGGCCTATGTAGTTATAATCCATTTATTCACTTTTTGAGCATAGACCTGAAAATGAACTTTCCAACTTAAACTGTCATAAATCTTGATTGCCTGGCAAAGTCCAGAATGATATATTTTCTAATCTACAAGATATGTCAGTCTGGTCAGTCCGCCCTCCGTCGCGCCTCGAGTCAACTCTAAACCGTACCGTGCAATCATATTCGTTGTAATATGATTGTTTTGTTCATGTCTCTGTACAGCGTCCTTGAGCTTGGGAAAGGCGCTATATAAATTAAACATATTATTATTATTATTATTATTATTATTATTTCAGTGACGCAAACAGCGTCACTCTAGTGCGGCGAAAGTCCCTTCAATATCAACAAAGATGGCGCACGCGAGACCCGAGTTTGTTCTATTCAGCCGTGAATTCAGTTTTAAATGACCAAAAACACATTAAGTCACTAAAACCCCAGCAGCTTACAGCAGCTTTTATTTTAAAAGAAGACGTTTTCGCGTTGCTTCCCACTGGCTTTGGGAAAAGCTTAATATATCAGTTAGCTCCGCTCGTTTCAAAGAAGATGTTTGATTGGTTTACTCCCCTTCCTGTTTGCTCGGATTTGCTCCGCCCTAGAAATCGAAATGATTCAATGGCGATCAGACTCATCCGCTGGTACAGCGGTGAGGCTGGATTTTCCAGGCAAAAATCTTGAATGTTTTAAGGTTATTTTAACAATCTAAACACATGGTCTGCACTTAGGGCATGTCCGAATCCACTTTTGCTAGTTTAAGGACAAAAAAATGGTCTGCGCACCAGGCGCATAGTCTAAAAGGGTTGTACTTAGTCTCTAAATGAGTAATGGGTGTGTTTTGGGCGTAATGTGCAATAAACCAATCAGAGTCTCATCTCCCATTCCATTTAAAAGCCAGGTGTGCTTACACCATGGTGGATTTATTATTTACATGGTGGACGTTGCAAGCGGAAAGACTGAACACTTCTCCAGAGAAGAATCCTTTTATTTTTAATATTTGGCATGTTTGTGTGCTGCTGTGCATCCCTGTGTGTGTAATAAGCAGAGTAATAATCACCCTCATATAGGCGCATATTACTAACCCTTTAAATAACAAAATAATGATAATACTTAGGCCTGGTTTCCGTTGGTAAATGGTGCAGTCGTTTCAGTTGCCTCAAAATAGCAACACGCCAACAATGCACCTGAGCACACCTCGTTTTCAGACCAGCACGCCAATGGGCGCACAAATGGACGCAAATGCATTTGCTATTTAAACAACGTGGTGCTGGACGTGAAAATGATAACTGTGTTGGGCTGAAACTAGCAAAAAACACTTGCATCGCACCTGGCGTAGCATTGCGCCGGGTGTATGATAGGGCCATTTGTATCACTGACTTAAGTCTGGTCCTTTTTTTTTTTTTTTTAAAGAAGACATTTGGCAGATTATTGCTGTAGTGAAAAAAGTTTTAAAAAGTTAACTTAAAAAACATTATAGAATTTTACGTTTATTGTCATGGAAAATTAACAAAAATACTTTTTTCAATTAGAAATATATATTTTCTAAAACATGTTTTTCTCTAAAATTGCATGAAAATCAAAGCCATAAATCTACTGCCACCTTTGATGTTTAAAAGACACTTAATATTCAGTATTATCAATGCACTCACACTATCAGATGAGAACTGAACTTGAACTGAATAACGGCTCTATTGTCTTCTGTAGAGATGCTTTATAACTGAATCCACTGCCAAGTTGTGCAACATCGACACTATTATTGGATTGAACTGACTTGAGATGAATAATATCTTCTATAAAGCTGCTTATAGCTGAATTAAACTCCTAATTGATGAACTTTACAGTTATTAACCTGAACTGAATCAACATTGAAGAGAATTGAGGCGAATATAATGAATGAATGTCTCTATAGCTGCTTATAGCCGAATATTTGATGAAGTTTACATCATTGATCGTTATTTTCCTTACTTGACCTTTGTGAATTGGTTCATTTGAATGGTTTGAAAGAACCGATTCAATCAAATGAATCAAATAACCAAGATGGCTGCAGAGTGAACAGACTTTTGTCTTAAAGTTACAGTAAGTGATTTCTGAGAAACACTGTTGATAATTGAAATCACCAAAACAAACACACCCCTACCCAAAAGGATCACACCCCCATCTTTATAGCTCCGCCCCCAAATTCACAAACATGCTATGCAACACAGGCACCTCCCCCATCATGAGTGGACATGCCTCCTACTGCTGATTGGCTCACTCTCTCCTCCCCATCATGAGTGGACACACCCCCTACTGCTGATTGGCTCACCCTCTTCTCCCCCATCATGAGTGGACATGCCCCCTACTGCTGATTGGCTCACTCTCTCCTCCCCATCATGAGTGGACACACCCCCTACTGCTGATTGGCTCACCCTCTTCTCCCCCATCATGAGTGGACATGCCCGCTACTGCTGATTGGCTCACCCTCTTCTCCCCCATCATGAGTGGATATGCTCCCTACTGCTGATTGGCTCACTCTCTCCTCCCCATCATGAGTGGACACACCCCCTACTGCTGATTGGCTCACCCTCTTCTCCCCCATCATGAGTGGACACGCCCCCTGCTGCTGATTGGCTCACTCTCTCCTCCCCATCATGAGTGGACACGCCCCCTACTAATGATTTGCTCATTCTCTCCTCCCCCATCATGAGTTGACACGCCCCCTACTACTGATTGACTCACTCTCTCCTCCCCCATCATGAGTTGACACGCCCCCTACTACTGATTGACTCACTCTCTCCTCCCCCATCATGAGTGGACACGCCCCCTACTGCTGATTGGCTCACTCTCTCCTCTCCCATCATGAGTGGACACGCCCCCCTACTAACGATTTGCTCATTCTCTCCTCCCCATCATGAGTTGACACGCCCCCTACTACTGATTGACTCACTCTCTCCTCCCCATCATGAGTGGACACACCCCCTACTGCTGATTGGCTCACCCTCTTCTCCCCATCATGAGTGGACATGCCCCCTACTGCTGATTGGCTCACTCTCTCCTCCCCATCATGAGTGGACACACCCCCTACTGCTGATTGGCTCACCCTCTTCTCCCCCATCATGAATGGACATGCCCGCTACTGCTGATTGGCTCACTCTCTCCTCCCCATCATGAGTGGATATGCCCCCTACTGCTGATTGGCTCACTCTCTCCTCCCCATCATGAGTGGACACACCCCCTACTGCTGATTGGCTCACCCTCTTCTCCCCCATCATGAGTGGACACGCCCCCTACTGCTGATTGGCTCACTCTCTCCTCTCCCATCATGAGTGGACACGCCCCCCTACTAATGATTTGCTCATTCTCTCCTCCCCCATCATGAGTTGACACGCCCCCTACTACTGATTGACTCACTCTCTCCTCCCCCATCATGAGTGGACACGCCCCCTACTGCTGATTGGCTCACTCCTCCCCCATCATAAGTGGACACGCCCCATACTGCTGATTGGCTCACTCTCTCCTCCCCATCATGAGTGGACACGCCCCCTACTGCTGATTGACTCACTCTCTCCTCCCCCATCATGAGTGGGCACGCCCCCTACTGCTGATTGGCTCACTCCTCCCCCATCATAAGTGGACACGCCCCATACTGCTGATTGGCTCACTCTCTCCTCCCCATCATGAGTGGACACGCCCCATACTGCTGATTGACTCACTCTCTCCTCCCCCATCATGAGTGGACACGCCCCCTACTGCTGATGGGCTCACTCCTCCCCCATCATAAGTGGACACGCCCCATACTGCTGATTGGCTCACTCTCTCCTCCCCATCATGAGTGGACACGCCCCCTACTAATGATTTGCTCATTCTCTCCTACCCCATCATGAGTTGACACGCCCCCTACTACTGATTGACTCTCCTCCCCCATCATGAGTGAACACACCCCCTACTGTTGATTGGCTTACTCTCTCCTCTCCCATCATGAGTGGACACGCCCCCTACTGCTGATTGGCTCACTCTCTCCTCCCCCAACATGAGTGGACATGCCCCCTACTGCTGATTGGCTTACTCTCTCCTCTCCCATCATGAGTGGACACACCCCCTACTGCTGATTGGCTTACTCTCTCCTCTCCCATCATGAGTGGACACACCCCCTACTGCTGATTGGCTCACTCTCTCCTCCCCCATCATGAATGGTCACACCTCCTACTACTGACTGGCTTACTCTCTCCTCCCCCCTCATGAGTGGACACGCCCCTTACTGCTGGCTACAAGTGTGTTTTGGTGCTCAGTCTGATCCACTTTAAAAAACGCATTTCTCAGAAATCACTTACTGCACCTTTAACTACTTTAAATTATGAATAGCTTATATTTTTGCTTAAGTGCGTTTTACAGAGATGCACATTCAATACATGATCAGAAACATCATATTCTATAGGTATTCAGTACAGATCTCTTTCTCTGACCACTGATTAGTCTATATTGTGGTCAGCTGCCAAATCTCTGATGACGGTGTGCCAAAAATCTCTCATTTTTCCCCTTTATTCATTGGCACTGCAGCTGAATGAAATGATTTTCAGCTCAAGACTTGAGTGACAGCCAAAAGAACAATCATGTTTTAGCTGGAAAAAATGAGGAAAACACGTTTATTAATTAATTGCATTGGAATGGCCTGAGCTGGTTTGGATGATTATGACACTCCCATTTAGTTTTACTCATCTAAAACGTTGATTTGATGGTGAGAGGAGGGATAAGGTACTAATATCACACCATCCCATCTACTGGCATCATTTATTCATGGCCAGAAATGCACTCGAGACATTAGTAATTACGATCGCAGGCCGTGCTTTATTTTCTGGTGTATAAAACCACTCCAGAGGAGGAAACACTTCCTCATTAGCCGCTCGCTCTATTTCCTCCGGTGGATTCTGCACACGATCATTTATTCATGCAGAAACCCCCATCATCTCCTCATCAGCGCGTCCCAAAAGCCGCGGGCCGCAGGACACACACCTTAAAACACTTCAGGGGAAGCGCAGAGGTGATGAAGATGATGAGGAGGTGACAGAGAGATGGAGGGTGTGAAAACCACTCAGATGGACACGAGGGAAGCCCGGCACTTCAGTGACACTATTGAAATGATAATGGAGAGGAGAACAGAGTTCATGAACTGACCTGAGACTGCTGTGTTCGTCTTAAATGAGTAGATCACCTGAAATGAGCGTTATCGTCTTCAGTGACTCACTCGCATGTCGTACTTTCTTTCTTCTATAGACCACCAAGGTCCAGAAAAGTTTTATCTGTTAAATGTACATTATTTAAGCAGGCACTTTTAATCTGAAGTGGCTTACAAATGAGGAACAGCACCAGCACTAACAAGTTCTACATGTTTTTCATTCATTTTTCCGGCGTTCGTACTGTTTCCGGAGACTACTGTGCCGTTATTTCAGAGCGGTAGAACTTTATGACCAGAACAAGCTCCAAACTGGTCTGGACTTTAAGTCAACTTTACAGTCAAAAGTTTTATTCTGTGGTTAGATGTGGAATTATTACAGTCTATATATTGTTTTACAGTATAATGTGTTGTACTGTATATTATTTATTTCCTAATTATTTATTTATTCTGTGAGATTGCATGAAGGATTATCTTTTATTTTATTTTATTATTATTTTAGTATTTAATTTTACTTTTTTTAATTTATTTTTTTGATATATTATTTCTTTATTAACATTATTATTATATTTTGTATTATGTTTTTATTTATTCTGTGAGACTGCATGTAAGATGTGGATTATTTCTTATTTTATTTTCATTATTACTATTTTAGTTTATATTGAGTTATATTTTATTTTTTTATTTATATATTTATATTATTTATTTTTTATATTTGCGATTTTATTTCTTTATTAACATTATGTGTTTATTTATTCTGTGAGATTGCATAAAGGATTTTCTTTTATTTTCTTTTATTTATTATTATTATTATTATTATTATTATTATTTTAGTTTATATTATTAGTTATATTTGATTTGTTTATTCTTGCTGTTTTATTACTTTATTAACATTATTATTGCAGTTTATTTTTTTTGTTTGTTTATTTATTCTGTGAGACTGCATGTAAGATGTGTTGTTTTTATTTTTTATTTTATATTCTTTATTATTATTATTGTTATTATTATAGTTTGTTATTTGTTGTCATTTATTTATTTACTCTGTGAGACTGCATGTAGGATGTGAATTATTTTAGATTTACATTATTATTATAGTTTATATAATGCGTTTTATAGCATTATTTATTTATTGCTTATATTCCTCCTGGTGTATGTTTGTGTTATGAATGTTCTGGCTGCTGTGCAATGAGTCCAAAGCGAATTTCCCTTCGCAGGACGATAAACTCAATGCATGGCGAATGACTTCTGTTGAGGTTTCTAAATCTCTCAGAGACTTGTATCATTATCCACCTGCGTTTCCTGATGTGAGGACAGACAGAAACAGCCGGAGCGGTGATGTACAGCACACTATCGGAAGTGTTCGGGGGCTCTGGGCAGATCCTGAACACTATCCTGCAGTTCCTCAGAGAGGAGGGAGAAACTAACAGGTTTTTATCTGACACACTGTGATATGACCTCATCTGGGATGAGCTTCTCAATTAAACATGAATGGAAGTGTGAGATTCCCCCAGTGTCTGGAGATGTGTTTGCGCTGTATTCATATCTCACTTATTCTTTCAATTGTTTGTGTGTTTGTGTTTGTAGGTTAACATTCATGCAGCCGAATCAACAGAGAGGATCAGACCCGAATAACAATGAGGATCAGCTCATCATATTTTAATTTCTTCTCTAGATCGGCAGAGAGATCAACACGAGAACTTTCCAGATCGGCACAGGCGATCAGCTCAACTAAGGACAATTTCTTAGACCAACAGAGAGAGTCTATTGCTTTGGCTGACATCAGCAAGAAAACAGCAATCAGATAACTGAGGTCTGGAATGCTGGGTAATTTTTTTTTATTTGCAGTTTCAGCTCCCTGAACTCAACCTCTGAGTCTTCAGATCTAATCAAAGTCATATATTCTTAATACTCCTAAGAACGATAACTTATTAACTAAAACTCATTAACTAAACTCCACACCACAACCACACTGAAAAAATAACTTGTAGGATTTATTTGATAAAATCCTCGCAACAATTTGCACATTTTAAGTAAATTTTACTGCTACTGCTCAGAACAACTTATCTGTTATTATCAAGTAAAATCTACGTACTATTGAACTTAACATTCATAAAGAAATTAAGTAAATATTACTTAATTATATTTAATTTCACGTATAGAATTAAGTAAAATCTACTTAACAAAGTTAAGTAAACTTAACAAAATTAATTTTTACTCATATAACATTGAATTAAACCATGCTTTTAAAGTGTATGCTTTATTTAGAAACATCTAAGTAAATAATACAATAGATATCGTGTAGACACTATATTTCCAGAACATTTTTTCCAGAACAATTACGATACCGATACTTTCATTTTTGGTTCTTGCCGATACTGATTACTGATACTTGCATTTTCATTGCATTTGTAATTAAAAAAAAAATTGGATAGGGAAATCAAAAGAATATAAATCATATTAGTTATTCCAGTATCGGTACATCCCTAATCATGACTATACCAATAATGACACAGAGGACCCGATATCATTGAAATCACTTTTTTTTAGAGCTTTTTTTTTTTTTTTTTTTACAAATTGAAATTGTACAAATTCATACGAGTTAGCCACCAAAACGGTTATGAATTGCCATGAACACATACGATACCGATACTTTAATTTTGGTGCTTACCGATACTGATTACCAATACATGTATCTTCATTGCATTTGTAATTAAAAAAAAAAAATTGGATAGGGAAATCAAAAGAATATAAATCATATTAGTTATTCCAGTATTGGTATCGGTACATCCCTAATCATAACTATACCAATAACGACACATATCGTTGAAATCACTTTTTTAGAGCTTTGTTTTTTTTTCTTTACAAATTGAAATTGTATGAATTCATACGAATTAGACACCAAAACGGTTATGAATTGCCATTAACACGTACGATACGATATTTTCATTTTTGGTACTTACAGATACTGATTACCGATACTTGTATCTTCATTGCATTTGTAATTAAAAAATATTGGATAGGGAAATCAAAAGAATATAAATCATATTAGTTATTCCAGTATCGGTATCGGTACATCCCTAATCATAACTATACCGATAACAACACAGAAGACAGATATTGTTAAAATCACTTTTTTTAGAGCTTTTTTTTTTTTTTTTTTTTTTTTACAAATTTTAGTTGTACAAATTTGTACGAATTATCCACCAAAACGGACAATTTCATGAATTGCCATGAAATTGTGTTGAGCGTGGATCTTTTGACCTCAGAAAATCTGCTCTTATATCGTTCCAACTTGGATTTGATCCTGCAACCTCTTATTTTGCACCCTAGATAGTAACTAGTATGCTACCAACCCTCACCACACTGGAATTGTACATTACTTTGCTGTTGTTCCATTGCAAAAGCAGTATCATGTCAGGTCAACACACACACGACTCATTACCTCTTCCTCTGTTCAAGCCTGGACTAAAATCTCTCCTTCTCTCGTTTGGTAATGAGTCTTGAATAAATATATGACGGTTAGGTGCATTTGCTCTGTCATGCTGGAGAGGAGCTCACGTTAACCAGGATAGTTAATAAGAAACCAGAGAATTAGATTACAGAATCAGGAAAGACACTCCCTTAAACGCAGGTTTATCAGCGTTACTGACACACGTCTCGCTTCTTAACAAACATAAATTGAGTTATTATCTGTAGAGTCTCGGTGTCTGTCTGATGCTGATACACAGGTTAAGTGCCAAGGATAGAGAGGAAGGAGAATGTTTAAGGATTAATCACTCTGGGAGGAATAAGTTCTGTCCCAAATGATTCACTATACACTATCAGCCATGTAGTGTATGAATTTTATAAGGTTATTTTGTCATTCAGCACTGGAGTCTGATCGCCCCTGCCCCTCTGCTAGAAAATTAAAGCTGCGACAGTTGAGTGCACTAATAAATCTTTGACAAGTACGATCACAGCGAACATTTAGATCTGCGTTCTGATCCAAAGAGAGCCATTGTCATGTATAGATATAAAACATCTGAGTGAGGTCATATGAATTTGTACGAATTAGCCGTGTCTCAAAAAATTCCTCCAAGAAGTTACCTAGTCCTTTTATGAGTTTGCTCCAGAGTGCGCTCAAGTCCAGGTGCCTGCTCTTCAGTCCCTTCCATTCAGAGAATTGACTCTAGAACTCGCTCCAGATAACAGCCAAGAGTCCGCTCCAGAATGCTTTCCAGTGTCCGCTTCAGCCCCAGAGCTCAGCCCAGAGAGCATTGCACTGTCCATCATGGCTGTTGCGTTGTGTGTCTGGGCCACACACACCTCAGCTCCAGCCCATGAGCATGCTCCAGAGTCTGCTCCAGAGTCTGCTCCAGCCCATGAGCCTGCTCCAGAGTCTGCTCCAGCCCATGAGCCCACTCCAGAGTCCGTTCCAGAGTCTGCTCCATCCCACCATCCCATGAGCAGATTCCAGAGTCCGCTCCAGAGTCTGCTCCAGCCCATGAGCCCTCTCCAGAGTGTGTTCCAGAGTCTGCTCCAGCCCATGAGCCCACTCCAGAGTCCGTTCCAGAGTAGGCTCCGTCCCATGAGCAGATTCCAGAGTCTGCTCCATCCAATGAGCACATTCCAGAGTCCGCTCCAGAGTCTGCTCCTGCCCATGTGCCCGCTCCAGTGTCTGCTCCAGCCCCTGAGCACATTCCAGAGTCTGCTCCAGAGTCCTCTTCAGCCCATGAGCCCGCTCCAGAGTCTGCTCCAGTCCATGAGTCCGCTTCAGCTCATGAGCCCGCTCTAGAGTCCGCTCCAGTCCATGAGCCTGCTCCAGAGTCTTCTCCAGAGTCCGCTCCAGCCCATGAGCCCACTCCAGAATCTGCTCCAGCCCATGAGTCCGCTTCAGAGTCTGCTCCAGAGTCCGCTTTAGCCCATGAGCCCACTCCAGAGTCCATTCCAGAGTCTGCTCCAGCCCATGAGCCCACTCCAGAGACCACTCCAGCCCATGAGCCTACTCCAGAGTCCGTTCCAGAGTCTGCTCCATCCCATGAGCAGATTCCAGAGTCCATTCCAGAGTCTGCTCCAGCCCATGAGCCCTCTTCAGAGTCTGCTCCATCCCATGAGCACATTCCAGAGTCCGCTCCAGAGTCTGCTTCAGCTCATGAGCCCGCTCTAGAGTCCGCTCCAGTCCATGAGCCTGCTCCAGAGTCTTCTCCAGAGTCCGCTTTAGCCCATGAGCCCACTCCAGAGTCCGTTCCAGAGTCTGCTCCAGCCCATGAGCCCACTCCAGAGACCACTCCAGCCCATGAGCCTACTCCAGAGTCCGTTCCAGAGTCTGCTCCATCCCATGAGCAGATTCCAGAGTCCATTCCAGAGTCTGCTCCAGCCCATGAGCCCTCTTCAGAGTCTGCTCCATCCCATGAGCACATTCCAGAGTCCGCTCCAGAGTCTGCTTCAGCTCATGAGCCCGCTCTAGAGTCCGCTCCAGTCCATGAGCCTGCTCCAGAGTCTTCTCCAGAGTCCGCTTTAGCCCATGAGCCCACTCCAGAGTCCGTTCCAGAGTCTGCTCCAGCCCATGAGCCCACTCCAGAGACCACTCCAGCCCATGAGCCTACTCCAGAGTCCGTTCCAGAGTCTGCTCCATCCCATGAGCAGATTCCAGAGTCCATTCCAGAGTCTGCTCCAGCCCATGAGCCCTCTTCAGAGTCTGCTCCATCCCATGAGCACATTCCAGAGTCCGCTCCAGAGTCTGCTTCTGCCCATGTGCCCGCTCCAGCGTCTGCTCCAGCCCCTGAGCACATTCCAGAGTCCGCTCCAGAGACCTCTTCAGCCCATGAGCCCGCTCCAGAGTTTGCTCCAGCCCATGAGTCCGCTTCAGCTCATGAGCCCGCTCTAGAGTCCGCTCTAGTCCATGAGCCTGCTCCAGAGTCTTCTCCAGAGTCTGCTCCAGCCCATGAGCCCACTCCAGAGTCTGTTCCAGGGTCTGCTCCAGCCCATGATTTCGCTCCAGCTCCTAAGCCCACTCCAGAGGACTCTCCAGCCCATGAGCCCACTCCAGAGTCCACTCCAGAGTCCACTCTAGCCTATGAGCCCACTTCAGAGTCCGTTCCAGAGTCTGCTCCAGCCCATGAGCCTGCTCCAGAGTCCACTCCAGCCCATTAGCCCACTCCAGAGTCTGTTCCAGAGTCTGCTCCAGCCCCTGAGTCTGCTCCAGCTCCTGAGCCCACTCCAGAGGACTCTCCAGCCCATGAGCCCACTCCAGAGGACTCTCCAGCCCATGAGCCCACTCTAGAGTCCACTCCAGAGTCTGCTCCAGCCCATGAGCCCGCTCCAGAGTCTGCTCCGTCTCCTGAACCCACTCCAGAGGACTCTCCAGCCCATCAGCCCACTCTAGAGTCCATTCCAGAGTCTGCTCCAGCCCATGATCCCGCTCCAGAGTCCGCTCTGGCTCCTGAACTCACTCCAGAGGACTCTCCAGCCCATGTGCCCACTCCAGTGTCTGCTCCAGCATCCACTCCAGCCCATGAGTCCACTCCAGCTCATGAGCCCTCTCCAGAGTCCGGTCGGGTTCATTTTCTGACTGATCGTTCTGATTGAAGTGTTTCATTGCTTCAACTAATTCACCTGTCCCTCATTAATTAACTCATCAGCTCCTTTGTTTGCCCTCATGTATTAAAGCCCTCAGTTTCAGTTTGTTCCTGGTCCTACAGTATATTGTTAATGTCTATGGGTAACGTGGTTGTGATTTTTCCTGTTTGTTGTGTTTAATATTAGATTATCTAGCGTATCTCCTTCATCGTGCGCTTCTTTACAGTCACCAACTGTGACACTTCCTGCATTAAAAATGTAATTTGTTTCAAATGCATTTAGCAACAAATATTAAGAGAGATCAGTGTTTTATGGGTGGAGATCGTCTCTGAATGAGGTCTCGACCTGTTAATCATGTTTCTCAGCTCAGACCGTGTTGTTTAATTTATATTTCAGCTGCTAATTGCTACGCAGAAGATTGCAATTGCCGCCTCTGACATCTACTGTCTACCTGTCAAATATTAGTCAGGAACAAATCAATATTTTATCATTTCTCCATATTACTCGGTGACAGGTCAAAAGCGTTACAGAAATAGTTCACCTTGATAAAAAGCTTCTTTTGTATACTATCTTCTTTTGTGTTTAGCAGAAGAAAGAAAGAAAGTCATACAGTTTTCATTTTTGGGTGAATTATTCCTTTCAAAAGAGCATGATGTTGTTTGCTTTGCGTTTACAGTCATTTACAGTATATGGCATTCCTGGATATTAATTACATCACCATAAACCGTATGAAGCGTTTAGGATCTTAAATTCATCATTTGTTAGAGTGTTGAATGTTTTTACAGTGGCAGAATGCTGCTACAGACCATCATTATTCTCACATTATCTCAGTGTTATCTTAACGTTATCTTAATGTTATCTTAATGTTGCCCACTGTTTATCTGTGGGCTAATCGTGTAAGTGCATGTTGCATCATTAAACTGATTTGTTTCTTGTGCTTGATGAATGAAACTACACAGAGAACAGAAAAAACTCAGATCATCTGATGTTAAATGTTTGAGTTCATATCGAACAGATTATTGAGATTACTGAAATCTCTTCTGAAACTCTAGAGAAGACACAAGTGAGAGAAGCCAGAGAATTCTGTAAAAGTCTAATGCATTGTGATTTGTCTTTCCTACAGGCATTTTCTTATAAAGAAGTATTTGTGATTGTCATGAGAAGTAGATAATTTGTCCCGAGCTGCACACTGAGCTGATTTATGTGTGGAAGGGTTGATCATTTGCCTTCATGTTTTCTTCTGTTGCCGTGTCTCTCTGTGTGTTTGTCAAAGGTCTGAATGTGGTGTCATTTTTTGCTGCCATTGTTTCCGAGCGTGTTTTAATGTTATCAGTGAAGTCCTTAAAATGAGGACAGCAGCAGATCTTATCGGTCTGGAGACTCTTACACACACAGACACACAGAAGCAACGCAAGAATGTGATAAGACATAAAACACACAGAGCAGCTGAATGAATCATCTATTAGTGACTGTACACACACACACACACACAGATAATAACAGTCTTTGTCCGGCTGGATGTGTCTGTGTCATCAGAGGTTATAAAAGATCATCAGCACATCAGTTTTAACACAACTAATATTTGTCCAGGAACATTTAAAGTTAATTTTAGAGAGTTGTGAGCTACTTTCACACTGCACTCATGTGCTCCATGTCATAAACTCATGTGGTTACTTTAATTTCCCTCATTTTGGACTTGAATACTACCCTTTGGATTTAGATGAGATGTTTCTCTTATGGCAGCAATGAAGTCCTAATTTATTCACCATCATATGGAAGCTCAATATTTCTGCCACATAAAAAAAAAAAAAAAAAAAAAAACATTGGTAAATTATATTTATGACATCAAATGTCATAATCTCAAAATTGAGATAAAAAGTATTAATTATGACCAAAAGATTAAATTGACAAGTGAAGTATAACATAAAAAGTAATAATTATGAAATAAGTCCAAATTGACAAAATGCAATTGTCATAAAAATTCAAAATTGAGATAAAAAGTATTATGACCAAAAGATTAAATTATGACAAGTCAAGTATGACATTAAAATAAAAATTATGAAATAAGTCAAAATTGACAAAAAAAGTCAAAATTTAGATAAAGTAATAATTATGACAAAAAAGTCAATTATGTAACAAGTCAAAATTGACAAAAAACATTTGTGACAAAAAGTTGATAAAAGATAAAAAAGTCAAAATTATGACAAAATGGTGAAGTTATGGCTTAAGTCTAGGTATGACATAAAAAAGTCATAATTATGAAATAAAAAGTCAAAATTGACATAAAAAAAATTGCCGTAAAGTCAAAATTGAGATAAAGTCTTAATTATGCCATAAAAGGATGAAATTGACATAAAAGTCATAATTATGAAATAAAAAGTAGAGATGCACCGATACATCGGCCGATAATCGGTATCTGCCGATAAAATTTTCATTATCGGCCATTGTAAATCTTTGTTCACTGTTGAAGGGGTTTATGGGTAAAAAGATCCACTGTCAAAATCCGATCTGTGCATCTTTTTTTTTTTTTTATCTGAGAAAATTGACAGTAATGTGTGTGTGCGAGTGCGTGTGTGTGTGCGTGCATGTGTGTGTGTGTGTTTGTGTGAGTGCATGCGTGTGTGTGTGTGTGTGTGTGTGTGTCACATGTCAGTGTGATGCATGAGTTCATGGCCAGCAGGTTAGATGAGCTTTTACACTGGAGAGAGACAGAGATCGTCTCACACTCGATGGTCGTTCTGTGTGGATCATGAATGTCAAACCTTAAATCTCAGCTACAGAAAACTACCGGTAGATCAACATCTGTTACAACATCCCATTAAAACATACTAATCTTCTACATAACTTTATTTAAAAAAGTATATATATATATATATATATATATATGTGTGTGTGTGTGTGTGTGTGTGTGTGTGTGTGTTCAGTTATATTAATATTAAGTATATTATTATTTGTTATAATACCAGTCAAAACTTTATATTCATCGAAGAATCCTGAAAACAGTAAATGTATGACAGTTTCCACAAATGTATGAAGCAGCACAACTGTTTTCAACACTGATGATAATCATAAATGTTTCTTGAGCATCAAATCATCATATTAGAATGATTTCTGAAGGATCATGTGACACTGAAGACGGGAGTAATGATGCTGAAAATTCAGCTTTGATCACTGGATATAAATAACACTTTACTATATATTCACATTTACATTGTAATAATATTTCACTATTTTTACTGCATTTTTGATCAAATAAATGCAGCCTTGTGAACAGAATAGACTCAAACATTAAAAAATATTTTCAACCACAACCGTGTTTATACACACACAGCAGTGTAAACTGGACAAGACTTTAAAAGTCTGATCATGTGAGTCAGTAATACTGTACTTTTACTCCAGATTGTCAAACTGTTCAACTGAAGTCCATCACGGAGCCATTATCCCTCGCTCCGTCCACACTGTCATTTCTCTTCCTCTGACAGCAGCACAAAGCTGAGCTGAGATGGATGAGTCTTTAGTGAGTGTTTAGCCACTGTAAACTCTCTCACACACACTGTTTCTGTCCTGTGATGAATGAGTGTTGCTGTGATTGACGCTGGTCATCTTCTGCACGTGGAAATTAATTCCATGAAACTCCAATCAGATGAGTTTCTCTGGTCAGTCTGTTGCTTAGCAACCGTATCCTTCACTGGCCTGGCCATCACACACACACACACACAGGTCTCACACCCACTGACCTCTGAGCCATACATCAAAAACACAGTGGCCGTCTCCTCATATAATGTCCCCATTCATCTGATCCACGCTTTAGCCGTATAGTTCTGCTCATTTCCACCTCAACATCTCGCCTGCAGACTCGTGAACTCCCTCGCTCTTTTTCTCTTTCCTACACTGCCCACATAAACCATCAAACAAATACACACACTTTCCTCATTCTTTACTGACAATAAACAGTTGTGGTGACTTTATTATATTATATTATATTATATTATATTATATTATATTGAATAATCAACGACGGGCCATTGAATTATTAAAAAATAATGCACACCCGAGGTGGTAATGCAGTCGCGAAGCAGAGTGGACGTTACACCACCTTATACCGCTTATACTGTGGTTAACACACCTCAAGACACTGTTTCAATGTTGTATTTCAAGACTTTTGTCAGTTTTTTGTCCTTAAAACACTCTTGTGTGTGGGACTAATTTTTTACACATCTCATCCCATGCCTCCATTGCTAATTCCAAAATGTCATTTTAGAGTCAAGTCACCTTTATTTACAGTGGGTACGGAAAGTATTCAGACCCCCTTAAATTTTTCACTCTTTGTTATATTGGAGCCATTTGCTAAAATCATTTAAGTTCATTTTTTTCCTCATTAATGTACACACAGCACCCCATATTGACAGAAAAACACAGAATTGTTGACATTTTTGCAGATTTATTAAAAAAGAAAAACTGAAATATCACATGGTTTTAAGTATTCAGACCATTTGCTCAGTATTTAGTAGAAGCACCCTTTTGATCTAATACAGCCATGAGTCTTTTTGGGAAAGATGCAATAAGTTTTTCACACCTGGATTTGGGGATCCTCTGCCATTCCTCCTTGCAGATCCTCTCCAGTTCTGTCAGGTTGGATGGTAAACGTTGGTGGACAGCCATTTTTAGGTCTCTCCAGAGATGCTCAATTGGGTTTAAGTCAGGGCTCTGGCTGGGCCATTCAAGAACAGTTACGGAGTTATTGTGAAGCCACTCCTTCGTTATTTTAGCTGTGTGCTTAGGGTCATTGTCTTGTTGGAAGGTAAACCTTCGGCCCAGTCTGAGGTCCTGAGCACTCTGGAGAAGGTTATCATCCAGGATATCCCTGTACTTGGCCGCATTCATCTTTCCCTCGATTGCAACCAGTCGTCCTGTCCCTGCAGCTGAAAAACACCCCCACAGCATGATGCTGCCACCACCATGCTTCACTGTTGGGACTGTATTGGACAGGTGATGAGCAGTGCCTGGTTTTCTCCACACATACCGCTTAGAGTTAAGGCCACAAAGGTCTATCTTGGTCTCATCAGACCAGAGAATCTTATTTCTCACCATCTTGGCAAACTCCATGCAGGCTTTCATGTGTCTTGCACTGAGGAGAGGCTTCCGTCGGGCCACTCTGCCATAAAGCCCCGACTGGTGGAGGGCTGCAGTGATGGTTGACTTTCTGCAGCTTTCTCCCATCTCCCGACTGCATCTCTGGAGCTCAGCCACAGTGATCTTTGGGTTCTTCTTTACCTCTCTCACCAAGGCTCTTCTCCCCCGATAGCTCAGTTTGGCCGGACGGCCAGCTCTAGGAAGGGTTCTGGTCGTACCAAACGTCTTCCATTTAAGGATTATGGAGGCCACTGTGCTCTTAGGAACCTTAAGTGCAGCAGAAATGTTTTTGTAACCTTGCCAGATCTGTGCCTTGCCACAATTCTGTCTCTGAGCTCTTCAGGCAGTTCCTTTGACCTCATGATTCTCATTTGCTCTGACATGCACTGTGAGCTGTTAGGTCTTATATAGACAGGTGTGTGGCTTTCCTAATCAAGACCAATCAGTATAATCAAACACAGCTGGACTCAAATGAAGGTGTAGAACCATCTCAAGGATGATCAGAAGAAATGGACAGCACCTGAGTTAAATATATGAGTGTCACAGCAAAGGGTCTGAATACTTAGGACCATGTGATATTTCAGTTTTTCTTTTTTAATAAATCTGCAAAAATGTCAACAATTCTGTGTTTTTCTGTCAATATGGGGTGCTGTGTGTACATTAATGAGGAAAAAAATGAACTTAAATGATTTTAGCAAATGGCTGCAATATAACAAAGAGTGAAAAATTTAAGGGGGTCTGAATACTTTCCGTACCCACTGTATATAGTGCTTTTTACAATGTAGATTGTGTCAAAGCAATATATAGAGCTAGTAATGGAGGCTTAAGCCATTGATAGCAAACTAATGCAGTTATTAGAGAGAGAGAGATATTAAGCGTGTGAATTACCTGAGTCTGTGCGGCTCTCAACAGTGTTCGGCATCATTGTCTCTATTAATAGTGAAACTAAGTTTATCTGCTTCAAGAACAGCACCATTATGTAGCTTTTAAGTTGCACTGACAACATGCTTCTGTGCGAGTGTGTGTCCGTACTGTATGTATGTGTGTTTGAGCGGGAGAGAGTATATGCTGTCCGTACATAATAAAATGTAATTTTATGGCAAAAAACAAGGAAATAATTTGTCGTTTTTATCATATTGTTTACTATATTTATTTGCTTGGTTGGTGTCGTTGTGGGTTTTGGTTCTTTTGCTGTTTTCAGCTGTAAGGACCTTTGAAATAACTGAAATCATTTGGCGAAGTGATCAAGACCTGCTAGAACTACTTTAGCCATGCGTTTCCCTGAAAATAATTGCACACCTTAGAAAGTTGGTCAACCAATCAGATTCAAGCATTATATTATATTATATTATATTATATTATATTTATTATATTATATTATATTATATTATATTATATTATATTATATTATATTATATTATATTATATTATATTATATTATATTATATTACATTACATTACATTACATTAAACAGATAGTTCCTGTCCTTAGTTCTGATTGGTCAATATGATTGTCTATGACCGCTTCACCCAACAGTTCTGTGTATCACCATGCAACATAGCAACTGTATATGTCGAAGAGTATTGTGAGAAAGAGATCGAGTGAGTGAGTTTATTACCTGCATTCAGATTTAGCACTTTCCTTCAGGTCAGTCCTATGTTCATAATAAAACATCTGTTTTCCGATGTATTATCTTGTCCTTTTAACAGTTAGGGGTTTTCCCGTGACTGACAGCGCTAGTCAAAGCATTTGTCAGTTGTGTCCTGTTCTGTGTTCACAACAATTCAGTCTTTTCAATGTAAAAGTCTTCACTACTGACTGACACACTCATAAAGACAGTCTTTGCCGCCATCTAATGGCATAATAATGTAATTTCTGTTGCTGTTCATGGTCAGGGACTATTTTTTCCGGCGGAAGGAAGGCTTTAGTTTACTTCATGAAAGTTGCATTGATATATATTTTGGGCTTTAATATTTGTATTGTGTGGTAACCGTTTTATAAAAGCAATAAGGTACTCAAGGCTGGTGCTGTATCGTGAATAAGTCACGGCTGAAGGGGTCACTTTGCTTTGTGACACCGTGACTTATTCATGATACATGGATGGAGGAGGGTAATTAGCTCCTGAGAAATGCTGCTGATAATACTGAGGAGCTTATATATGGATGCTGTGATAGGCGTTGTATTCCTATAGGTTGACGTAAGTCACCTGGGAGTCAGCTGATGCAAGCTTGACTGACGTGACCTGCCAGAACTGATGCTAACGCTGGATGTTTATATCTCACAAATCTGAGAAAAGAAGTCAAATGTCAGAATTGTGAGAAAGAAATCGCAATGACCTTAGTGGCAGAAACAAGCTTCTATAGAACAAGGTTAATTAAAACTAATACCATAAAAAAAAACGCATTAAACTTATTTTATTTCAGTTAGTTGAAAATGCATTACTCATTTTCATTTAGTTTAATTTGATGTACTAAAATAACTAAAACTGAAATAAAAGTTAATAAAAACTATATAGACATATTTAATATAAAATAATAATGTAAATGTTGGTGGTCTAGTGTTAACGTTGTGATGTCAAATCACAATTGTTTTAGTTAAGTTCTAATCAATTTAACCTGTTCTTGATGACCATTAAAATGACCAGTGTGCAATATTTTACAATATATGGTGCAGATATGTGACTTATATATGATTTATTATTGTTATGTGATGGATTTAAAAAAAATATGATGGATGTATAATCATGTGTTTTGCATGTTTTGTCTGCCATATATCAGATTTCACATGGAGTCGTTCTCAACAGAAGACGTTTGTACCGTGCGGTAAGATACGGTTATCATGCAGTTATCTGACTTATGTTTGTTTTTGCAAATGTTCTTTATGTATGATATTTGATTTTGTGGCTGTGTTTTGCTCTTTCTGGATAATAACTCTCTCTTTCTGCTCCAGAAAGTCGTTTAGTTTAAACTCGACTGCAATCCATTTCATTTTGTGCTCCACTAAAACTGATCTTTAATTCTCCCTGCAGCTACTGCAATTGATGAGTTTTTCATAATTATTCCCTTTGCAGCTTTTTAACTTTTCATGAGAGAAGGAGCAATTTCGCAGCTTTTATTGTTCTGTAGAGAAGTGAGATATAAGATATTGATATTTGTGTGGTTTATGTCCTGCGCTGCCTCGAATGTTTGATATAAAAGTGCATTACACATTCAGCATGCTTACAAAAGGCCTGATTCATCACCCGTGTTCACTAATAGCTTTGTGTAGTTAAACTTTACAGATTTTAGTCTCTGTTTCTTTAGCAACAAAAGTTAACAAAAAGGTTTCAATGCATGCATTATTTAAAGTATTGAGAAAGCGAGAGAGCTAGAAATACTGTTACGGTGCTTGTGTAGGTTTAAGTCCCTGTTAGCAGCTGCTGGTTGTGTCCGGATGCTTTGAGAGAAAACTATTGCAGGAGATTATGATGTTTAGATTTCTAGTCATTTCTATAAATACAATCCAGGTTTGGAGATCTCCAGTAATCACAAATGTCACTGTATTTTTATGACTCAGGTCATGGTTCAATTGTCATACTTAAAAGGGAGAAGTTATTATGTAAGTTTAGGCAACCAAAAGTCCTAGTGGACATCCGTGACAGGCGGAGTGCCCCAAGGCTCAATTCTAGTACCGCTTTTGTTCAACCTGTATATGCTGCTACTGAGCCAAATAATGAGAACCAAATTCCAAGTTACTTACAGCCTGTATTGAAATGAAATTATACCAGATTATACACAGTCCCAAACTATCCATTAGTCTGAGTGATTGTTGGGATTACAGTAATCTCTGCACATATTAACATTAAACATTACTGCACAGACATTGTGGGGGTTTTGTTGTTGTTATTGTTGTTGTTGTTAATAATGTATTCACTGCAAAACGCTTTTCTTAATATTTTTGTCTTGTTTCCAGTCTAAATATTAAAAAATTCTTAAATCCAGATGCTTTGAATAGATAAGTAACATGAAATAAGATATTTTGTCTTGTTTTCTGGGGGGGGAAAATCAAAATAAAGTGATTTATTTCCCCCCCCCCCCCAGAAAATAATAAAAAATATCTTATGTCATGTTACTTATCTAGTAAAAGCATTTGGATTTAAGTATTTTTAGATATTTAGATTGGAAACAAGACAAAAATACTAAATGAGAAAGGCATTTTTGCAGTGTTGGTGTAGAAATCATTATATGACAACATAAATATTATGATTCACTCTAAACTTGGTTAAGGTATTTGACAAAATTATTAGGCAAACTACAGCTACAGTTTTCATTTAACTATGCAAATAAAAAAAATGCATAGAAAAACAAAAAGCTGACAGGAAAAAGCAACATTAGGTTTACTCTTGTTTCTGCACGTTCATAATTTCTATGATCGTCGCATAATACAATACGTCACATAAAACAATGGACTTCAAGCACAACTATGCAATATGCTTACAAAATCTTTTAATAATATTTGAATAAAGAAAATGTTAATTTTCAAAGGCTTGACATCACTTTTGGCCACTACTGTGCATGTATATATATATATATATATATATAGAATAACAATATGATTTCATGTAATAAAAATATTGTGCACTTATGCAGTACACTGAAGTGCAAAGGTCTAAAATAAAAGGCAGAATGTGTTTTGTTATGAGGATATTACAGATTATTGTGTTTGTGTGTGTGTGTGTGTGTGTGTGTGTGTGTGTGTGTGCTTTTGTTTATATTACATTGTGGGGACCAAATGTCCCCATGATGTAATATAAACCTGAGTTCACCTACATCGTGGGGACCAGCCAGCGGTCCCCACAATGTAAATGGGTTTATAAATCATATAGAATGAGTTTTTGTGAAAAAGTAAAAGTTTGCACAGTTTCCTGTGAGGGTTAGGTTTAGGGGTAGGGGCAGGGTAGGGGGATAGAATGTACAGTTTGTTCAGTGTAAAATGCATTGAAGTCTATGGAAAGTCCCCACAATTCACAAAAACAAACATGTGTGTGTGTGTGTGTGTGTGTGTGTGTGTGTGTGTGTGTGTGTGTGTGTGTGTGTGTGTGTGTGTGTGTGATCAGGATAATCCGTGTAACCCTTTAGTGCCCGCGGAGCGTCCATCGCCTCAGTCTGCTGCAGTGACTTGTTTATTTCTTGGATTTCTCTGAATAGGATCGAGTCTCCTTTAAATATCGCCTGCTGTTGAACGCATGAGACGGGATGTGAGCGGGGATGTTTACAGCTAAGACAGAGATCCGGCATGGCAGCGGCCGGTGCTGATGAGACACGCCGCGGATCCCGGATCTTCATCATCACCATCATCATCTCCGGCGGTTGTAGCATCTGAAGCGATGCAGCTCACATTCATCATGTCCGTTCTGCGTGTGTGAATCGCTGAGATGGTTCGGGTCGTCAGTGTTCTGGGTCTGGTGATGTTCAGCGTCGCTTTGCTCATTTTGTCATTGATCAGTTACGTGTCCATCAAGAAAGACTTCATCTTCACCTCCCCGAAATACGCCAACGCCGGCGGTCCGCGGATGTACATGTTTCACGCGGGGTTTCGGTGAGTTATCACACACATTTTTTTTTTTTTTTTTTTTTTTTTTTTTTACAAATGTCATAACGGGGTTGTTTATTTCTGTAAAGGGCAACGTTGCTAATGCGCATGTGCTTTAATCACATTTTTTTTTTTTTTTTGGAAAGGCCTCTTGTCCTTCTGTCATGATGCTCAGAGCGCATGCGCAGTTCAGTCCTGGATCATGAAGATGGACTAACCTACATTCTCATATTTCGCAGAGTAATGATTTCTGAACAGTCAGCTGGCTGCATTCAGATTCTATATACGTCATGCGTTCTGTTTTAACAAATATTCTTTATTGGCATCATAAAGAACATCTACACATATAAAAGGTTCTATATAGAACTCTAGGGTTCTTGACTCAATTTTAAAAATCCATTTATGCCACAAAGGTTCAATATAAGGAGAAATGTCTTTAATGATTGCATAATACTTTCATGTTTAATTGGTTATTTGTTCAATTCATAAAATTGAATTAAAACAAAATGTATCAATTAATTTAAACCAAATCCATAAAATGATCCCATGATGGGAACTGCTAAAATGGAGCACCTTACAGAACCCTATAAGATTCCATTTGGAGCCTTTATTTTTTTTAAGAGTGATGATTAAAAGTGTAAGAGTGAAGTCTGTATAATTCATAAACACAACATTCTTTATAAATCTCTCCAACAGTGTGTAATGTTAGCTTTAGCCACGGAGCACTATCAAACTCATTCAGAATCAAATGTAAACATCCAAATAAATACTGTACTTACACGATTAGACATGCTGCATGACGAACACTTTGTAAAGATTAATTTTGAGGGTTATATTAACTGTGTGAACTTTGTTTATGCAATGTATTATAGAGTTGCGAGCTGGGGGGCGGGGAGCGCGAGCATTTAAAGGGGAAGCACGATGAATCTGCGCATATTTAATGATGCCCCAAAATAGGCATTTAAAAAATTGAATAATAAAAAATCTTTGGGGTATTTTAAGCTGAAACTTCACAGACACATTCAGGGGACACCTTAGAGTTATATTACATCTTGTGAAAAAGCGTTCTAGGGCACCTTTAAGATCCATGGAACCTTTCAAATGCATAAAAGGTTCTTTATAGTTAAAAAAGGTTCTTTAGAATATTAAAATGTTCTTTGCATTAAGAAAAAAGTTTTTTAGGGTAATGTTTAATGATGACATTTGAAATATAGCATACATGTGCACACAAGTGCATGTTTTTTGATTAGTGTTATTCTGCGTTATGTAAACAAATATGTAGTACATAAACACTGTAAAGTGCAACCAAAGTCCAGTGTTAATGTTGTGGTTGATTGAAACTGAAGGATGGTGCAGCTCGTCTGAGGCCCTGAACGCTGTCCTTGGTCCTGATTTACTCCTCTGGCAGGTTCATTTCCAGTCAGTAATCAGACTCTTTTGGTACAGTCAAGGTTACATAGCAGGAGTCATTTTGATATGGCACTCTTATGTGACCATATGTTATTCATCTTTGCTGGTTTGTCATTTGAACTTCCACCAGGGAATAGAGAAAATGCCAAAACTAGCAGAACTGCCTTCAAATGCGTTTTAAGTAAAGTTCAAATCAGTTAATAGTGTATCAGGGGCTTAATTTGAATTACTTACCAGTAATAGTAACTACACATGCCTTAAAGAGGCCACATTGTTGTTTTTGAGCTCTAGTAGAACAGGTTTTCATGATTGAATGTTGATTATTTTCCTCATATTCTCCATTGTTGCAGCTCCTCTCTTCCCAGTCTGTCAGTAACGCTCTGTTTAGTTCCTGTCTCTATGAAGCCCCTCCTTCTGAAAAGCACAGTGTGCTCTGATTGGTCGGCTGGAGCAGTGTGTTGTGATTGGTGTTTGGGAAATGTCCCGCCCCTTGCTATAACCGCCAGTTTCAACACACTGCTAACTAACTCAACCAGGCCCCGACCCTTTATTCTGCGTATGAATGATTTAAATTAGGAATATTGTGAAGAAAACTCAAGATGGAGGCATTTCAGGGAGTTCAGAAACAGTGACACTGATATAGAGAAGAAGTCCTACTGGAGGGACTTAATTAAATCTAAGTAGCAAAATATAAAAAAATACATAAACTGATAAAAGCACATAACAAAATGACTAAAAATTAAACTAAAATTAACATGAAAAACAAAAACACGCTAGAAGCATGCTAGCAATGTGCTAAAACATGTTAACAACATGCTTGCTAACTCATGCTAAAAACATGCTAGCAATGTGCTAATTCATGCTAGACACATGCATCGACATGTTAATGATAACAACATATTTAAACGGTATCAATGTGTTAAATCATGCCAGTGAAATACTAAATCATGTTACAAGCAATGCATTAAATAATGCTAACAACAAGCTAATTCATGCTAACAATGTTAAATCATGTAAGAAACATGCTAGCAACATGCTAAATCATGCTAGCAGTGTTAAATCATGTTAGAATCATGCTAGCTACATGATCAATTGTGTTAAAACATGTTAACACTGCAAAAATATTGCTAGCAACATGTTAAAACATGTTATCAATGTTAAATCATGTTAGCAAAATGCTAAATAATGCTAGCAAATGTTAAATTGTGCTAGAAACGTGTTAGCAACATGATAAATCATGCTAACAACAGGCTAAATAATGCTAGCAATGTGTTAAATCATGCTAGAATGTTTCATGCTTAATCATGTTGAAACATGTTAACATTGCACTAAATAATGCTTGCAACATGCTAAATCGTGTAGAAACATGTTAACACTGCACTAAATAATGCTAGCAAAATGCTAAACATGCTAACAATGTTAAATCATGCTCGCAAATGTGACAAATCATGCTAAATCATGCATCTACCCAAAAGTCTAGCTTTTAAAGATACTAAAGTAAAACTTAAAACCTATTCCAAATTAAAACCTTCAAACTTAAAGCTGTTAATACTTTCTGGCTAGGCTTTCTCAAGCCAACATCAAAGTTTGTCTACAAACATTACTGTATAGTTCAGTGTTCACTTTTAAAAATAAAGGCTCCTCATTGGCATTGATGGTTCCATGAAGAATCTTTAAGATCCATGGAATCTTTCCATTCCACAAAAGGTTTTTTATAGGGTTAAAAGGTTCTATAGAATATTAAAACATTCTTCACACAAAAAAGGTCACTGAAAGGTTCTTTGAGGAACCAGAATTGGTTCTTCTATGGCATGCATCACTGTGAAAAAGAGTGTATGAAATGATTGAGTTCCTGTTCACTGTTATATTGGGAGTTACTTGAGTCGGCCTGTAAACCAACACAGCTCTCTGACCTCTGAGGCCGTAACCCAGACTCAAATAACTCCGGTAATGAAACGGAACAAGCTTTAACAAATGAGAGTGAGAAAACGAGCAGGCGTGGAGTCTAAAAGAGGCTGCTTAATTAGAGCAGGCATCGACTGCCCCGGGCGGGAGGTGACTGACAGGAGTCTGGATGGGTCCGATTGATTGGAACCACTTTCAGCAGCTGCCATCAGCGGGACATCGGGATCGGGCCTTCCTGTGAAGTGGAACAGAAACAGTGTTTTCATTTCCTCTGTCTGTCCATCTTCTCGTCAGGTCCCAACTGGCAATGAAGTTTCTGGATCCTGCGTTCACGTCCCTGAATAATGCCCTCAACGAGAACATACAGGAGTCCAGCAACTGGAGGTTTAACAAGAGCGCTTATTTAGAGCAAAGGTGAA
The DNA here is from genome assembly GCA_036281575.1 of Ancherythroculter nigrocauda. NCBI lineage: Eukaryota > Metazoa > Chordata > Actinopteri > Cypriniformes > Xenocyprididae > Ancherythroculter > Ancherythroculter nigrocauda. Next base: position 35,482,171 of record VTFQ01000017.1, read on the forward strand.
CGTCACACACACACAGAGCAGAAGATGAGAGTAACTGAATAGTTTATGAATAATCAAGGTAGATGCCATATTTTATTTCAATGCAAATGCAAACAATTACAACAAGATGTAAACTCAGAATTACGGGAAGTCAGAATTGCGAGATTTAAACTCACGATTACGAGAAGAAAGTCAGAATTGCGAGATGTAAACATTCTTAATTATTTTATTTGTTTAATTCAAATGTCAAATTTTTTTGAAATCAGTATGTTTTAAAACTGTTAATAAAACATCAACTCTTACATATGTAATATTAAATATTAATAAACATGAATATTCTTAAGTAGTTATCTTATATAAAATTTATGGTTATGGATATTCTTGTTTAAGATCTCTCTCTTAAAACACTCCTGTCAGCTGCTAATTCTTTTACTTGCATTGTGTTTCTGATTCTGTCCACTTTATTCTGATGTTGTTGCATGTGTTTTCCAGTAAAGAGATCGCCCAGTACATCGACGTCCCGCACAACTTCACCCTGACCAAGAGCAGCGTTCGCGTGGGTCAGTTAATGCACTACGACTACTCCAGTCACAAATACGTCTTCTCCATTGGTGAGAACCTCAGGTCTTTGCTTCCGGATTCTTCTCCCGTCCTCAACAAGCGCTACAACACCTGCGCCGTAGTGGGCAACAGCGGGATCCTGACCGGCAGCCGCTGCGGCCCTGAAATCGACAAGTATGACTTTGTCTTCCGCTGCAACTTCGCGCCCACCGAGGTCTTCCGTAGAGACGTGGGCCGCCGGACCAACCTCACCACCTTCAATCCCAGTATTCTGGAGAAATACTACAACAACCTGCTGACCATCCAGGACAGAAACAATTTCTTCTTGAGTCTGAAGAAGCTGGACGGCGCGATCCTGTGGATCCCCGCCTTTTTCTTCCACACGTCCGCCACTGTCACACGCACACTCGTAGATTTCTTCGTAGAGCACAAGGGGCAGCTGAAAGTACAGTTAGCCTGGCCGGGAAACATTATGCAGTATGTGAACAGGTAAGAGCTTTTGTACGTCTGTCTAAACCTGTTTAGGCCTCATTTGAGAACCACACTACTAAAAATACCATGGTATCATTTTAGGTTTTGTATGGAAGCTTGTTGTTGTTTATCTCATAACTCTGTCTTTTTTCCTCACAATTGCGAGTTTATTTCTCAGAATTGCGAGATGTAAACTCAGAATCCCAAGAAGTCAGAATTGTGAGATGTAAATTTAGAATTCCGAGAATGTCAGAATTGTGAGATTTAAACACAGAATTCCAAGGAAGAAAGTCAGAATTGCAAAATGTAATCTCAGGATTCTGAGAAGTCAGAATTGTGAGATGTAAACTCAGAATTCGGAGAAAAATTCTGAATTATATTTAAACTCAGAATTCAGAGGAAGAAAGTCAGAATTGCGAGATGTAAACTCAGAATTCCGAGAAGTCAGAATTGCAAAATGTAAACTCAGGATTCCGAGAAATAAGTCAGAATTGTGATATGTAAACTCAGAATTACGAGAAAGTCAGAATTCCAAGATATGTAAACTCAAAATTCCAATAAGTTACTCAGAATTCGGAGAAGAAAGTCAGAATTGTGAGATGTATATTCTGAATTCAGAGAAGCCAGAATACCGAGATGTAAACTCAGGATTCCAAGAAGTCAGAATTGCGAAATGTAAACACACGATTCTGAGAAGTCAGGAATGCGAGATTTTAACTCAGAATTCTGAGGAAGAAAGTCAGAATTGCGAGATGTAAACCCAGAATTCCGAGTAGTCCGAATTCCGAGATGTAAACTCAGGATTCTGAGAAAGAAAGTCAAAATTGTGAGATGTAAACCCAGAATTCCGAGAAGTCCGAATTCCGAGATGTAATCTCAGAATTCCGAGAAGAAAGTCAGAATTGCAAAATGTAAACTCGGGATTCTGCGAAATCAGAATTGTGAGATATAAATTTAGAATTCCAAGAAAGTCAGAATTGCGAGATTTAAACTCAGAATTCTGAGGAATAAAATCAGAATTGCAAAATATGTAAACTCAGAATTCCAAGAAGTAACTCAGAATTCCGAGAAGTCAGAATTGCAAGATGTAAACTCAGAATTGCAAGAAGAAAGTCAGAATTTCGAGAAGTCCGAATTCCGAGATGTAAACTCAGGATTCTGAGAAAGAAAGTTGGAATTGCAAGACGTAATTTCAGAATTCAGAGAAGAAAGCCAGAATTGCGAGATGTAAACTCAGAATTCCAAGAAGAAAGTCAGAATTCCGAGATGTAAACTCAGGATTCTGAGAAAGAAAGTTGGAATTGCAAGACATAATTTCAGAATTCAGAGAAGAAAGTCAGAATTGCGAGATGTAAACTCAGAATTTCGAGAAGAAAGTCAGAATTCCAAGATGTAAACTCAGAATTTCGAGAAGAAAGTCAGAATTGTGAGATGTAAACTCAGAATTCCAAGAAGAATGTCAGAATTCCGAGAAGAAAGTCAGAATTGTGAGATGTAAACTCAGAATTCCAAGAAGAAAGTCAGAATTCCAAGATGTAAACTCAGAATTTCGAGAAGAAAGTCAGAATTGTGAGATGTAAACTCAGAATTCCAAGAAGAATGTCAGAATTCCGAGAAGAAAGTCAGAATTGTGAGATGTAAACTCAGAATTCCAAGAAGAATGTCAGAATTCCGAGATGTAAACTCAGGATTCTGAGAAAAAAAGTTGGAATTGCAAGACGTAATTTCAGAATTCAGAGAAGAAAGTCAGAATTGCAAGATGTAAACTCAGAATTTCGAGAAGAAAGTCAGAATTTTGAGAAGAAAGTCAGAATTGTGAGATGTAAACTCAGAATTCCAAGAAGAATGTCAGAATTCCGAGATGTAAACTCTGGATTCTGAAAAAGAATGTCAGAATTGCAAGATGTAATCTCAGAATTCATAGAAGAAAGTCAGAATTGCGAGATGTAAACTCAGAATTACAAGAAAGTCAGAATTGCGAGATTTAATATCAGATTTCCGAGGAAGAAGGTCAGTATTGCGATATGTGTATTTAAAATACAGAGAAAAAATTCAGAATTGCAAGATGTAAACTCAGAATTCCGAGGAAGAAAGTCAGAATTGCGAGAAGAAAGTCAGAATTATCACACTCGCTCTAAGTAAACATAAAGAGAGAGAGCGAGTGAGAGTTACTCGATTTAACCCATCATTCACAGAACTGAGCGATTGTCCTGTAATCTTCTGCTATCCCATTAAAGCGAGTCGCTGTGTCCAATTGGACACATTTAACCCCTGTAAGATGCTCAAAAGCTCCACAAGAAGATTAATAGAAATTTGGTTTAACAGTCAGCTACGAATAAGGAACTCTGTGAGAGTATGTTTTAATTATAATTTTAAAAATATGTATTTTCACAACATTTTGACGTTAGATTTGAAAGAGAAATTTTATTAATATTAATAAACTGTATGAATAGTATTAATATTAAGTGAATAATATTAAAATCAATATTAATAATCATTTTAAAACTAGACTTTAAAGATCTTTAAAAATAAGAAATAATAAAAAATGATTCACACACACACACACACACACACACACAGACGTCAGCCTGTAGTCCAGTGCTGTTCACTGTTTCTCTGTGGTTCACCAGCGCTGTGACTCTATTAGAGATGGTGGTTGAACTAACCTTGCTCTGAGCGAATGAACCTCTGAACACACACACACACACACACACACAGGAGCAGCTGACCTTCATGGATGTGTTGTCACCATTTTCCTGCAGACACATGTGCCACTTTGGGTGAAACACATTAGCTTTCTTACCCGGGGGTTCATGGTAAATGCTGTTCAGTGTGCATGCAGTGGTTTACCGCCATTAACTGTGTATGGTAATATTTCTCTTTATTCACAATTCATTTAAAGCTGAAGTTCTGTGTTGGAAGGTTTTGCAAGTGAGATTACAGAGGATTTGTGGTGTTGAAGTGTTCAGAGCAGCAGGACGTACTGAGATTAGCGTGTATGTAAAGACTTTGGTGTGGAAAACATTGTTGATGACTGTCGATGGTTTTATCTAAATTACCTAAATATCACATAAACATGGGTCTAAATTATATGTACACTAGCGTTCAAAAGTTTGTGGGCTGCATTTAATTGATCAAAAATACAGTAAAATTGTGAAATATTATTATAATCTAAAATAGCTATTTTCTATGTGAATATATAATAAAGTGCAATTTATTCCTGTGATCAAAGCTGAAATTTCAGCATCATTACTCCAGTCTTCAGTGTCACATGATCCTTCAGAAATCATGATGATTTGATGCTCAAGAAACATTTATGATTCTTATCAACAGTTCATATTTTCATATTTTATTTTTCAGGATTATTTCATGAATAGAAAGTCTTTACTGTCATTTTTGATCATTTTAATGCATCCTTGATGAATAAAAGTATTAATTTCTTTTAAAAAGAAAATCTTTCTGACCCCAAACCTTTGAACGGTAGTGTATAATGAAGTGCATTTTGACATTTTTTTTTCAGAGTTATTGATTTTTATTCTGGTTTACAATTTGAAAAACGAATTAATTAATTAATTAGTTAAAAAAATTTAATTCATTGGTTGATGAATATAATTGTGATAATATAATAATGTAATTTTATAAAAGACTTGACATATGTTCAGAGCAGCATAACATACTATTTTCATAATTATAATATCATAAATGTAATTTTGAAAATATTATTTTGGAGTGAAATGTTTTCATTTTATGCTAATAAATAAATAATCACAGGTTTTGTCTATGAACAAATAAATACATAAAGATGTTTTGTACTCAATGAATACATGATGAATTTAATTTTAAAAATATAGTAATATAATTTTTTAAAGGGCTTTATGTCAGCTAATACACACTTATTGATTTAGTTAATCCTATATCCAATTTGCAACATTGCAAAATATCCAAAGATAGTTTGTTTAAATCACCACAAAAAAAAAAAAGCAAAAAATTTAAAATTTTCATGCCATAATTATTATTAATAATTTTAATAATATAATTTGTAAAGGGCTTTAGAATTGATTTGACCTAATTGTTGACCTAAAAAATCACAGGTTTTGTGAGATTCAGCCAAATGCTCTTTGTGACATTGCAAAATATCCAAAGATAGTTTGTTTAAATCACAATTGGATGTAAAAAACAATGCAAAAAAAAATTGATATATTTTACAAAATCACATTTCAAGTGATGTCCTGTTGCTTGTCTGCAGGTACTGGAAAACGAAGCAGCTGTCTCCGAAGCGGCTGAGCACGGGGATCCTCATGTTCACGCTGGCCTCGTCCCTGTGTGATCAGATCCACCTGTACGGATTCTGGCCCTTCGGCTGGGATCCCAACACGGGGAAGGAGCTGCCGTACCACTACTACGACAAGAAGGGCACCAAGTTTACCACCAAGTGGCAGGAGTCGCACCAGCTGCCCACCGAGTTCAAACTGCTCTTCAAGATGCACGCAGACGGCGTCCTGAAACTCAGCCTCTCCCACTGCGCCTAGAGGGCAGAGGTCAGGGTCAAAGGGTCAGCGGTCAGGACTCAGGGTCGTTTGGTTTGGCTAATGGACGTTTGTGGTGATTCGGGGTGGCAACTATCGACATCAAGCTCAGTCACTAATGATCAGTGTTAGTAATGATGAGGAAAGTTGGTACACTTTACAATATTTGTTAACATGCGTTAGCTAACAATGAGCAATATATTTTACAGCATTTATTATGTTTGCTTGACACTTTTCTAATCCGACTTACGATTTTCATTAAACGGGTGATCAAAACTACAAAAAGTCCCACAGACTTCCATTGAGTATGAAGACAAGACTTTTGTAGTATAATGGGGCGTTCACACCAGACGCGACTTGCGCGAATGAATCGCGCTATTTGCACGTAGCGGGACTCTTGAACATTTTGAGTTTCATTCGCGCGTGAAATTCACTTCACAACAGACACGCATTTGTGTCATGGGAGGGGCTTCTGTCCCTCAGACACTTCTTCTGAATAAACACATCAACTCGTCAGCGGGGAAGTAGTTGTAAAATACGGCGAATAAGCTCAATTTGCCAGCTTTAGCTAGCTTGTAGTCTCAATATGTATATAGTAGCTCAAATTGAGTAAAGAGCGTTTTTTACAACTTCCCAGATTGTCCGACCTCCTCACTCACTTTCTTTCAAGAAAGATCGTTTTTTATTCCAGTTTCTATAAAAGTATGAAGATGTATCGTACAGCTCCAGGTATCCACATGCAGCGACGATGATTTTGTTCGCCATTGTTGTTTCAGATTTCTGCCTCCGCTCGCTACGTCGTAATCACGTCGCTTCTAGAGCAAGCTCCTGATTGGTTAACGCGGCACGAATATACGCCAAAGTTCAGATTTTTCAATGTTATGTGCGTCAAATGCCCAAAATGCTCAATTCGCGCCGCAGGATGTCTATTGCGTCTTTACATTGACTTAACATGTAAATCACTCGCGCGTAACGCTTAATTCGCGTCTGGTGTGAACGCACCATAATACTTAAAGAGTATTTAAGCTATCGCTAGAAAAGCTTAAGGACTATCCTAGGACAACATTTTAAAACATGCAAGTAACATGCTAATCACGCTAGCAACATGCTAATCACATTAGCAATGTTAGCAATAGGCTAGCAACATGCTAAACATGCTAGCAACATGCTAAATAATGCTAGGAATGTGCCAATTCAAGTTAGCAGTGTATTAAATTGTTTTGTTAAACATGTTAAATCATGTCAGCAAACATTCTAAATCATGCTAGTAACATGCTAGCAATGTGCTAAATCATGTGCTAAATCATGTTAGCAATGTGCCAATTCAAGTTAGCAATGTATTGTTTTATTAAACATTGTCAGTAAACATTCTAAACCATGCTAGTAACATGTTAACAATGTGTTAAATCATGTGCTAAAGAATGCTAGAAACATTCTAGCAATGTGCCAATTCAAGTTAGCAATGTATTGAATTGTTTTGTTAAACAATTTAAATCATGTCAGCAAACATTCTAAATCATGCTAGTAACATGCTAACCTCATTTTAAATCATGTTAGCAACATACTAGTAACATGCTAATCATGCTAACAACATGCTAGCAGTATGTTAAATCATGCTAGTACTAAGATAGCAACATGCTAATCATGTTAGAAACATGTTAGCAATGTGATGTAATTATGTTAACTTCATGTTAAAACATGCTAGCAACATGTAACATGCTATTCACAGTTATTTGAAACTTTCAGACCTGGCTTTCTCAAGCCAACATCAAAGTTTGTCATAAAACTTTACTCATTTAGTTAACCATTAATCTTAGTTAATAAAAATGATCATATTTATGTTAGGCCACAGTACATTAATTAAAGCTGCAGTCCGTAACTTTTTTTTTTGGTTAAAAATGATTTTGAGCAAGAACATAACCAGCCAGTGTTCAAAACTATCTCATTATCTTAGCTTGATTCACAACGGTAAGCTTGTAATAATGTTTTATAATAAGAGCAACATGGTGGATTTCCACGGGAAATTTGAGCATGCAGCAGTTCGTCTGTGCATCATTACGTCACGTCCGTAAACAGAAAGGAAGGAGTCCCGTTCAGGCAAATCGGTTTTATCACGTGAGGACGCTGCCGGTAGCGGATCATTTATAGCCTTTTCTCACAGCAGCTGAACTAATTAAACTTATCATTTTGATGGCGGATTGTAATCCAGAAAGATCTAAATGACAATCATCAGTGACAACTGGAGATTCAGCCGTAGTCAAAAAGCAAAAGACTTCGGACTGTGGAATGGATACAGAAATTGAAATCTACAGGTAACGCTAATATACTCTAAATACACAGTCACACAATGTTGATTAACATTAACAATTTTTAGAGAGCAAAGTATAACAGTAATAATAATTTGCACGGTTTGGCGTGATCCGAGCTAAGCGGTCGTTAGATTTAATCATCATTGGCAGCGTGATTTATTGTAGGCCTAATGCTTTTTTCCTCAGTTGGTCAGAACAAAAGTGGCAGAAATGTTACTTACTTGTTCAGCTGATATTTTCCAGTGAAAATTCTTATATTGGTCATACTTTCAAGATGTAGAATCTGTGATTCTGAAGTTCAGTATCCACACCGGTGCGGTGACTGACAGCAAACATTAGATTCATCCGCGCTGACGAGCTGTGCCGACGCACAACCCACGTACAGATAACTGTTCCGCATATGACTGCAATTGCAGGTTTCAAACAAGAGATGGCGACAAAGAGGAAAAATCGCGGACTGCAGCTTTAATGTTAACAGACATTAATATATATAGATATATTAAAACATGTTATTAACATGCTAATCATGCTAGCAAAACGTGTTAATTCATGCTGAAAATGTGTTAATCATGTTAGCAAAAGGCTAGCAAACATGCTAGCAATGTGTTAAATTAAGCTAGCAACATGCTTAATTGTGCTAAAAACATGCTAGAAATGTGCTAATTCATGCTAGCAATTTTCCAATTCAAGTTAGCAATGTATTAAATGATGTTAGCAAACATGTTAAATCATGTCAGCAAACATTTTAAATCATGTTAGCAACATACTAACCTCAGGTTAAATCATGCTAGAAACATGCTAATCATGTTAACAACATGCTAATCATGCTAGCAACATGTTAACAGTGTGTTAAATCATGTTAGCAATATGATAGCAACATGCTATTCATGTTAGAAACATGTTATGTTAACAACATGTTAAAACATGCTTGCAGAGTGTTAAAACATGCTAACAACACATTAAACATTCTAACAACATGTTAAATCATGTCAGCAAACACTCTGAATCATGTTCATCAAAACATGCTAACCTCGTGTTAAATCAAGATAGCAACATGATAGCAACTTGCTAATCATGCTAGAAACATGTTAGCAATGTGGTAGCAATATGATAGCAACATGCAAATCATGCTAGAAACATGTCAGCAACATGCTAATCATGTTAACAACATGCTAGCAATGTGTTAAATCAAGTCAAAGTTATTTTAAACTTTCAGACCTGGCTTTCTCAAGCCAAAATCAAAGTTTGTCATCAAACTTTACTCATCTAATTAACCATCAATGTTAGTTAATAAAAATTATCATATTTTTTGTTAGTCCACGGTGCATTAATTAATTTTACAACTTTTGATTTCAATAATGTATTGTTAAATTTTGAAAGTAACATTAACTAAGATTAATAATAAATGCAGCAAAAGTATTGTTCATAGTTAGTTCATGTTAACTAATGTTAACCAGTGGAACATTATTGTAAAGTGTTACCGGAAAGTTCTCTCTGCTCAAAGCTTTTATTAATTAAATTTATCAAAAAGCATCATGTTACAATATAACCACACTATAATGCAAATATTACTAAATATAATGCACATCAAAGAAATGCTTTCCTTTCGTTTAATATCCCTACAAAGGTTTTCTTTGAGTATATATATATCTACAAAGCAGAAGATGAGCCGAACTCAAGTACGTCACCACCTAGCAACCAACAACAACACCCTAGCAACTGCTTAGTAACACCCTGGCAACGACCCACAACGGCGACTTTTGCAGGGGCAAACACCACTCAGATTTTCTTCAGAGGAATCTAGTTTTGTATATAGTCACAGAGGACAAAAGTATGGAAGCTGATTTCCGCAATGGAATAAAATAAACGTCAGAATTGCGAGATATATATATATTTTTTTATTCCGTTGTGGAAACAAGCTTCCATAAAATCAAAACACTATGCGTATTTTCTGCATGCCAGGTTAAGGCTGGTCTACTAGGTTATGTTTCTGAATTATTATATAGACACAGTAAAGTCTAACCGAAGTATTTTAATTGGACACGACCTGTGTCAATCAATCAGATTGCTCCAGTGGGCGGGGCATTCCCATTCTGCGAGAGGCTCTGATTGGCTCGTGAGCTGTCAGAGTTCTGCAGAAATATCAATGTTTACTTTGCATATAATTCAGAAATATAGGTTATGAATCATGTCATTTTATTTGTGATTGATTCTGTGTTTATGAATGTGTATGTGTTATTAACACACTTATTATTACTGTGTGTGTGTGTGTGTGTGTGTGTGTGTGTGTGTGTGTGTGTGTGTGTGTGTGTGTGTGTGTTGAAGTCATAATGTGCATGTGGAAACCCAGGTCGGTTTGATGTGTCGTGTCTTCTTTAAAGGATTAGTTCACTTTCAAATAAATTTTCTGATAATTTACTCACCCCCATGTCATCTAAGATGTTCATGTCTTTCTTTCTTCAGTCGAAAAGAAATTAAGGTTTTTGAAGAAAACATTCCAGGATTTAATTTAATTTTAATTGAAATTTTAATTTGAAAGTGAACTAATCCTTTAACATTTATTCCTTTTTTTAAACAGTCATTATATAGATGATAATATATAAACACTACAGATTATGCTACAGTTTCTGTAAGACGTCATAAAGCTGAAGCGAAAGCAGAGACACAGATTGTAACCTGAACAAAAACATCTTCTGTTTTCATATGAAACTTCATTGATTGCCAACAATGAAGCTTCCATCAGTTTATAATCATTATTTGTATGATTCATTTAATGGTGTTTTATTGCATTGCAGTTATCCAGCATAAATTCTACTTTATATTGGCTGAATATTTTGGTTATTTAGTCTGACAGTGATCGGTCCATCAACCAAGACATGCAAATTTGTTTTTGCATGACCAAGCGGATTAACAAACAAATTGATTGGCTGAGATGATTAACAGGCGACGTGATTGGCTGAGACAGTGGATACGTTCCAATCCCTGATCATATTACTGAAGATCCATTTGCAAAACGCTGAGCGTCTAAAAACCGGACCCGGTTGTCAGTTTGATTAATCTGTCTTGCTTATGTGTCTGTTTAACACTGACAGAAATGTTCTTGAGCCATTTCTTTTTCATGTATGCATAAACATAGAGAAGTGTCAAATCAACATTGACCAAAGAACTTTCCACGCAAAAGTCTGTCAGCTGACATCTGAAAGTCTCGAGAACGTTTTTCCAATGTAAGTTTTAGCTTTGTTTGTGAAATTTATTTTAAAAACATGCAAAAGCAAAACATTTGCCGCTTCCATAATGCAAAAGTGTTCATATCCAACCTTATTGTGATGTTAGGCTACTGTTTACACGAATATTACAATATGTTTTGATATCTTGGGTTGTTTTTCTGATCCAGAATCTAAAAGGTGAGAACCTGTCGTTGTTTACTGTACACTATACTATTCAAAGGTTTGGGGTCAGTAAGATATAAAACATATTATTAATAATAATACTTTTATTCATCAAGGACGCATTAAATGTGATCAAAAGTGACAGTAAAGACATTTATAATGTTATTTCAAATAAATGCCAAACTTTCTATTCATCAAAGAATCCTGAAAAATAAAATGCATGACAGTTTCCACAAAAATATGACTGTTTTAAACATTGATAATAATCATAAATGTTTCTTGAGCAGCAAATCATCATATTAGAATGATTTCTGAAGGATCATGTGACACTGAAGACTGGAGTAATGATGCTGAAAATCACAGGAATAAATTACATTTTACTATATATTCACATAGAAAACAGATATTTTACATTGAAATAATATTTCACTATTTTTACTGTATTTTTGATCAAATAAATGCAGCCCTGTGAACAGAAGAGACTTCTAATTCAGGAATAAATTGCATTTTAAAATATATTCAAACAGAATACAGTTATTTTTGTTATTGTTTTACTGTATTTATGTTCAAATAAATCCAGCCTATGTGCGAAAGAGAGAATAACAATATCAGAAAAACAACCTGCTGCCGTGTTTATTTCTTCATTGATGATTTGATGTTGATGTATAGTTTTAGAAAGTCAGTTTTAGACACTTAAACTTCGCTGGGAATCTTTTCATCACCCTTTCCTTCACAGACGTCATCTGTTGTGCGGCTGTATTATCATTCCTCTTTTCAGACGAACCCGAGACTGCCAGAGAATCATTCTGGACTCCTTTTGAATGTTTAATGCAGTTTGTTATTTTGATAATACCGACTTCTTTTGATTGTACCTGTCTTTGTTTCCATGTTCTGAATGTGTTTCGATTGTAAGATGCTCCACTGAGTTTCTGATGTGTTTCTGGCACCAGATCTTGACTTTCACAAGAGAAATTTAAAGTGCTCCTATTATGCTATTTTAAAGATTTCTTAAAGGTTCACATGTTAAAAACACTTTAATTTCTCATAATATCCATTGCAGCATCAGCTCTTTTCTCACAGTGTCTGAAACAGTTCGATCAAAGATTCGGTCTCTCTAAGCCCCGCCTCTCCGAGAGCCAGCTCTGCTCTGATTGGTCAGACGACTCAGTCTATTGTGATTGGTCAGAAACCAAACGCTCATTATCATATCTGAATCTCAGCTCTTGATTCACAGTGATACGAACAGTAACAGTTTTACCGTATCAATCTCATCGAAGTGGAAAGCAGCGTCTTCTCGACATGAACAACACCAACCAAACTCTTCCAGTCTCAGATACAACTACAGTGTTTGAGGGCGGGGCAAAGAGTCGCTGTTCAGCCAATGAAAACCATAGGCTGTAATTATGCAAATTAGTTACAAATCTACATATGTTCAGCAGGAAGAGAGACTGAATTACTGACGACGTTCAGAATTGATTCTTTCTTTTAGGAGACAGTATTTATATATCATATGCAGACCTTTAATATTCAAGGTCATTTCGAAAAAGCATAACAGGGACACTTTAAGCTTTAAGCGAAACAAATTCATGGTAGAGAAGCAAATAGTGAGTGTGTGTGAAGTGTTATTTTCTTATTCTTTTAAATGTGGAATCGATTGTAAACGCAGAACTAAGCTCCTGTCGATGTTTTCATGATGATGATGATGATGATGATTGTTTCAGAGAATAAACTTCAGTTTCAGCAATCAAAGTTGTGTCACATGTTATTATGACTAATTTTTAAAAAATCACAACCAATATTCTGTTTTACAGTGTCCAGCATGTAAAATAGATTTATCTGTGGACGCTTCGATTGACAGTCTAATGGCCATCAGAAATATTCCTCAAGCAATCATTTTTGGCTGTGTTTTGTTTACAGTTGTCATAAATCAGGGTTATACGGTGAGATCTCTGACGACGGTTCAATACTTCACCATTAAAGATCATGTTTAAGAGGAAAATTCCTTTAAAGGTCCTTCTGAACATGATTTAAAACACAAAACGTCAATCAAAAACAACAACACAAGTGAAATGTTATTGATAATCCATGTGCAGAGGAAGAGAAAACATTGATCACCTTCTTCTTTATACTCTGATGTTCGTAATGCATGCATGAAATTGCTTTGCCGTTAAAATACAGCAACATACAGCATATATTGTTTGTGTTCAATTTAGTTTGTTTTATGTGAAATAAATAGACTGCGTTTGGCTCTCGTGTCTTCTTTGACCTCTGACCTTTGAGCCTAAAAAGAGGGGTCAAAGTTTAAACAGAATGATGTAACAGCCCCTCGGCTTTGTCTCTTTAGATCGTTCGCTTGCTGTTTGCAGAAACGGAGAAATATCTTTCATTTCCATGTACAACTTATTGACGTTTTTGAAAGATATTTCTAATTTTGATTAAAAAAAATAGAATTGTAGTTCTAGCTATAGATGGCTTAAAATTTACTGTGGTGAATTATCAATATTCGTCATTTTTTTAAAATAAAAATATGATTTAATATGAGTGAATTCACTTGGATATCTAATGAAAGTCATTTTAATGTTGTATAGAAATAATTTTAGAGTTATTAATCTATATATTGAGCAGCACACAGTCTTTTCTCTTCACAGTTTTAAAGTCGAGGGTGTGTTTAGTATTATTTCATTTGCACATTTCAGCTGTTTTGTGCTTCTCGATTCATAGAAAATCAATTTGGGGAGAAAAAAGGGAAAAGCAGCAAACCGAACCCTTTCCTTTCTCTGTTCTCGAAGATTTTTGCTCATTTTCTTCTTCTATGATTAATGATGTTTTTGAGACTTTCTCCATAATACTGATAACTCTTTATAAGGTTCATTTGTTCACATTATTTAACATGAACTAACAATAAACTATACAGCATTTATTAGTCTTAGTTAATGCTAATTTCAACATTTACTAATACATTATTAAAATAAAAAGTTGTTAACATTATAGTTAATGCACTGTGAACTAACATGAACAAACAATAAGCACTAAATATCTATCTATAATTAATTAATACAATAATGCCAACAAAATAGGACCTTATTGTAATATGTTACCCTATAATATTGTTTTTGATGATGATAATAATAATTGTTTAAAAAATATACTGTAAGATATAAGCAATGGAAATAATTTTGCATTTATCTGTTCTTAAAGTGAAGAAACCTGAATAACAACAATCTGCTGGATGTAATGAACAGTTAAAAGTTTTTTGTTCATTAGAAATAATTTTATTTATGCTCTGAGATGAGTTAGTGAATGAATATGATTGAGTTTGTCACCTCACATTATCTGATGACATGAATATGACTGTACAGAAGAGTTTCTGTGGTTCTGAGCAAAAGACAGAAATGCAAACCAGCTTCAGATAATCAATACACACTCTCTTACACACACACACACACACACACACAGCTGAGAGATCAGGGAAAAGTGCTCCGTATTCCTGCAGTGTCAAAAAAGCATAAGAATAGGACAGACAGGTGTGTGTGTGTGTGTGTGTGTGTGTGTGTGTGTGTGTTTGTTTTTCGAGGACACAAATGTGTATAATGACAGTTATACGAGGACAATTAATTTCAGTAAAACAGTGACTTTATTTCAGATTTATTCAGCATCTTAAATTATTAAACATTTTAAGAAGAGATAACCTGTAATTGTGAGTGTATAAAGCCATTTCTACCCGATTTAACCCATAAAAATGAGTTTTGTTGGCATAAATGTATTCATGTATGCATTTTGACCAGTTCATTTAGATGTTACCATTAGATACAATTTAAAATTTTAATGCATAGTTTTTTGTTGTTGTTTGTCAAATATATATTTTTTCAGTAATACTTTACAATAAAGATCCATTAGTTAACACTGTTAAAGCATTAACTAATATATCAATGAGCAATACATTTGTTACAGTATTTATTCATCTTTTTTAGTTAATAAAAACACAACTGTTCATTGTTTTTTCATGTTAGATCAGCTCCATTAATATGAACAGATGCAACTAAATGTTGAAATTAACATCAATAATAATAAAAGATTCAGAAGTATTGTTCATGTTAACTTATAGTCAACTAATGAAACCTCATTTTTCATGTCATATTAATTACAGCAAGATTTTACAATGCTGTATAATAGCTGTAAATTTTCTCTTTTTTAAGTAAATGTTATTCTGAAATCATAGAAATCATCAAAAGCTCAGATTACCATTTTTTGCGTTCATTAGTGTATTAGTACGTTACACACATATTCCTATCCTATTCTCTTTATTAACTCTTATAGAGGAATCAGTGCTGTTGTCCGTGTGTGTTTGCTGCTCTCTGTCATGAGGTGAAAGTGTCGAGGGTTAAAGGTCACAGAGCCTGAAACACAGCAAGCAAAATACAGCCTTTCAGCAATAGAGACTTAGACATGATGAAGATATCATGTGGAATAATGCAACACAGACGTTATCTTAGAAATGTGGAGGTATTTTTCTAGAGGAAGAACGATCATTAAAGCACTCCCATGTTAAACTGCTCACACATGCAAACCAAGAGCAGTTATTAATTAACCCTGAACACTCAAAACAATCAATATGATCATCAGAGAGACACAAACCCTCTCTGCACCATCACACACACATATTAAAACAACTATATAAAAACAACTATATACTAACTATATATATGTATATATATATATATATAAACTCTCTATATTAAAAAAAAAATATATGTATAAATGACCTTTCACTCATATATATCCTTAAAATCCGACAAAAAAGATCACATGTAAAAGGCGTATAACAGAATATTAGACATTATTTAATCACGTGGCGAAAAATTCTCATGTCGTGTGAACATCATATTCTTTAAGGAAGCACGGACAAAAAATAATATTAGGTCAGAATCAGATATTAACCTCGTGTTGAGTTTTAAACCTTTTTTCTATAAGCTCAGAATTAAGTCTTTAAAATAATGCAAGTTTCAGTCACACTCACAACAGAAAAAAAATGCTCAAACCTCATATCCGATACATAATTTGAAGTCGTAAAAATCAGGAATAAATTATTATTATATGTCTATGATAAAAGAGAGTTTTAATTCAGTCTGATTCCTGCTGTTAAAAACAACAGTGAACACTGAAATAAGGCCGTAATCTGAACACCAATCTCTCATCATATATGCACATTATTCTCATGTTAGATTTGATTCAGATTTACACGCATATGAAATTTGAATAATAAAAAAGCATGCACCGATTGAAGCCGCGCGCGCGCGCATGTGTGTGTGAACATGTTTCATGTTTTCTGAAAGTCTCGTGACGTGTAAACCACCACAGGACTTTCAAATCTCTAGTTTCAGCTTATAAAAATTGTTTTTTGTTTAGACAGATCTCCTGAGATGCTGCATTTCAAGTAAAAGGCTAAATAATACTCAAATAAAGTCATAATTATTTTTTTATAATTTTATTTTGCATGACAAAAAGGCACAGTTATTATTATTATTAATAATAATAAATTAATATTTCATGACACAAAATTCACAGAGCGACAGAGATGATGTTTTCAGCCATCATAATGACATCAACATGCCTCAAACAATCTCATTTATCATTCAAGAAGTGTTTCTGTAACGTGTGCATTCAAGTAAATGATGTTTTAAATATGCAGAAATCACCGAGAATCACATCAGACATTTTATGCTCGCAAAACCCAAAGAATCACCCAACAGCATTTATTAAAGAGTGTAAATCGCAATAAAAATATTAAACACTGCTTGAAATGTTCATCTCGACACTAATTCAGACGGATCTCCTGCACGCGCACGGATGTTTCTCGCCCCTCCTGTAAAGCGAAGCGCAGGTTTGGATAAAAGCGTCCGCATATGACTGCACGAGCGCGTTTAACGTGCCAGAGGAAAGTCCGAGACTTACCGAGAGCTGCCGGACACTGTCCACTCCCAGAGCCCGCCGGGTCACTCGAGCAGATGCAGCGCAGGGCGCGAACTGACGGCCACTAACGGCACATCACCGTCATCATGTGGTCCGAGGCGCATTGATTCTGATCAATAGTGCTGCACTGACACAGCAGATGGCCGGAGAGAGACAGACATGAGGAAAGACGGGCGGAAAAAGCCCAATCGAAGAGTTACTCGGGCCTCTACAGCTTCTGCAGGATGATCACAAACTCAAGTGTGTTTCATTTACACACTAATCCATTCAGATGAGTTCATCTCATCACTGATCAACATCTAGAGCGCAAAAGCCTTTCATTATAAATCACAGTTTTATTGTGTGATTGATCAGATCAGCTGATAGGGGAAAGCAGATTCTCTGCTTTTATTTCTTATGCATTCCATTTTTATTCTTATGTATTTGTTTCCTTTTTATGTAAAGCACTTTGTGTATGAAATGTGCTTTATAAATAAAAAAAGAGTATATCGGATCTCAGAGAAACCAAAAATTGCTTTGCATTTTAAATGGGTTTAAATAGCACCAGAATATCTTTATTGATTTCTTGTTTTAATTTTGGACTTTTACCTGTTTTATGTTGATAAACAATTAAAATAGGCCAGTTAACAGAACTCAAAATGTGTTTATTATAATTTTTACCCATGTAAAAACCATGATTTGCTTCATCATTAATCAAACTCAAAGTGTCCCAAAATACCTTTTTATAATTTATAAAGTATTTTAACAGATAACTTAACTTTGTCAATGCATATTATTTACTGTTTTCATGTTTAAAGTTAAATCTTGTGTAAAACAAGTGCATGATTTATCACAACATTTTTTCTTAATCAACTTCAGATAACATGATATTTTGAGTTTCTGTTGATTAAATCAATCACCTTCATTTGTATGAACTCAAAATTTTAATTTCAATGAACTCAACATTTTAAGGCAACCAGGTAACTTACTTTTTTAAAGTTAAACCAACAATTCTTTTTAGGTTCTAAAAAAGCAGGAGCCTAAAAGGAATAAAGAACGTTGTAAAATTTAAAAAGATTCTAAATGGAACTCGAATTTCCTGATAGTATCATTAAAAGTGCTACTTTAGACGATTGTTATTTTGTTCTCATTTAAGCTGCATAAAGTGAGTTTAGAGGTTTATATGCATTTAGAAAGAAAACAACGTCCACGTTGAATCTCTCTCTCTCTGTGTGTGTGCGTGTGTGTGTTTCTCTCTCTCTCTCTCTCTCTCTCTCTCTCTTTCTTTCAGATATCGATTTTCTTTGACATGAATAAGGGCCTTTTTCAGTCAGTGATTCTTCGCATTATGTTGGAGTGTGCCAAAGCAGAGCAGCACAAAAGCTCTCGGAGAACATCAGAGCAGGAATCAAACTCTTCTGTGTCCGGCGCTGAATTCGCTCCAGTCGCGCGGCAGGTACAGCCACTTTTCCTCCAATTTGTGGCAGCTGAAAAGCCTCGTGGAGGACACTGGGCCCCCTGCACCTCCTGCTCCTCCTCTGACAGCTGATCAAAAGAAAAATAGGTCACGCTTTTCAGACTTCTGTCGCTCATCCTTAATTACAGTCGCTTTAAACAAAAGCAACATCTGCGCATCCTCCAAACAAAATAGCAACCGGCATTCGAGAAATCTGTTACTTCTGAATCACTTCAAGCCGGATCAGAGCAGAATGCGCGGAGAACAAGTTGGATTGATCGATTTAGACTCACTCTAACGTGAAAAGGAGAAGATCTGGGGCACTTTGAGATGTGTACCACTTTGAGATGTGTAATTAGAGAGTTACTTCTATAAGTTTTGTTTCTTTTTTTAGACGCCTAAATTTAAAAGTGTGTTTCAAAACGAATTGAAGCCTTAAAACAATTTACTACAATTTTACAGTGTTTGCTAGTATATTTACAAGGCCCATTGTGCACTATGAAATTAATATGCATAATTAATCTTTTAAATATTAATGTAAAGCATGTAATGAGCCAGTGTTAAATGATCAGTTCATTCGCAGACGACACAAAAAAATGTGACTTGACATTTAAGCATTTGTGCAACTTGATTGAAATCTGATTAGATAGATAGATAGATAGATCCGTCGAATGAAAAAAACATTTTTTTTTTCCCAATGCGCAAAATACACACTGATGCACAAAATAAACAAAGATAGCCTATAGAATAAATAGGCTACATTAGAAGTGTGTTTTGCACTTTCTATTTTACAATTAAATTGTGTTGATACGCGATTATATTTTTGTGAAGTGAGTAAATGATCCGTTTGGAATGACAGTGAAGCGACCGTCTGACGCTTGATTCCAGATGCAAAGACAGCCGCTC
This sequence comes from Ancherythroculter nigrocauda, assembly GCA_036281575.1. Lineage (NCBI taxonomy): Eukaryota > Metazoa > Chordata > Actinopteri > Cypriniformes > Xenocyprididae > Ancherythroculter > Ancherythroculter nigrocauda. The sequence goes on from VTFQ01000017.1 coordinate 35,501,717, forward strand.
CGAACAGCCTCGTGGAACGGTCAGCGATTGGCCAGAACGCTAATGAGCCGCGCTCACGAGGAACGCGATTGGACCACTGGCGCGTCAATCAAGGCGAAGTCTCCTCCCCTTTCAGCAGGGTCGGGTGCGCGCGGAGCAAGCCCACCCCGAACACCTCCAGCTGCCCAAACAGAAGACGCAGGAGGAGTAGAGGGCTCGGACATGGGGAGAAATCAGCACTGGCCCGTCTGATAGAGATCGGTGTTTTTTATTTATTAGGGGGAGAAAAAAAAACCGAGAGGCCTTAGAAAAAAAAAAATAAAAAGGAGAGAAAACCCATCCCTGGCACAAAGCTGGACATAAATCAATGGACTGAATGAAGACTGCCTATACCGCCTATCGATGCCTGGCCAAGGATTTGGATGCGTACGCCATGAACCCAGAGATGACAATGGACATTGGCAACCTACACGCTGGACTAAGCCATGAGCAGGACTTGATGAGCAGCCACAGCCCCCATCACAACCGCAACCCGGGGGCTTCGTTACGGATACACCAGGATCTGAGCGTGGCGCCGTCGCGCTCCGCGATGGTGTCCAGTATGGCATCGATTCTGGACGGCGGCGGTGGCGGCGGCGGCGGCGCGGGAGGAGAGTACCGTCCGGAGCTGTCTCTGCCGCTCCATCACGCCATGAGCATGCCGTGCGACACCTCCCCGCCCGGGATGAGCGGCACCTACACCACGCTCACCCCGCTGCAGCCCCTGCCGCCCATCTCCACCGTGTCCGACAAATTCCACCATCCGCACCACCACCACCATCACCACCACCACCAGCGTCTCTCTGGGAACGTGAGCGGCAGCTTCACTCTCATGCGGGACGAGAGGACTCTACCAGCCATGAACAACCTCTACAGCCCCTACCACAAAGACATGAGCGGGATGGGGCAGAGTTTGTCCCCTCTGGGCAACGGCCTGGGCTCCATCCACAACGCGCAGCCCGCGCTCCACAACTACGGCGCGCACGGCCACGACAAGATGCTGAGCTCCAACTTTGACGCGCACACTGCCATGCTGGCCAGAGGGGACCAGCACCTCTCCAGAGGCCTCGGTGGCCCCGCGGCGGGGATGATGCCGCATCTCAACGGGATGCACGGGTGCCACCCTCAATCCCACGGGCCCGTGTTGGCTTCCAACCGGGACAGACCGCTCTCCTCCTCCTCCTCCTCCGGAGCGCCGGGCTCGGGCTCGGGTCAGCTGGAAGAGATCAACACGAAGGAAGTGGCGCAGCGAATCACGGCCGAGCTCAAGCGCTACAGCATCCCGCAAGCCATCTTCGCGCAGCGGGTGCTGTGCCGCTCGCAGGGCACCCTGTCCGACCTGCTGCGGAACCCCAAACCCTGGAGTAAACTCAAGTCCGGCCGCGAGACGTTCCGCCGCATGTGGAAGTGGTTACAGGAGCCCGAGTTTCAGAGGATGTCGGCCCTTCGGCTTGCAGGTAAGACAAGGTATCTGCTTTTTAACAATCTTTCAATATAGAGGAGGATCTGCAGAGTGCATGCGAATTTTTAGTTTAAAAAGGGACAATTGCGCCAAATTTATTTACTCGTGACATTTAATGTGCATTGTTTATTTCATGCGTTTTGTTTCCAGAGTACTTAAAAAATAGACATTGTTGACATATCTGATGTTTTAGTTTGATCTGCACAAAAACACGCGCACAATTCCGTAAACACAACAGAAGAGAAGAGGCGCTTTAGTCACTGTGTGTGTGTGTGTGTGTGTGTGTGTGTTAAAGAAAAGCTTTCTGAATAGGGATGTGTTGCTGGTAATTACTGAACTGTTATTCCCCTCCTGCCCCGCTACATCAGGCTTGTTGCCCCCTCTAGCGATGGGCGGTGCAGACCCCCTTTTCCTTTGTTCGGCTGAAGAAAAAGCAAGAGCTGAATTTTCCTCTTCAGTGTAGTTCGGATGTGTGTTGTAGGTGTCAGAGACGGTGTCGTGCTGTTGAAGAGCATCCTATCAGTGCATTAAAATAAAAGCTTGGTGCGTATTGATTTTTAATTTGTTGGGTGATGCACAATTATTCACTGAAATAATGGACAGCTCTGATGCCTCATGCATTGTGCCTGTGCATTAAAGCTTCAGCTGTTTCTGTAAAAAATGTGTGCAACTATTCCAGTTGTCAACAAAAGGGTTTGGAGAAAGAGCAATAGTGAGGAAGCTGATAAATCACATACCAAAACACTGGCGTCTTTATCAAAACACTCCATCTGAATATGCTCATGCATTCATGAGATTCTCTATATGAACATCCAGATTAAGGTCATTGTTTTGTAAACAAACACATGCATCTTTCTTTCACCAAGAGTATGATTGAAACAGAAGCGTGTAGGGCTTCATTGGTAGGTGCTTTAATGCTGTTTCCCTGCAGGACTCTGGTCTCACAGATGGCTTTGGGTTGGGGGGAAGGTATTATGTGATCTGCAGGGGAATTGAAAAGAAGAACAGAGGCTGCAGCGGCTCGATGAATTATTGATAGAAATCTCTGCGTGACCCTCGGCTCAACGCACAAAACGTCACCTTGTCTTGGGTTAAACAGGCAGAGATGTGCGGCCCGGCACCTGCCTTTTGTTCAGCGTTTTGGAGCGTTTGGGAAAGAATGTGAAACAAACAATGAGGAGTTGCACGTCGTGACATCATAAATGACATCATAAATGTCTGACACGGAGAGGATTGCTCACCATGCTTGAATTAAAGCTTTACGAGCATGGAAATGCAAGCACAACAAAATTCATGCAAATAATTCAGCAGAAAGCTGTTATATAATGCTGAACGGATTATTATTTACTTCAGGTGAACATCATGAAATTATTATCTTCACATAGGCCTATAGTAGGGTCCCAAATCACAGAAGATAACAATTCATAATAAAATATTCCACAATATTTAAATCTGGAAATAAGTTTTGTGGAACATATTGCTGATTTGTAGGTGACTAATCAAACGTCATGTGATCATCAGATGGTCATATTTTCTTGCTTTCATTGAAGATTCATTCTTAAATCATGATCTTCAGGTATTTGCACGACTTTTGGAGACATCGAGTGCTGCTGTTGTTAAAGTCAATTTACTATTTTCATTCAAATTGTTATGCTGATAATGTCATTTGCAATGATTTGCATAAAAATGAAATGGATATTCATATTTGAATCTACATATCTTATTCATGAAGGTTATTAGACTGATTCTTAAGCATACATTCATTGGTTTTCTATATGAAGCCTTAGGGTTTTTGGCTCAATTTTAAAGAACATTTTATGCCGAAAAGATGCTACACTAAAAATTACTGGGTTAAAAACAACCCAAGTTGGGTTGAAAATGTTGTTTTAACCCAGCGGTTGGGTTAAATGTTTGCCTAACGTGTTTGATTTAACCCAACTATTGTTTAAAAATGACTGTATGTCTGGCTTAAAATGAACCCAAAATATGTTGGAAATTCAAAATCAGACACATAATTACTAGAGGCAACAATAATAATCAAAAGATGAACATTTATTAATAAGCAATTTAAGAAATGTTTATTGTTCTATTAAAATGTGTATGTTTATTATTATGTTTATTATTCATAAAACTTATTAATAAATATTTTGGTTCATTTTAAGCAAGAAATACAGTAATTTTTAAACAATAGTTGAATTAAATAAAACTCAGCAAACATTTCATCAAACATTTAACCCAACCGCTGGGTTAAAACAAACCATTCGCTGGGTTTGTACATTTTTAACCCAGCATTTTTTAGAGTGTATAAAAGGAGAAATGTCTTAAATGATTGCATAATACTTTCATGTTTAACAGGTTATTTCAAGTGATAAAGTATGTTTTCAAGCTGTTTACACCCTAAAAAAACAACCCAAGTTGGGTTGAAAATGGTCAAACCCAGCGATTGGGTTGTTTTAACCCAGCAGTTGGGTTAAATGTTTGCCAAACATGCTGGGTAGTTTTATTTAACTCAACTATTATTTAAAAGTTGACTGTATTGCTTGCTTAAAATGAACCTAAAGTATGTTGGAAATTAACATTTATTAATATTATTTTGATTATTATTGTTGCCTCTAGTAATTATGATTTTTAATTTCCAACCTATTTTGGGTTCATTTTAATATTTTGGGGTAAATAAAACTGCCCAGCACGTTGTGCAAACATTTAACCCAACCACTGGGTTAAAACAACCCAATCGCTGTCCATTTTCAACCCATTTTGGGTTGTTTTTAACCCAGCATTTTTTAGAGTGTAATTCATAGAATGTAATTACAATAAAAAAAGAAATTAAAAATGAAAACTAAACCCATAAAATGATGGGAACCGCTGATAGGTTCTATATTCTGTATGAAGCGCCTGACGGAACACTTTAAGGTTCTAAATAGAATCTTTTCTTCCAAGAGTGTTGCAGATGCATGATGTCACCAGTGAAACGAGCCTGTCTTTGCACTATTAATTTAGTCAAATCAAACGTGACGTCTGACTGGACCTCATTCCAGTCACACCGCACAAGCAATCAGCCAGCGAGACAAACCTCGGCCTGTGCCGTCCGCTGCCGACAAACAACTTTATTAACTAAATGATCAAAGGGGACAAGCGCTGTTATAAGAGTCAGGACGGAGAAGATTGAAAAAGAGCCAGGTGCTGGAGAAACACGGGGTCCCGGCCCGTAAATAAGAGCGCCGGAGATGGATAAATATACCTGCAACCTATGCCAGGCTGGATTCTGAGAGACGTCTCTCTTGATTTGGGCTTCTACGATCAGATGAAGACTGCAAGATAGAGATGATATCAAATATAAATATCTTTAGATATACAGAGGGATCTGAAAGTCTGAGAGCATCACAATTTGAGTCAAAAGTTGAATTTGTAAAGGTCTCAGTGTTTGGCACATGCCTCGCAAAAGCAAAACCTGATGATCATGATCTCATCATGAAAGAGCTCATGATCAGTGACACTCTTTTACTGACATTTGACCCAGAAATATTGCAACAACTCCTTTTCACTTTTATTTTCAAGGTTTGCATGAAAAAAGTCCCAGATTTTCAGTACGCTCTCAGACATTTGAATAACAGTGTCTGTTATATTGGTAGAATAAGTGGTCGAGAGCACAGGGTGGCCGACAATTAATAGAACGCATGTGTATGATAAATAGTGATTTAATCATTTAAATCACAAAACTGTGAAGTTAAACATGTTTATTGCACAGCATGCTCTATAAAATTATCTTAAAATGGTGCATTATGTACTCTAAAAAATGCTGGGTTAAAAATAACCCAAGTTGGGTTGGACAAACCCAGCGAATTGGCTGTTTTAACCCAGCGATTGGGTTGTTTTAACATAGTGATTGGGTTGTTTTGACCCAATGAATGGGTTGTTTTAACCGAGTGATTGGGTTGTTTTAACATAGTGAATGGGTTGTTTTTGACCCAGCGATTGGGTTGTTTTAACACAGTGATTGGGTTGTTTTAACATAGTGAATGGGTTGTTTTAACTGAGTGATTGGGTTGTTTTGACCCAGCGATTGAGTTGTTTTGACCCAGCTATTGGGTTGTTTTGACCCAACAACTGGGTTGTTTTAACACAGTGATTGACTTGTTTTATTCCAGCGATTTAGTTGTTTTGACCCAGCTATTGAGTTGTTTTGACCCAGCTATTGGGTTGTTTTAACACAGTGATTGGGATGTTTTAACCCAGCGATTGGGTTGTTTTAACCCAGCGATTGGGTTGTTTTAACACAGTGTATGGGTTGTTTTTACCCAGCGATTGAGTTGTTTTGACCCAGCTATTGGGTTGTTTTAACACAGTGATTGGGTTGTTTTAACCCAACGATTGGGTTGTTTTAACCCAACGATTGGGTTGTTTTAACACAGTGATTGGGTTGTTTTAACCCAGCAATTGGGTTGTTTTAACACAGTGATTGGGTTGTTTTAGTCCAGCGATTGGGTTGTTTTGACCAAGTAATTGGGTTGTTTTAACCCAGTGATTGGGTTGTTTTAACCAAGTAATTGGGTTGTTTTAACCCAGTAATTGGGTTGTTTTAACCAAGTAATTGGGTTGTTTTAACCCAGTGATTGGGTTGTTTTAACCCAGTGATTGGGTTGTTTTGACCCAGCGATTGAGTTGTTTTAGTCCAGCGATTGGGTTGTTTTGACCCAGTGAATGAGTTGTTTTAACCCAGCGATTGGGTTGTTTTAAAACAGCGGTTTTATTAACCCAACAGTTGGGTTAAATGTTTGCCCAACCTGCTGGGTAGTTTTATTTAACTCAACTATTGTTTAAAAATTACTGTATTTCTTGCTTAAAATGAACCCAAATATGTTGGAAATGAACATTTATTAATATGTTGAATAAATGAACATTTATTGAAAAGTTTAATGAATAATACTTAAACAATAAACATTTATTAAATTGCTTATTAATAAATGTTCACCTTTTGATTATTATTGTTTCCTCTAGTAATTATGTGTCTGATTTTTAATTTCCAAAATATTTTGGATTCATTTTAAGTCAGTCATACAGTCATTTTTAAACAATAGTTGGGTTAAATAAAACTGTTTGTCAATTTTCAACCCAGTTTCCAACCAAATTTGGGTTGTTTTTACATTGTTCAGTGACCAGTTCTCTCTGTCATGAGGTTGTTATCAGATGTATGATCTTTAGGTTTGAATGCAAAGATGCACACAGTTGATAGGCCTGCACAGCATATCTTCAACACCAAGCCAATCATGGATCTGTTTCTGCTTGATGTTGGCAGAACGAGACCAAAATACCTGTTTATTTCCGTCCAGTCTTTCAGTAATGTGTGTGAGTTATGTCACTTTCTCAAACAAATATGTGTTGCTGAACGACGGCGGATCAATGCGTGTAATCTCTTAAAGATTAAAAGGGCATTAATGCTGGCAACAATAACATAAACGTGAGCACCGAGTTCGCATTGATCTGGAACCCGATCCGGACCTGTTCCAGTAAAGCTGACGCTGGAGGAAGGTTCCCAGCAGCAGCAGACTGACTCCGCGCTAAACAGACTCCTGACGGGCTATTCTGAGCCGCGCTCGCCGCGGTTGTTTAAAAGGATCATTAACGCTGATGAAGAGACGCCAAATGCACGGATAACCAAGCATGGGTGTTTTCAAGTGAATTTTAGCAGGGTGTTTTAATCACCCCGGCTGTGTGTGTGTGTGTGTGTGGAGGAGGCTGGCGTTGAAAGGATGCGGCCGGTGACCTTCACACAAAGACCGGGGCGCAGCGCTCTCCTCGCGGCTCCAGAGAGAGAGGACGCTCGCGTCTGATAATTATAATGGCTTTGCGGTGCTTTGAGGACCTTTTAGTGATGAGATTCTCTTCTCAACCCAATAAGTGCGTAGAGAGTGAAATAATCCCGGCAGAAATATGATTGAGCGACTGATTTTCAGATACTCTCATGGCCAATCTGCTTAAAACAGGCTAATCCAATCATATCCTAACATTATGATCATGAAAAATCAGCATTGCCTATTATATTATAAAGATTATGCTTTAGTGGACATTCATCTGTTCTAAATCAGACACTGAAACTTCACTGCAAGGTGTTTGAATGTGTTTAAATGTGCTGTTTATACACTCTAAAAAATGCTGGGTGTTTGGGTCAAAAATGGACAAACCCAACCATTGGGTTAAATTTTTAAATGCATTTTTTAACCCAACGGTTGGGTTTGTCCATATTTGACCCAAACTTGGGTTGAAACAACCCAGCATTTTTTATAGTGTAGTAATATTTTTGGTTAAACTTTATTTTAAGGCGTCCTTGTTATGTTTAATATTAAGTAACAACATGTACTTACTGTAGGTTTAGGATTAGTTGCATGTAATTATGCGTAATATACTGTTATTATATAATAAGTACATGTACACTAAAAAATGCTGGGTTAAAAATAACCCAAATTGGGTTAAAAAGGGACAAACCCAGTGATTGGGTTAAATGTTTGACCCAACCTGCTGCATGGGTAGTTTCAATTAACTCAACTATTCTTTAAAAATTACTGTATTTCTTGCTTAAAATGAATCCAAAATATGTTGGAAATGAACATTTATTAAACGCTTAATGAATAATAATTAAACAATAAACATTTATTTAATTGCTTATTAATAAATGTTCACCTTTTGATTATTATTGTTGCCTCTAGTAATTATGTGTTTAATTTCCAACATTGGGTTCATTTTAAGTCAGTCATATAGTCATTTTAAACAATATTTTGGGTTAAATAAAACTGCCCAGCACGTTGGGTCAAACATTTAACCCAACTGCTGGGTTAAGACAGCCCAATCACTGGGTTTTTACATATTTAACCCAACTTGGGTTGTTTTTAACCCAGGATTTTTAGAGGGTAACATGTGTAAGAAAGACATTGTGAAATATATTCTTTATGGTTTTGTGTTTCATATCTGTAATGTATTTGTTTAACTCATTTATAGCTTTCTGAACACTGAATCATGTTAAATGAGTAACTTATTATTTTTGCCACAAATTTCCCTTTGATCTATTTCAATCAATCCCATCGTATTCAGCAGATACACAGCAGTGTCTAAAAGTCATAAAATGCTTAATTAATTCAAATTTAAGAACAACACGCTTCATTTTACGTCAGAACTGCCTTGTTCTGACATAATTTCCATGTTTAAATCCCAGATTTTCTGTGTTCTCAGACTTTTGCGTTGTATATGTATCGTCCTCCTCATATATCGTCTTTACGCAGTAGCAGGTGGAGCGGCGTTTGTTTTTGAGTTTTGAGGGAAATCGGCAGTGATGTGATTATCTCTCTGTCTCGTGATCGGGGATCATCAGCTCCGGCCTGAGCAAAGGCCAAAGTTTTTGGTCTCTCAGCCCCACAAAACCTCTAGTAATGCTGCTGTCAGTAAACCAGCGGCCAGAAAGAAACATGAGGGAATCTGTGGGGGATTCAGTTTTTCTTTCAGCCTGAGTTTACTTGAGGTTTATATTTGCGTTCCAGCACTCTTTGTTTTTGTGTTAGTGATCTGCAAATGAATGACAGGAATAAACTTGTGTGTGCTGCATGATAAAGTTTACTCCGTGATCATTCTTCAGTTTACACACCATCGTGTCTCTTAACTCCTGTGGAAAGAATAGGCAACGTTTAACTTCAGCTATGAGGAAAGAGAAAGGTTCATGTTTGCTTTCCAGAGGAGAGGAGCTGATAAGAACTTGCGTAATAAAACACGCTCATTATTTACAGTTGGCTCTTACACGTATGTTCTCTTAAATAGTGCTTTTGTTAGATACAAACCCATTGCAATTGTTTCTACATTTATGCATTTGTGCATTTCCTTGAGTGAAAGAGTTGCATGAAGATTCAGGATTTCTCCTTTTGCGTTAAACACCAAAATGGACCATGAAGTATGTTTGTTTGACATACTGTAGTATGGATTGTTGATATGATTAATAGTGTTTTGGTTATGAATGGAGCTTGATGGCTACATGAATACAGTGTTTTTGTGTGGAAAAGAGCGGATCTTAATTTCTGCTTTTATGTTCCAAGGATGAAATAAAGGGTTTGGAACAACATGAAGGTGAATAAATGATGATAATTTTCAGTGACACTTTACAGTAGAGTGCATTAGCGCTGCTTCCGGAAGTGTTTTTTTTTTTCATTAATTTCTCCCATAGGGATTTTAAAAATTATTAAAGCGTTATAAGCCATAAACCAAACCAAGCAGCTACAAGGAGAATCACAACACTGATTTGAAGCAAAAAAGTATTTGAAAATTCGGCTTTAGTGAGGGAAAGAAGAAAGAACTACAATCCCATGAAGCATTGCAAATGACATAATCAAAATAAAAATGATGGAGAAACATAAAACTACTCAATTAAAAATGTTGATATGACATCCAAAGTATGTAAGATAGTACAACTAGATCTCTTTTATTGAATCCAAAAGGTTTTAATTATATTTTGCAACATATAAAGGTATTTTAAAGATTTTGAAGTGTCAAAAGGTCATTCGGTTTAACCGTCCAAAGGCCAATACAGCCATTTCATTAAAATATCTTAAAATGTAATAAATGTATATTTTTTTTATTCTGGCATGATTTTATAACATCATATATCAACATAGTGCAAAATGGTGTTAAAATTATGTGTAGAAGTCGTTGCTTTGTTATGAGAAAGAATGTCTGGAAAAATGAATTTCATTGATGTCATTCGGAGTAATTGATATAAAGGGACCATTTTGGATCAATGTCATGTGACAGGATGTGACATCATTCAGACACCTGCAAAGGACCACATGGTCATGAAGTAAAGTAACTAACTCTCTTAACTATTTGAAAAATTCATGTTTTCCCTCGATCATATGCATGTCCCGAAACATCAGGTCATTCGGTGCAACCGCTATAAAACATGGAAAATGTTGTGATATTTTAAAAAAATTGTATTAAAATATAAAATGTTTGATTGTCATTTTGTTAGCTAGCTAGATATCAGCCTGTTAGCATTGTTTGAAAATAACGTCTTTCGGTATAACCAAAAGTGTCATTCGGTAAAACCGAAATTTTGGTTAAACTGAATGACTTTTTTGGTGACAAATTTTGTCCATCTTGTAAAAAATTACAAAAGCAGAGTTAATTGAGTATAAAAACCACATAATCTCATTGTTAACACTTAATAAAACTTCAAAATTAATCATATCTCCATTATGTTTTTTTACACTTTTAAAAAAAACTTATTTGTCAATGACCCATATTCAAGTATTTTGTGAGTGTAGAGATCAACTTGATTACGTCATTTGCGGTGCTTCATGGGAGTGGGCGGAGCTAACAAGCTCTTTTAATGTGTTTTACTTGTTTCGACTCTTGCATCATGGGTAATGTAGTTTTCACCACAATTTGGCTGTTAAACACAGTAATTTTAAAAATAAACTGAAATTATGTGGGATGACGACTTCAACAGAAGCAAATACCATTGATCAACAAATTCGTAGCTTCATAGTTTATAAGTTATCGTTAAAAATCAATTTCCCTATTGAGAAAATGTTTTTATGAGTGTTGCGCTCTATTTGTTAAGTGCATTAGTTGACATGAACTAGCATTTATTAATCTTAGTTATTGTTCATTTCAACATTTGCTAATGCATTATTAAAATCTAAAGTTGTATCTGTTAATATTATTTGGCTAACATGAACTAAAAATAACTGATGAATAAATACTGTAACAAAGGTCTTGCTCATTATTAGTTTATGTTAGTTAACTAATGGAAACTAATTGTAAAGTTTTACCAAATTTTCATTCCAGGATGTGATGCAATCAGGATTATGTTGAATTGTGTACTTTTTAAAGACAGGTTGTTTCTTGTCAAACAAAGATACGGGCAACAAAACACATTCAGCTCCAACAGTAATCAGTGTTGCTTGTTTATCTGTGCGTTCGTAAGCATTCAGTGTGTTTGTGAAGCTGATTGGATCGTTGGCTGATGTTGTTGACGAGTGTTACATCATCAGCATTGTTTGTGAGCGTTCTGATTGGCCGTATCAGTGTGCTGATGTTTCTGTCTGGCAACAAACCTTTGAACCACTGATGTCATCATGTCAGATGAACTCTGACCTCTTATTAACTTGATCAGAGAACATTTGTTCTGTCCCTCATGGAGATCAAGCGATACAGCCACCCTGAAATGGTACTGGTCAGTTTTGAGATTTAGTTTCCATAACTTCAGACTATAGAGAAAACATCCAAAACACACAATTAAGTGTTTATTTTATTGCACTTCAGCAGCACTTACACTACAATTTTATTCCCGTCTCGCCAGATTTATAGAACATTATATTCCTAAAAAAGTTTGCATGAAACAAAACCATGATAAAATGATAGTTCTAAAATCACCACATTTGATGAAAAGACGTTGAGATTTCAGAAATTATTGGTGAAAATGCATTATTTCATGCACTTGATCTAATGAATCACATTCAAGTCTTTATAAAAGTGAAAATCATCTGATATGTAGTGGAGCTGGCGCTGACGGCCGAAGCAAGATGATCCACTGCAGTGAACGCATGACTCTGTCTCTCAGTTTCTCTTGCCTTCCCCTCCTCCATCTCTCGGCGAGGTGTCCGGCCTCCACATTAAGGATATCCGCACATGCACAGAATGACACAGCTAAGTGCAGGACTACAGCATAATGCGTTTAGCAAGTCCTCTCGCACTAACACACACACACACACAGCACTTCCAGAAGAGTGTATATGCTTAGAAAAGGGTTGATATTGAGATGGGAAGCATCTGAGCACGAGAAATCACACGTCTGTGAGAGGATGAAACACTAGCCGAATTAAAAAAAGAGTGATTTTCTCTCGTCTGTTATGAGGAGGTTTCACCGAACAAGTGAAAACATCATTACTGATCGTGTTTTGTGGCGAAATATTGATCTGATGTCACCCACCGCCTCCCTCTCTCTCCTCCTCTGTCTCATTGTACTGTAGGCCTAGCTCTCGCTTTTTCTAATCAGATGCATGAGACTGGAATTTAAAGTCTTGATGTTGTTTTTGTGCTCTACTAGATTGTATGTTGATTATTTTCCTCATTGTTGCAGCTTCTCTCTTCCCAGTCTGTCAGTAACGCTCTGTTTAGTTCCTGTCTCCATGAAGCCCCTCCTTCTGAAAAGCACAGTGTGCTCTGATTGGTCGGCTGGAGCAGTGTGTTGTGATTGGTGTGTGGGAAATGTCCCGCCCCTTACCATAACCGCCAGTTTCAACACACTACTAACTAACTCAACCAGGCCCCGCCCCTTTAATCTGCATATGAATTATTTAAATGAGGAATATTGAGACGTTTTCATTCATAATATGAGCTATTTTATGCATTAGAAGTGGTTTAGCTAAACATTTGCATAGTTTCAAAAATTTTTTGACTACTTATTAGTGATATGCGATATTAACCAGGCTGATTAATTGGCTGATATTTTATATATATATATATATATATATATATATATATATATATGTGTGTGTATATATATATATATATATATATATATATATATACACACCCATATATATATGGGTCATTGACAAATAAGTTTTTTAAAAGTGTAAAAAAACATGGAGATATGATTAATTTTGAAGTTTTATTAAGTGTTAACAATGAGATTATGTGGTTTTTATAATCAATTAACACTGCTTTTGTCTTTTATTTTTACAAGAAGACAAAATTTGTCAACAAAAAAGTCATTCGGTTTAATTAAAATTTCGGTTTTACCGAATGACACTTTTGGTTTTACCGAATGACGATTTTTTCAAACAATGCTAACAGGCTGATATCTAGCTATCTAACAAAAGGACAATCAAATATTTTATATTTAGTAAGTTTTTAAAATATTTTTAAAACATTTTCCATGTTTTTTAGCGGTTGCACCGAATGAACTGATGTTTCGGGAAATGCATATGATCAAGTGAAAATATGAATTTTTCAAATAGTTAAAAGAGAGTTAGTTACTTTGCTTCATGACCATGTGGTCCTTTGCAGGTGTCTGAATGATGTCACATCCTGTCACATGATATTGATCCAAAATGTTCCCTTTATATCAATTACTCCGAATGACATCAATGAAATTAATTTTTCCGGACATTCTTTCTCATAACAAAGCAACGACTTCTACACATAATTTTAACACCATTTCGCAATATGTTGATATATGATGTTAAAAAATATGCCAGAATAAAAAATATATACATTTATTACATTTTAAGATATTTTAATCACAAATGAAATGGCTGTATTGGCCTTTGGACGGTTAAACCGAATGACCTTTTGACACTTCAAAATCTTTAAAATACCTTTATATGGTGCAAAATATAATTAAAACCTCAAGTAAAGAGATCTAGTTGTACTACCTTACATACTTTGGATGTCATATCTTTGTTTTTAATTATTGGACAAAAAAGACCCGTCACGTCATTGACCCATATATATGCATATATATTAAACATAATTTGTAAGTTTTCCCATGAGTCTGAATTGGTGTAGGATTTACTTTGAACCCATTTTCACTCTTTGATCTTGTACATTTCACAAATAATTACAAAAGAACAGCACTAACACATTCAATTAAACAACATTTTTGATGTAGAAAGATTGAAATAGTATGTTTTGCAAAACACAGGCTACTCCAATACATAATAACCATATTAGTGTAAATATTGTAAAAGAAGAGTTTGTTTCGTTTCAGCAGTTTGGTATAGTATGGATTGTTCCTGTAAAGCATCTGATCTCAGGGTTTGTCTTCAGCTCATGTATAATTCAGAGCTGATCAGACAGCAGCTTGTTTTTGTGAAGTCATGGCACATAATGTACCGAGAGTAAAACGGGACATCAGGCTTTCTTAATAATGTTCCTGGTTTTATCGTGAATGATTCATTGGCGCATGTTATTCTTAAGAATGGTAATCTTATAATGTCTTGATCTCTGAAGGATCAGCTGTTGGTTAATGTTAATATGTTTAAAGTGCATTTGATTTTGCTGTGCTGCATTTCCAGTGACAGAAAATAATGTAGGGAGAAACTGATACTGAAATACTCGAATTATCATAATATTAATACATTTAAAGGTCAAAAAATCTTTCAGGAATGCTAATGAAATGTGGAACCAATCCTAAAAGAACAAATATATATGTTTTTTTCAGTCCCCAATATATGTAGTATATATAGTATATGTATGTATGTATTAGAGATGCACCAATATATTGGCCAATAATCAGTATCGACAGATTAAAAACAGCCAATAGTCAGGGCCGATAAATCCTGTCAATCAAAAGAGGGCAGGAAAATGCACTGAATTTGTGAAGAAAATGCTAAAAAAAACAGTTTGATGTTCAATATTAATAGTAATTATATGAATTAATAACATGCAGAAAGTTAAGAAATATTAATTTAATCTTCAGAATGTAGTTAATGTGATGAAATGGAGAGAATAACATTTTTATACTATCGGTATCATGAATAATTGGCTATCCGTGGAAATTTAGTATCGGTGCATCTCTAATATATATATATGCTCCCAATTCACAAAAATAATGTTTTTAATTAAAATCTTTATTTGGTATCACCTGATATATCTGGCTAATTTATGTTTATTGCACATAAGAATCATCAGAGAATCAATAGCGAGTCAAATATGATCCTACTGTATGAAATTAAATTACAGTTTTTATTCTAATTCATTTATTCAGTAGATTCAGTTAGTAGATTTACATGCGATTCTTTTTAGCATTGCTTCCAAATTATAATATTCCATTATTATGATACATATTTTATTAGCAATCCTGTACACATTCTATTTTTAGTTTATTTATTATTGCTTTTTATAAATTTCCATGCAGTTGATGTTTTTCAGAACAAACAAACAAAGAAATTCTGGATTTCAGTTGAATTGTGTCATTTTATTAGATTTTTATTTGATTTATGTGTTTCCAAATGTGAAAAAATGTAAAGTTCCAGTGCATCTGATTGAATACAGATGTCAGCAGACGAGGTGATGAGAAAACAGGCCGGTCTTTGGGTTCCTCATTAATTACTGAAGGTGTAAGCTGATACTCAATACAGGCAAGATCTGATCGATTTCATACGGCTGCGGAAAGCGTTCAGATATGAGCGAGCGACGGCGGCGCGGTTAGGACAGTTCCACTGGACGTTTCCTCTCTCACACATTGATTTACATTTGCCAGCGAGGAAAGATAAACCAGCGGTGTGAGAGCAGTTTGATGAAAGGCCAGGGAAACCTGAGGCATCGATCGGATTGATTGAACCCTACCCCTTTTAGAAAAGCCCAAAGTTGACACCCCTCTCCCTCTGTGGAAATGGTAAATCCCTTTGAATAATATAATTGCTTTTTTGATCGCACTGTAAAGCGCCATGAGAGCCCGTCCTGATGGAGTCAGTGTTGCGTGGACGCCCATTGACGGCTGAGATTGCGTCTCAGTGTGTGTGTGTGTGTGTGTGTGTGTGTGTGATTCTTTCGGCCGCAGTAAGCAGAATAGCAAATGATGACGGGGAAATTCACTGCTCCACAAAAGCAGCAGTCTGGAGCTTTTATCCAGAGCAACACTGAACAGAAGGCCATCAGGGCCTCGTAAAGAGAGCGCGCTTTAGGAAGTAAACATTGATCCTTTATTTTACTAGAGAGAACAAAAGGAGAAAGTACAGCTGCCTCGTGCACAACAAACACAACCGAATCCCAGACTTCAGAGGAATGAGAAATTAAACCATCGAGAGTGGAAAAATTAGGGATAGAAATCCTATATTAATTTGGTAAACTCATTTGGACTGCTAATAGAATCTTGACTCTAAAGGATCCTAATCCTAAAATAGGATTTTATTGAGGAAAACGGCTTCAGGTTATCCAGTAGGATCTTATTTGCTTCTCTTATTGATCTCATTAGGATCCTTTAGGATTTGTTCTTACAAATTATGAATTTCAATTCTGTACTTATTCCTTCAGGATTTTGCTGACTAATTTCCATGCAGTTGCTCTATATTTTTCATTATAATACAAAATTGCTCTTTAGATATGAGAATAAACATTTTAATCTGTTAATTCTGCTTTATTGAACAGTGTGTGTGTACATATAATACATTTTTATTTAATAATAATAATAATATTCAAAATATATTCCTAATATATAATATAGAATTTTACTATTATATTGTAATTTAAATATTAATATTTAATATGTAGGCCTATATACTTAAAATGTAATATATTCCTTATATATATTTCTATATATATATATATATATATATATATATATATATATACAAACACACACACCTTCCATGCAGTTGCTCTATATTTTTTACTATTAAACAATATTTTCTTGCTTTTTAAAATAGTGTATATATGTATATATATATATATATATATATATATATATATATATATAATTTTACTAGTGTATTATAATTTAAATATTTATACGTATATATTTAAAATTTAATATATTCCTAATATTTCTCCTAATATATATATATATATATATATATATATATATATGTGTGATCCTGGAGCACAAAACCAGTCATAAATCACACAGGTATATTTGTAGCAATAGCAAACAATACATTGTATGGGTCAAAATTATTGATTTTTTTTTTATGCCAAAAATCATTAGGATATTAAGTAAAGATCATGTTCCATGAAGATATTTTGTAAATTTCCTACAGTAAATATATAACAAAAATGTTTTTTTGTGAGTGGATATGCATTGCTAAGGACTTCATTTGAACAACTTTAAAGGTGATTTTCTCAATATTTAGATTTTTTTGCACCCTCAGATTCCAGATATTCAAATAGTTGTATTTCAGACAAATATTGTCCTATCCTAACAATGGAAAGATTATTATTCAACTTTCAGATGATGTATACATCTCAATTTCAAAAAATTGACCCTCATGACTGGTTTTGTGGTCCAGGGTCATATATGACACTATATATTTCTCTAAGTATGATCAAAACACATCAGCACTATTGTGGGATATAAGGAGAGAACCGAGAGAACTGCATTATATGCATTAAAATGAGTGTCCAGCATGTAGTGTGTGTGTTTTGCTTGTGTTTTCATACAGCAGCAGCTTCAGTAATGGAGGCTGGAGTGGAATGGCGATCACTGATCATGTTACTGCACGAGTCTGATGGGTGAACAGCGCCATCTGCTGCTGATCAGACACTCTGCACCTCAAATCATTTAACTACAGCAGAGAGGATTGATTTAGATCTTAAACATGTACATTGTTTAGATCATGATGTGCTGCAGTGGCAACAGACTCTTATAATATTTATATTTCATCATTGCATTTAAGTGCATATAAAATTAGTCAGCATTGAAATGTGATTTCTCTTGTCTAATTGTAAGGCTATTTTTGCATGAAGAAAATGTGAGTGGAGACGTGATTTTTGCTATTTCTAGTTTATACAGAAATGCACATGGCCAATTTTAATGAATGATGGACAAACTCATTATCTTTTGCATTAAACATTTTTACATAAAACCAACTGTAAGGAAATGCACATTTTCACCTGCAGGATTGACAGTTTATTCTCATCTCTGGTGTGTATAATGAAAAGTATAGAGCAACTGCATTGGAATATAGTGGCATTTGCTTGTGCAGGAGTGGAAGAATAATCTGGACATTAATGGGTTAATTGTGCTTGAGGATAAAGCACTGAACGAGTTTCAGATCCCTAAACACTCACTTCTGTGCTTCTTCTGCCATTGTTACTGCATCAATTATACATGCAAAGTGTGGAAATATTGCTGTGCATTTGTCTTTATCAAATATTTAGTTTAAGCGTGCGATGATAGGGGGCTGTCGGGGGTTTGTGTAGTTTTTACACACACGAGTCTCTTGGACGTCTGTCTGCAGCGCTCAGCAACTTACTCTGCCTGAGTGCAAGACCTGCGCTTTCTCTCTCTCTTCACGCTTGGCATGTTGCCGCCTTAATTTTATGACAAATGGGTGTGTGTGTGTGTGTGTGTGTGTGTGTGTGTGTGTGTGAAAGAGAAAGCAAGTCTCATAATGAGAGTGTGAATGCAGCAGAAGTGAAAACACACACACACACACTGTAAAACCACACTGGCGTGTGTGTCGCCTTTATTTACACCGTAGTTTCCTCTTACATAATAGTTTTGTACTCAATTGATCTCTTAACCTGATTTCTATTGATCTGGCCCAGGCTCGGTTGTGCATACTTAATTCGGAGAAGTAATCAAATCAAATCTTGACACACACTCTCACACACACACACACTCTCTCTCTCTCACACACACACACACACACAAAAGAGACCCAGTGTGTGTGTGTTTGGGTTTTTATCATTAACTAAAACTATTACATTTCTGTTAGTAAAAATAAAGCTGAAATAAAATAAAATATAAATATTATTTGAAAAAAAAAAAACCAAAAGAAGAGAAATGTTGCCTTGGAAATAAACTGAAATAAGTTTAAGTCGAAGCACTAAAATTATTAACTGGAAATAAATAAAAACTAAGTCTGAAATAAAAATATATTAAACATAAAAAGCAATATTTAAAAAAAAAAAGTAATAAATTAACAAGAACACATAATGAAATGACTAAATATTACACTAAAATTAACATAAAAAAGATAATTTGAAATATTAATAAAACTAAAATAAAAGCTTAAATAACACTGGCAGCGATTGAGTTTTTATTTTCCTGATATTATCATGACTGTGGGAATCTTGTTTATAATGTACATTTGACAATCGGTTGATGCACTGAATGCATTCAGATCAGATTAAGACATTTGTTGGGCTGTAAGATCAATTTATCTGTTTATCTTTTTAAGGTGAATGATTTGTAGATACAAGAAAATGTGTTGTGAGTCTGATATGAATTATTATATTCATTTTTTTCAATGGTGTGTTTTGCATTAAATCTGTGAAGTGCTTTAGCTTTACTGAGATCAGCACAACAAACTCAAACACATGTCAGCAAAATTCACAATCATTAAAACTGCAGAAATAAGAAATTCTGCCCGAGGCCACGATAAACTCTGTCCTACAGGTAAAGCAAAGCTGTTTTAAACGGACTGACTGAAGAACATTTCTTTAGTTATATACTGTATGCATGACGTGCTTTGCCAAAAGGGTGCATTATGATGCTACACATGTCTGTGTTTTAATTGCTAGACGGTTTGTGTATATACTGAGACTAGAATGAAATAGCCTGAGGCTTAATGTACATTTATTGTACACTATAAACTGCCTACTATTTTAATAAATAGTATGGTGAACAGTATACAATGATACTTGATTTTACTTAGTACAGAGTAGCGCTGTGAAATTGATTAATCGCGATTGATCACATCTAAAATAAAAGTTTGTGTTTATGTGTGTGTATATATATATATATTTATATATATACATATACACACAGACATATATTATATAAATAAAATAATATACTGTCTGTACATGCACATATATATTACGTAAACACAAACTTTTGTTAGATGCAATTAATTACGATTAATCGATTTGACAGTCCTAGTACACAGCAGAAAAATTAGGTTCTTCCTCAGTATTTTTGTCTTGTTTTCCAGTACAAATATCTAAAAATTCTTAAATCAAGATACATTTACTTGAGAAGCAAAATGACTGAAGATATTAAGTGCCGTTTCATGACAAATTTATCAAAATTAGTGAGTTTATGCTTAAAACAACACTATATATATGCCAATGGGGTCAGAAAATTATCTTGTTTTCCCTTTGAATTAAGTTTATTTTTCTGATGCCATTCACAAATATGTATATATATTATTGTTTTAAAGGGGCTATATGTACAAATTATTTATGTATTAATTAATCACTTTTTATTGCCAATGCATAATCAGCTTGTAACGAAACTTAAAAAATAAGATCTTCCCCGAATTCCTAAGTTGTCTACGGATTGATTTTTATGTGAAGGACTCGGACGTTTTTGCCGGGAAAATTAAAAGGATGTGACGTTTACGTGAATGCTTATGTTCAGGACAATGACGAAAGAGTCATTCTTGTACTGTAATGTCAATGTGTCACGCAAAGAAATGGGATTCATTCAAACTATAGTCTCACATAGCCAGATCTATATATTTTATAATCAAACTATCATAACAGTGTCATTTTAATTACCTCATCTGTCGACATGATGGCCATTAAATCGCAGAGCTGGTGCAAACATATCTACATCGCTATGATGCTTTCTTAACTGCTGTTTCTCACCGCTGCCATTTTTGTGTGTTATTAAGATGAAAGCGTGAAGCACATATTTACATACTCATCTAAACATCACTCAGCGTATGCACAGGGTAATAAAAAGGGTTAATAATATTATTTTTAATGGAAAACAATACAAAACTACTAAGCAAAAACACATCTTTCTCAGTATAGTATGCAAATTGTTGTCTAATTGCCTCACAGAGTTTTCATCTCAGAAATCAATTATATTTAAGATCATTTGTTTTGCATTTTAATTCAGTTAAGTGTCTGGACTTTTTAGTCTGATCCCTAGTAAATTAATCACATTAGAAATGCAAGTTGAAGTGCATTACATTGTGGGTTGCAGTATTTTATAGTGCTAGTGGTAGTGTGTAATCCCTAACCTCTCTCTCTCTCTCTCTCTATGTATATTTATTTGATATTTGTTGTGATTCGTAGATGTTGTCAGTGTAGATAACTCTCTCGTTCTCACTCTGGTAATTTTCAGGTGATCATGTGTTTTTGGTCTCTGGACTCAATCATGATAAAAGACCCTGAAAATAAACTCCACATGAGCACCAGTGAATCTCTCTGGGAATCTTGGTGGTCGCAGAAGCAATTACCAGGAGGGAATCTCACCTCACCTCAAATAATCTAAAGCTTTCCTGTGAGACGTCACTGATCAGAGAGCAGTTTAGAGGTTACGTTGTGCATTCGAGTCCTGATTCGGAATAAGAATGTATTAAAACACTGAGGAGGTTTGTTTTAATTGCAGTGCTGTTATTAAGTAAAACTATTAAAACTGTATATTAAATTATATATTTTATTAATTTAAATAAAGATGAAATTAAATAAAATATACATTTTACATGAAAAATGTAACTTAAAAAAACTTACGGAAATATTTTTTGAAATGTTGCCATTTCAACTACATCTCAGTTTTTCTACTTTAAAATTTCACGTTTAATTTAACGTGTTACTTGCTGTTTCTTTGTAATTATTTGTGAAATTTACTAGCAATTTCTGAGTGAAAATTGTTTCTACATCATTTTTTAGTGTTGGATTTACCTGCACAGTTTCGGCACAGTGCCACCTAGTGGTCACGAGATATAAAAAATTGATTTTTTTTTCACAAGACTGGTCTCTTTAGATTCGGTGCAACATGCCGATTGCCAATTTTCCCGTACCGGCCATTTTGGATGTCAGCCATTTTGAATTTTGTTGCAAAAAGCTGTTTTACGAATGCATTAGTGTATCGTTACAAAACTCAGTATGTGTCATTGGCACCATGCCCTGAAGGTACTTTGAAACAGTGCCACCTTGTGGTCAAAAATTATAATGAAATCTAAACAAAAATGCTAATTGCTTTTAATTAATTTTACCTATTGTAATGAAACTGGTCTATAGATTCCTTGGGTCATGCCAAGAACATAGACACAAATTTTGCCATGGTTGGCTGAACTTCCTGTCCGCCATTTTTATTTTCTTTAAAAACCTACTTTTTTGAAGCCCTCCTAGACTGTTTTTCCAATTTTAGCCGAATTCGAGTCAGATCATACGGAGCCCCGGACATGACATGCAGGAAAAAAATAGTATACTAAATCGTGTGCACAATTTATTAATTTGTTCGCTCGATTTACTAAAACGTGCGCACGATTTACTATTTACTATTTATAAATCATGCGCATGATTTATAAATCGAGGGAACGAAATAGTAAATTGTGCATATGAATTAGTAAATTGAGGGAACAAATTAGTAAATTGTGCACACGATTTCATTTTTTTCTTGCATGTCATGTGCGGGGCTCCGTAAGATCATTTTCAGACCATGCTGGAAAAAAGTTACGGATTTCGTGTAAATATACAAAATTTTCGTATGCCGAATTAATTTGTTGGCACAATGCCAAACTGCATCTGCGGCTGTATCTCTAAAAAGATTTTACATAGTAACACTAAACTTTATGTGTGTAATCGTCACCCAAAACCGAGCACACAAGATCAATTTGGTGTCAGCGCCACCTATTGGTCAAAAGTAATTAGCAATTATGTGACATTACAAGTGATTGTATTTATCAACCATTTTGCTTAAAATGTCTTTACTCATTGTTGCAGTTGGTCTGATGTTCGCTGCCTTGATCTTTATCTCCTCATTCTGCCTCATCATGTTTGGCCCCTTAATTGCTGCTTGCAGCTATATTCTTTTTTATGTATTTGTGATCTAATTGTAGGTGGTGCAATAAACTTCTGGGCTGATCCTCATTTCAAAGTAATAGGATGCAAGTGTTTTCCAAATGCATAAATATAAAATGTCACATATGTGTGATCGATTCTAACGTGTTTATTCTCTTTCTCTTGTGTTTCCTTTCTAACAAACGAAACCCCCGAAGCGTGCAAAAGAAAAGAGCAGGACCCGAGCAAAGACAGGAGCAATACACCAAAGAAATCGCGGCTGGTTTTCACGGACCTGCAGCGAAGAACACTTCTGGCCATCTTTAAAGAGAACAAGCGTCCATCCAAAGAAATGCAGCTGACCATCTCGCAGCAGCTGGGACTGGAACTGAACACTGTAAGCAACTTCTTCATGAACGCCCGGAGACGCAGCCTGGACAAATGGCTGGACGAGGGAAGTCCGGGCAACACGTCGTCCACCTCCAGCACTTGTACCAAAGCGTGATCCCGGAGGGAGGGAGGGAGGGGGGTGGGAACGCGGGACGATGGATGAGGGTTCCTGCACCGGGGAGGGTGCAAACTTTTTAAGAGGAGAAAATCGTTCCGAGGGGCAATGAAGGGAGAGAGACTGCTTACCGGCTCACTGCTTACAGTCAGAGAAACACACAAATCCAAAGAGCGAAACGTCAGGAAAAACTCTGCTTGCTTTCTCTTCTCCAGTCCGAAGCGAGAATCATCCATCAGGAATGAAAAATTAAAGCAAATCCAAAACATTGTTAACTTTCCATTTGGCTTTGAACTGAAGAGAAGACAAAGGGTTTGCATCATTTCCCATGTGCATTCACTCTAAATTAGCTTTGATTTTCATTTCCTGAAGTGTGTGTGTGTGTGTGTGTCGGGATGTTTTAAACTATAAGGGTGAATCTCATAAACACAAGTCAAAGTTTTATGTAATTAAATGCAAATTTTTTGTCTTATTTACCAGTACAGATATCTAAACATACACATAAATCAAGATAAAACAAGACAAAATATCTGCCAATGCAGTCAGAAAAATAAATGTAATTTGAAGAATATAATATTATAATGATAAAAGATCGATTTTTTTTTTTTTTTTTTTTTTTGTGAGATTCACCCTTAACAGCACAGGTTTAAGTTGGTATTGGGTTTTTCTAACACGCTGAACCTGGTTTCACCTAGAAAAACACCTGTCAGAAGCACAAAGCACAACAAACATGAAGGACACACAGATCTCTCACACCGTTATTGGCCGGCCGGGTTTGTGAGCACAATCCTGAAGCACATTAAATTTGCAATAGAACAGGGGCTGGACCACACCGATTGTTCTTCTTTGGTTTAAAAATAACTCAGGATGATACAGCCGAAGAATGAGCTTCTGTCTCTCAAACACACTTAACGAAATGACAAACACACACACACACACATCAGCTTCATGTTATCACGACTGTAACCGTATTATGCTTAGAAACCAAACTGGCATTGGTGATCAGGGCCTTTACAAGAGTTTAAGAGGACAATCTCCACACCAACGCCGACCAGTTTAGCTTTCCAAAGGTTCTGTCCGTTTCTCTTCTCTCTTTCTCTCTCAAAGCCTCTTCACTTTACTGAGCTCTTTCATATACTCATCTCAAATTCCATCACTCGTGCTCATTTATTATTGAACCGAGAGCCGGTAAGCAGTTCTCTCCTGGGTTACGCTTGAGGGCCTCTTTGGATCGCTCAAAACGGACACTAAAGACTTTTTCTATTTATTGACAAATCGACACCAAAGAAACTTTTCTGCACCTAACTGTTCTGCAAACAAAGGACAACAAAGGAAAAAAAACAACCAAAAAAAAAAAAAAAACTGCAACAAAGCGAGGAACGCCGAGCCGGCGTCTTTGTTGTGTTCGGATCGGTGGAGACATTGGAAAACAGGAAGCAGAATGGGATTGGAAGGGTTTTGATGCGACGGAGCTCTTCCCACGGCATCGGCGGCTCCCGCAGGCAGAATGATGCGTCTCTCAAACGAAGTTGAAGATTGTCTTTAATGTGTGCCTATGCAGTTTTTTCAACCCAAATGGAAAGAACAACAAGAACCTCATCAGCTACAATACCAAAGATTCAGAGTTACTCCCGCCGCAATCCCATTCCCACAATGCATCGGTGCGGTGTTGCCTCTCTCCAAACATGGGACGTCTAGGATTCGGCTCTGCTTTGGTTGTTTTCCCCGTAGCCGCATCCGTCTCACAGCTAAAACTAAAGGTGTAACTCAGCCTGATGGGCATACCAAAGATAAACACCTTTAAGCACATGCAATCCCAAGTAGTTTTGTTTTCACATCCCAACGGATCAGTATACCAAAGAGTTGCAAATCTTCCAGCCATTGTTGAACACATATGCACGTTGTTTCCCAGCGCCGAATCCCACGTTTCCCATGTTTGAGAGAGCCGTTGGCGTTATTGCAAGGCACCAATGCAGCTGGTACAGAATCCATTATATTCCAACTGAAAAGCCAATAATCTGCCAAAAACGCTCACTTAATTCTGTAGAGAGGAAACTGCAGACTGTAGGTCGAATAGCTTTATCCTTTAGGTTTCTCTCTTTAAAAGCTTCTAGTCCAAAGATTCTCCAACGCCACTTGGTTGGAGCTTCATCTGCTCTTCGCGACAGTCAGGTCTTTAGTAACATGGGCCAAAGAGCTTTTCTTTGCTTGTCTTAGTACTTAAATTTTGCCAATGCCTCTGTACAATGTCTTACCCAGGTTTTGCAATATGTGATTTATTTATGTAATTTATATTTGCTATGATTGAACTTAATTTAAGTTGCCAAAACCCCTCCCCCTTTATCCTGATTAGCTTGCCAAAGTTTACATTTACTTCTTTTGCATGTTGGACACCATCAGACTTATTTATTTATGACTAAATGTGCTAGAAGGTTGTTATTATTATTTTTTTTTTCTTTTAAGCTTAATTATTTAATGTTATTTAATTAGACGTAATTGTTTGGATGACTATTAGTGCATCAAAGATGCAGTGCTTCTCTGTTAATTTATTAGTTAGCTTTACTTTAAAAAGCAAGATGAAGGGTGTATTTAATTTTTCTTAGAAAGAATAATTCTGGAAACGTGTTAGCGATCAGGTTTTAGTTGCAATTCACATCTTTGTATGTTTGTATGTATGTCAAGACTTTATGTAAATCGTTTAGGTCCTTTTGTTGATTTTCTTTCGAATGAAAACAATCTCGATGTTAGCGTTCTGTCGATGGACGAGCGCCGAATTTCAAGCCTGATGTTTTCGAGATCGTATACGGGGCCACACGTTAACGGAGATCAACGCAGGACTCACCAAAGATAAAACCCACAGACGCTGAGAGGCCGTTTATTCATTGCTTCACTCGTAGAAGGACATAGAGGAAAAATCCCTTAAAAACTAGAAAAAGCTGCTTCCAAGACTGACTTGTGTGTGTGTATAAAAGTCTTTCTATCTCTATAGTGAGAACCACAGAGGCTACCTCACTGAATTTTCCATTTGTAATTTTAATCGTGTTGATGAAACCAAAGATACCAAAGATTTCTTTTTCTCGAGGACGGTCTGCGCTTGACGCCATGCTTGGGATATTTTGATAACGCCACTCTCTCTCGTTCCACTCTTTTTTCTCTTCTTCCT
The DNA here is from genome assembly GCA_036281575.1 of Ancherythroculter nigrocauda. Classification (NCBI taxonomy): domain Eukaryota; kingdom Metazoa; phylum Chordata; class Actinopteri; order Cypriniformes; family Xenocyprididae; genus Ancherythroculter; species Ancherythroculter nigrocauda. The sequence goes on from VTFQ01000017.1 coordinate 35,528,312, forward strand.
CTTTCAGACACGAGTTCCTCCTTCTCCTCGGAAAAATAAGTGCAATGGAGCGGATGGGACTCGACGTCGAGCTGTAGTTTTTAGCGCTGTGCGGTTCTGATCGTCCGTTACCGGTCAGAATGTAAAAGACCTCGATGCAAAAACCAAATACTCTAAAAACTAAGATCTGTTTGGCACAGAAACATTAACATACATATTTTACGAGTTGCCAAGTTCGTATGAATTCGTACAAATTACCTACCGCTAACCCCGCCCCTAACCTACCCTTCACTGGGGTTTAGACAAATTGTATGAAGTCAGGTGATATGAATTCGTAAGAATTAGTCACCTCTAAAATAAGTACGAATTGGTCATGAGATAGCATTGCAATGTTCAGATATTCAAAATTTTGATGGTTTGTATTTTCAAGCGTATGCTGCATTCCATTTATTTTCGAAAAACACTGAAAAGTGCGATTTCAAAAAAATTTCCCTCAGAAACTCTTAGCAAATTTTGCAAATAATTATAATAATTATGGCAACACATTGAATTAAACATGAATATTTGAAGTCGAAGAACTGAAATAGTATTTTCTTGTAAAACATACAACAATAATCTTTGAAAACATTTTTTTTTTTTTACAGTGTACCTACTTGGAAAAGTGCAATAAAATGCCACTTCATACTTAGAAACTTGCACAACTGCACTGCAAAAATTATTTTCTTCATCAGGATTTTTGTCTTGTTTTCTAATACAAATATCGAATTCATAAATCAAGATGCATTTCCTTGAGAAGCAAATTTCTTCAAATATCTGCTAATGGCGTCAGAAAAATAAACTGAATGCAAAGATTATTTTTCTGACTCCATTGGCAGATATTTGTTCTTGTTTTAAGGAAATTTCAGGAAACAAGACTTAAAATATCTTAACGAATGTTTAGATATTTGTACTGGAAATCAAGAAAAAAAATCATTTTGATGAAACCAGTTTGGCAAACCTTATTATCCCACTGTTTAAGCCAGTTAAAATAAACTTTCTCAAAGATCTAAATCCAGTCTGTTAAAAACAACGTTGGTGTTTCTGTGCATGACAAACTCCAAAACCAAAGACCAAATCGAATCATCTCGTACCAGACCGAATGGACTGATAGGGACGACTTTTAGGGGAAACACGGCTGTCGTCGGCAGCTAAAGACACAGATGGTATCGTATTGATCCGTTCTGCTGCAGGTCGTACATCATTCTGTCCTGCTGGAAAAGTAACACATTTAGGCTACTTGTGAAAAAATAGAATCTGTTAACAGGGACACGAGCGTCACCTATTGATCGGCCGGTCATTAGGTCAATATTCTTAGCAGTGATTCTGTATTTATGATGTGGAAGAAATCTGATCCTTCTTCAGTTTGGTCTTGTTTTCCTGTGAATATCTAAACAATCGTAAATCAAGATACTTTTATTTATTACTTGTTTTTTTTAATTAATCGACATGGTGATGGAGAAAAAAATGAGGTGGGAGGAAAAATATATTTCAAAGTTTTTGCATTCTCTCACAAATGTTTAGCGTTCCCCTCGAGAAACTTTGCGTTCACTCGAAAATCTTTTGGGAGAACGCAAAACTTTTGCGAGAGAATGCGTCTAGTTTTCCCTTTAAATTAAGTTTTTATTTCTGACTCCATTGGCAGATATTTGTCATTTTGCTTCTCCAGTAAATGTAGGTTATCTTGATTTAAGAATGTTTAGATATTTGTACTGAAAAACAAGACAAAAAAAAGTACTGAAGAAGAATATAATTTGGTTACAATTTATTTCGATGGTAAAAGGTCGAAAATCTTTTTTGTTTGTTTGTTTTGCAGCGTGCATTGATTAAACCAAAACAGTTCTCTCCAAAGTCATATTTAGACAAAGAGAGCTCTTTTGTTGTAAAGTATGAGATATTGTTGGATGAGTGCCTTGCTTGAACCAAAGCGAAGTTTCGACCTCTCTGTTTCTTCTTCTGTTAGTACCTCAGCGACAGGAAAAACCCGGCAAACGCGGGTGTTATGGTGCTTTGCAATGCAATCCTGCAAAGAACAAAGACTAAATATACCAAAGGCTTTCTATACTTCTGTTCTCTCTCCTCTTTCCTCTCCTTTGAATGGTTGCAAAGCTTTAAAAAAAAAAAAAAGGAAAAAAAAAAAAAAAAAACCCAGAGCATGTCGAGGGCGCAGACCGTGCTTTTCTTACCAAATTTTTCTCGGATATACCTCATAGAAGATAGTGTTAGGGTATTGTTATTATAGCGTATGTATTAAATTATTCACTTACTCTTATTTTTTAGTAACTGTGACTTAAGACAAACCAAGAAAAAAAAGCTTTATACATCTTAAGTTGTGATTTTTGTAATAGCTGAGGTTCGCTTACCAAAAACACAATGCTTGTCTTTTTCTCTCTTGTTAATGTGACAACTTTCACAATTTCTTTGTGGTGCAAGTTTTACGAAATTCTGATTTTACTTTTTTTTTTTTGTGAAGGGTGGCTCATATTCAACAACAAGGATATTATTTTTGGATTTGGAAAGGTTGGTTGCTAGAATGAGCCTCAAGTTTACAGTTTTCATACGCTTCTGTTGTACAGTTCGCTTCGATTTCATTTACAACATCCATTTCTCTTTCAATTCTTTTCTCGTTCTGTGTGGAAATGTAGCATTACAGCCGTCATTCAATGCCGTAGCCTTGATTTATGCATGAGTATCTTTATGGTTCTAGCTAGCCTGTAATGCATTGTCGCTAAATAGCTTTTAAGTTCTGGATCCGTCTCATTTTCATTTTTTTTTTTAAACTGAGCCTCATTTTTTGCATGTTGGCCTGATCTAATTCTTGAAGAGTTCATCTCAGATGTGTATAGAAACATCGTGCACTTGATCAGTTCGGTTTGCGATCGCACCGTGAAAATAAGTGAATCAGATAAACAAACTGATCACTTTCCATTTGAACGAATCTTTCTGATCAAGTGTAGCGTGACTGTTAATCTTCCATTATCTCAGAAACAGAAACCCATCAGCTGTATCCCATGTGTGTTTGGACTAAATTTTGACTCGCAAATTGTCAGATAAGAACTTGTTTAGACAGTCATTCTGCTCTAGAAGTGTCTACCAATCCTGTCCAAAAATACAACAGCTAAACATCCTCAAATACAGGATGAAATGTACCAGACAATCTACTAATAAAGTAAGACACTTCACTCTTTTGAGAACAAAAGTCCACACTGACGTTGCAGGAGTTAAAATGATTTTCAAATGAAGGAAATTCCAAAGATTGCATGTAACGCTCGAACCGACTGAGGGATATTATGGACTGTATTCCAAAGATCTGCTTTGAAAATGGATTGGAAACAGATTCTTTTCTTTTTCAGTTTCATCATTTGACATTTTGTTCATTTGTTGGTTTGTTAAATCATTATATTCATGTAAAAAATGAATTTTTGTTGTTGGAATCACAAGAGAAAATTGATCAAATTTTAGTTTTGCATTCATGATCAACGTCTTTGAAACATTCAAAGTACATGTTCTTCCACGAAATGTTTGACCCATAAATAAAGAGAACAAGTGATTTTATTCCGAAAACATTTGTTTGGTCAATCACAACAATAAAACCTGTCTCATGATGTAAATGTAAATGTTTTGCATTGTTTCACAACTTGTCCAAAGATTTCCACTCAAATGAACATTGACAAATCAACCGCCCACTTTTTTTAGTTGCATTGGTTCCGGAAGTATTTTTTCCATTTATTTCTCCCTTAGGGATTTTTAAAACGTCTTCGTTGTCATAAATCATAAACCAAACCAACCAGCTATGAGGTGAATCACAACATTACAAACTTTGACTTCAAGCAAAAAGGTACTTGAAAATCGACAAAAATACAAGAGTGAGGGAAAGAACTACAATCCCATGAAGCATTGCGAACAGCATAATCGAATTTAAAACAATGGAGAAATTAAAACTACTCATTTGTTTGATTATAACAATATATTTTAAGGTGATTGCAAAATATGCATATATATTCAAGTATTTTAAGTGTGATTTTGAGTGTTCGCAGCGCTTTGGAGTGGGTGGAGCTACCAAGATCTTGGTGCGTTTTCCTGATTGGTGGAATTTTCAGTATAGCATCATGGGTAATGTAGTTTTTCATCACGGGTAATGTAGTTTTTCATCACAGCCTCGTAGCTCACAGTAGGGCTGTCTTTAACGATGTATAAATTTCCATTTAAAATCAGTTTCCCTATGGAGAAAATGGAGATTTTACCTCTGGAACCCAAGTATTGTTTACACAACAGTTTTAGAAAGTATTTGAGTTTTCAGTTAATTCCCTTACACACACACAACAAACACAGGTACATAGAACAAGAACTTAATTGGGTTTTGAAAAAAAAAATTACATACAATTTTTCTCATTTTCATTCAACAAATGAAAGAATAATTTTTCAAACATCAAGAACAAATGATATTGTCAGAATATTTGAAACCATTAATGTGTACATATTCAAAGCTATACTTTCACATTGCAAACACCAGCACACATCTCATAGAACATGTCGAATAGATGTCAGGAAATCAAGAACAATTCATTAAAACACCTGAGAAGAAGCTTCTGCCTCTGATTTGCATGTGTTTGAGTCGTTCTCACGTCTAGATCTGAGCAGGCGGTGGATTGTCCGAACGCTTCCATCAACTCAGTGTATAAACTTTCCTACAATCAGGTGGGATTTACCAAATAGTATTTGAGCCTCTCATCTGTGCAATATTAATATCTGTGTTTGAATAAAAAAAAGAAAAAAAATGAAAAAAGAAACAATGCTACTTAAACTACAAACTCAGTGTTGTCATTGTCGACTGTTTCTGCATCACATGATTTTTTCTGGCAGTGTTGAAAGTTGTTGCTCAGCAAAGTGAAACATCGTTTTTTTCTTCCAGCACATTCTGTTTGTGTGTTTGTGCACAGATTTTTATGTCTTTTACTGCATTACATTTGACCATTGCTCAAGGCATTAGTGTTTCTGTCCGCGTCATTCTCAGAAGTTTATTTTGGTTTGAGTTTCTTGTTTTTTGGTCACTATCATCAGATGGTAGTGTTGTGCTCTTTGTTCTTCAATAAATGACCTTGATTCATTCATCTTAAAAACTGTGCCATTTGTCTTTACTAAAGAATAATCCAGATTTCCCCCTTGTTACAGTAAGTGTCTGTAGAAACAAAAAATTCCAGAAGTTAAAATATATTTGGTAACACTAATTAACCTGGAATATAGTCTACTGAAATTTCAGACTAAAAATTTTAACTGAGTATAAATCCCAACATAATATTAAAAACTAACACATCTCTCTATATATTAGTTTTGTGCAAAAACACATAAAATAACACTTCAACATTTATTCTCTTAATGCAAAGCATGCTGGGAACTAGAACTGTGCTGCACTCATCCTGATTAAGTTCAGCTTAGTGTAGTTATTGAGTTGACGTAACTTTCTTCTATAAAGTATAATGAACTTTCAGTAATACTTGAGTGAAATAAACTTGTAGCGTTTTTTATTATGGTTATACAACAAGGAGTGAACTCACCTCAGGACCAAGATAAAGACCCAGACCCAGACCCAGACCCAGACCCAGACCAAAACCAAGACAATTCAAGAGCCACACAGCAAAACCAAAGGTGTAGTCAAGACCAAACCTCTAAGACCAAGAGCAAAACCAAGCCAATCAAGACCAGAGGTGTGGTCAAGACCAAACATCCAAGTCCAAAACCAAAACCAAGCTCATTCAAGACCAGAGGTGAAGTCAAGACCAGACCTCCAAGACCAAGACACAACCAAGACAATTCAAGACCAGAGGTGAAATCAAGACCAGACCTCCAAGATCAAAACCAAGACCAATTGAGACCAGAGATGTGATCAAGACCAGATCACCAAGACCAAAACCAAGACAAAGACCAATCAAGACCAGAGGTGTAGTCAGTACCAGACCTCCAAGACCAAGACCAAAAACAATAGCTAGACCGAGACCAATCAAGACCAGACCTCCAAGACCAAGAACAAAACCAAGAGCAAGACCAATTAAGACCAGAGGTGTAGTCAAGACCAGATCTCCAAGACCAAAAACAAGAGCAAGACCAAGACCAATCAAGACCAGACCTCCAAGACCAAGGCTAAAAACAAGAGCAAGACCTACCAAGATCAGAGGTGTAGTCAAGACCATACCTCTGAGACTAAGACCAATCAAGACTGGAGGTGTAGTCAAGACCAGAACTCCAAGAGCAAGACCAATCAAGACCAGAGCTGTGGTCAAGACCAGACCCCTAAGACCAAGACCAAAAACAAGAGCAAGACCAATCAAGACGAGAGTTGTGGTCAAGACCAGACCCCCAAGATCAAGACCAATCAAGACCAGAGCTGTGGTCAAGACTAGACCCCTAAGACCAAGACCAAAAACAAGAGCAAGACCAATCAAGACCAGAGCTGTGGTCAAGACCAGACCCCTAAGACCAAGACCAAAAACAAGAGCAAGACCAATCATGACGAGAGTTGTGGTCAAGACCAGACCCCCAAGATCAAGACTAATCAAGACCAGAGGTGTGGTTAAGAACAGACCTCCAAAACCATGAGCAAGACCAATCAAGAACAAGAGTTGTGGTCAAGACCAGACCCCCAAGACCAAGACCAAAAACAAGACCAAGACCAAGACCAATCAAGACCAGAGATGTGGTCAAGACCAGACCCCCAAGACCAAGACCAAAAACAAGAGCAAGACCAAGACCAATCAAGACCAGAGGTGTAGGAAAGACCAGATCTCCAAGACCAAGACCAATCAAGACCAGAGGTGTAGGAAAGACCAGATCTCTAAGACCAAGACCAAAACAAGAGCAAGACTAAGACCAAGACCATTTAAGACTAGAGGTGTAGTCAAGACAGGATCTCCAAGACCAAGACCAAAAACAAGAGCAAGACCAATCAAAACCAGAGGTGTAGTCATGACCAGACCTCCAAGACCAATATAAAGGGGACCATCAAAATAAAGTGTTACCCAGAAATAAAGTCAAAATGGTTAGTAATAAGTGAAGCTGATAAGTTGTTTAATCCTCCTCTGCTGAGATCTTGAGAGATTTAATATCTTTTATTTGCAGTTGATTTCATCTAATGCTGTGGCTTGAAATCATCATATTAGAATGATTTCTGAAGGATCATGTGACACTGAAGACTGGAGTAATGATGCTGAAAATTCAGCTTTGATCACATGATTAGAGTTCACAATATATTCACATAGAAAACAGCTATTAAAAATGGTAATGATATTTCACTACTATTACTGTACAGAAGAGACTTCTTTCTAAAACACTGAAAAATCGTACCGAACCCAAACTTCTGAACGCACACTGAATGTTTGTCATGTCAATATAAACAATGTATTTTAAATTTAAATGTATTTCATTAAACAGAAGCAAAGACCAAAACATAAACTTTCCTTAAAGTTTAATACCTTTTATTTGCATTGAATCACCAAGCACTTGAGACTCTCAGCTTTCCTCTGGTAAGTTGCTTATGATGGTGTGATTTTTGTCAAACATCTTTCTCTCAATCTATTCCTTTTTCCGTCATGGCTGCTGGGGTAACAGGCGTTTGTGTTCCCGTCTTATCGGGTGACATTTGGCTTTTCATTACTTGTGAGGAGGATAAGAGCCGAGAGATAAGGTGTGACATTAAGAGATTGTTCGTACTCACATTTTGTGGAGAGACAGACGACAATCAAAGAACACGCTGACAGCTGCCATCGATGAGCTTCATGCTTAAAACAGAGCTGAAAAGGGCACATTCACCACATAAATCCATCCAAACATGAGCACAGAGAACAGACCGAGAAGATTCACCTTCAAACTCAAACTGAAGTTTACGCAGTGAAACAGAGTTTTGTTGAAAGTACCAAGTAACAAAGTTTTCTGCCTAAAAAATGAACAGTATTTAAACGTTAATTTATTATTAGTAATTTATTAAAAGTAATAATTTTTCTCCTTTTTAAAAATAGTGGTTATATATCTTGCATTTCAGTGGATTCACACTTTCAAATGCTCAGAAGAATGAATAAAAACTAGCAAAACAAAAATTTTCTGTTGCATTCTTCAATCAGAATTACCATGATTATGAGTTTCTGACTAGATAAAAACATTCATTTTATGCAAACTCATAATTGGAAAACGTCTCGGTTACGACTGTAACCTTAGTTCCCTGAAGAGGGAACGAGACGTTGCGTCGAGAAATTGACGCTGTGGGAACGCAACGCGTTATGTCGTCATGAAGCACGTGTGAAATCCGTCCAATGGAGTGACGAGACGTCACAGGCGGGTGACGTCACGACCAGGAAACTATAAAGCACGCTCAAACAAAGCAACGCTAGCTTCAAGTGTCTGAAGTAGTCGCTTGACAAGCATGCAGGAAGTATGGCAGGACGACGCAACGTCTCGTTCCCTCTTCAGGGAACTAAGGTTACAGTCGTAACCGAGACGTTCCCTTTCAAGGGAACTCGCGTTGCGTCGAGAAATTGACGCTGTGGGAACGTTAATACCCACGCCGCCATAATGACCAATGCCTGTCTAGTGTGACTCGTCAACACCAGACAGAACCCTGGCCCCAGGAGTGGAGCTCAGATCAAGGTCATAGAACCTCATGAATGTATGCGGTGAGGACCAGCCTGCCGCATCACAAACATCTTGCAAAGATGCTCCGAAGAGCAGAGCTTTAGAGGCCGCCATACTCCTAGTGGAGTGGGCTCGAACTGCCAAAGGAGATGGCAGTCCGGCCGACTCGTAAGCAAGTGAGATAGCCTCAACTATCCACTTACTCATCCTCTGCTTAGATACCGGGGCCCCTTTTTTAGGGGACCCGAAACAAATGAACAACTGTTCCGACTTACGCCACAGGGCAGCTCTGTGGACATAAGCATCCAACGCCCGAACTGGGCAAAGCAGATTAAGGCGTTCCTGGTCTGAATCCCTGAAGGGAGGAGGACAGAAGGCTTGCAGTACTATGGGCCTCACCACATTGGTGGGGACCTTAGGAACATACCCAGGTCTGGGATGAAGGAAAGCCTTCACCATACCGGGTGCAAATTCCAAGCACGATGGGGCAACCGAAAGAGCTTGCAAATCTCCTATTCTTTTAAGAGAGGAGATAGCAAGAAGGAACAGAGTCTTGAAGGTCAAGAACTTAACAGGAACCTCCTCAATGGGTTCAAAGGGAGCTAAGGAAAGGCCCTGGAGCACCACAGCCAAATCCCAAGCCGGTACCCTCGTGCGTACCGCAGGCCTCAGCCTCAGTGTGCCACGAAGGAAGCGAGTGACAAGAGGGTCTCTCCCCAGAGAGCCACCAGCCAAAGGTGTGTGGTAAGCCGCAATAGCCGCCACATAGACTTTTAAGGTGGACGGAGATAACCCTGCAGTGAACCTCTCCTGCAGAAATTCCAACACTGCCCCAACCGAACAGTTTAAAGGATCCAACTGACGAACACTGCACCAAGTAGAAAACAGCTTCCATTTAAAAGCATACAGCTTCCTCGTGAAGGGAGCCCTAGAGTGAAGGATGGTACCCACAACCTCGGCTGAGAGACCAGAGTCTATGAGCTGGGTCCCCTCAGAGGCCAAGCCCACAGGTTCCAAAGTTCCGGGCGAGGGTGAAATATTGAGCCCTCCGCCTGAGACAGAAGATCCCTCCTGACTGGAATCTCCCAGGGAGAGCCGTCTAGGAGAGATACTAGGTCCGAAAACCAAACTCTGCCCGGCCACCGCGGGGCTATCAAGACGAGCCGGACTTGGTCCCGGCGAATTCTCTCTAAGACTCCCGGGAGCAGAGCAATCGGAGGAAAAGCGTACAGACGAAGCCTCGGCCATGTCTGCACCATAGCATCCAGTCCGAGAGGAGCTGGATGGGTGAGGGAGAACCAGAGTGGACAGTGAGACGTCTCTCGAGACGCAAACAGATCCACCTGAGCCCGGCCAAACATCCCCCATATTTGCTCCACCACCTCGGGGTGGAGCCTCCATTCCCCGGGCCTCAGCCCCTGCCTCGACAGGACGTCTGCTCCTATGTTTTGAACCCCGGGGATGTATGCTGCACGAAGCGACAGCAACTTCCCCTGGGACCACAGGAGGATTTGGTGCGCCAGTTTGTAAAGCGGACGCGAACGCAAACCTCCCTGGTGATTTATATAGGCAACCACCGATGTGTTGTCTGACCGGACAAGAACATGGTGGCCCCTGAGATCTGGGAGAAAGACTCTGAGAGTCAAGAACACAGCCATCATCTCCAGGCAGTTGATGTGCCAGGAGAGATGATGTTCGCTCCACAGACCCTGAGTTGGGCGTCCGTCTAGGATCGCCCCCCAACCCGTGAGGGAGGCATCTGTCGTTAGCATCTTGCGACGACAAGGAGCTCCCAATACCGGGCCTTGGGATAAAAACCAAGGTTTCTTCCACATGTCGAGGGCACGTAGGCATCGCCGCGTGACCTTGATCATGCGAAATGGATTTCCCCTTGGAGAAAACCCCCTGGTCCTGAGCCACCACTGCAGGGGTCTCATGTACAGCAGGCCAAAGGGAATCACGTTGGACGCTGCTGCCATTAAACCCAACAGTCTCTGAAATTGTTTCACAGTGAGTGACTGGCCTAGCCTTATCCGGTTTACGGTAGAAAGGATTGAATCTATGCGAGCAGGTGAAAGACGCGCCTGCATCACAACAGAGTCCCAAACCACGCCCAGAAAAGTGGTTCTCTGAGCTGGAGAAAGAACACTCTTCTTGGCATTCAACCTTAACCCCAACCTTCTCATGTGGGCGAGAACGACATCTCGATGCCGAACCGCAAGTTGTTGCGATTGAGCTAATATTAGCCAATCGTCGATGTAATTGAGAATGCGAATGCCCTGTAAACGCAGTGGCGCCAAGGCTGCATCCATGCATTTGGTGAAAGTGCGGGGTGATAACGCTAGGCCGAACGGAAGAACCCGATACTGGTAAACTTTGCCCCCAAAAGCGAACCTCAGGAACTTCCTGTGATGCGGAAGGATGGAGATGTGGAAATACGCGTCCTTGAGATCGATCGTGACAAACCAGTCCTCGGACCTGATTTGTGACACGATTTGTCTCAATGTTAACATTTTGAATTTGAGCTTCATAACTGACTGGTTCAGCAGACGCAGATCCAAAATGGGACGCAACCCCCCATCCTTCTTCGGAACGATAAAATAACGGCTGTAAAAACCGTTTTCTCTGTCGAGAGGAAGTACATGCTCTATGGCTTCCTTCTCCAACAGAGTTTTTACCTCCTGTTCCATAACCAGAGCCTGCTCGGGGCCCACCACAGTGGGCAGGACCCCCGCGAACCTGGGTGGGCGAGACCCGAACTGAATAGTATACCCCTTTTCGACTGTACGCAGGACCCATTGAGAAATATTTGGCAGTAGCCTCCATGCTGTCAGATATTCTACTAAGGGAACCAGTCTCTCGAGACTGGCCTCTGGTGTAATTTGAACAGCCAAAACGGTGCCCTGAAGCGGCGCACCAGCAGGGGGCAACCGAGCTGACTGTTCGGAGACCCTCCTTAGAGGGGGCGAGCGCCCCAGGGCCGCTACGTTTCCGGGCGGACACCTGGGTATTTGCTCGCTGGGGACCACCGCGCCCTGAAGCACACGAGGTGGCAGGGTTGGCAGAACGGCCCCCTGAGGGCACTGAAGAGAACTGGGCACCGTATACTGAGGTGTGCGCCACTTCTCTCCAGCGGGGGCTGCCCTCATTTGAGCCCTGACACTCGTAGCGTCAGGACTTCTTTGCTGCAGCCTTCTTGGCGATAATGACGTTCCTCAGATCCGTCTTACCCCTTGAAGGCTGCGGCTGTGAGCGCCCTCCCGACCCCCCGAATCTCTGAGGAGGGGTACGGGTAGAAACGCTCTGCTTTTGATTGGCACGGTGTTGCTGTGAGGAGCTGGCTTTTGATGACTGGGGCTGCTGGTGTTGTGGAACAGCCCCAGGGGTGAAAGAGCGACGGGGGAGGAGTTTCTGGAACGCCGCCGCCTGCTTATTGGCTTCCTGAAACCTCTCGACGACCGTGTTAACAGCATCGCCGAAGAGGCCAGGGGGCGCAAGCGGGGCGTCCATAAGGAAGTTCTTATCTTTGTCCTTAATAGAACTCAAATTCAACCACAAGTGCCTCTCCGTAGCCACCAGTGCTGCCATAGCACGACCCACGGATCTGGCCGTCTCCTTGGTGGCACGGAGAGAAAGGTCTGAAGCCCGACGTAGCTCATCGACTACGTCGGGAGTGATTCCCCCGCCCTCATCAATATCACCTAATAACTCAGCCTGATAGGCCTGCAGCACACCCATAGTGTGAAGGCATGCTGCCGCCTGACCAGAAGCCGAATAAGCTTTGCCCACTAAACCAGAGGTGACTCTTACTGGCTTAGTGGGCAGCGTCGGGGTCTTTAGGGACGACGCCGATTGTGGAGAGAGATAGCTCGCGAGCGTCTCCTCCACTTTTGGCATCGCCCCATAACCGTGCTCTTTAAGCCCCACGATCGATGCATAGTGCGTGGTCTGAGCACTATGCACCCGATATGAGGCTGGTTTCTTCCAAGATCTCGCCACCTCGGTGTGGAGATCTGGAAAAAACGGGAGACCCCGACGCGGAGGTTGCGCTCTAGAGGGCAGAAAACGTTCATCCAATTTGCTTTTAGGACGAACGTCCTGCTTCTCTGCTGGCCAGTCGATGTTTAATCTGGCAACAGCGCGAGACACAACCTCCACCAACTCCTCAAAAGCAGGCGAGTGGGATGGCGAGTCCTCACTCTCAACAGTATCGATGCTCTCCACATCCAGCTCCTCAGAACTGGACATATTGAGCATCGGTGCTTGACCCAGTGTGGAAGGAACCGCAGAGCGTGCTTCCAGACACTGAGAAAAAGCACTGGATCTATCAGGTGAGGGCTGAGATAAGGCTGGGCCCGTCTCAAACCCCTCTGATAGATCCATTTGCGAGCCCCAGGATAGAGAACGCCGCTGTGCCTCGGCAGCAGCGGGACCCGAACCCTGGGGAACGCGAGCCTGAGCGCCCTCATCAAAGAGCGCCAGGCGGGAGCGGAGCGTCCGTAAAGGAAGCATCTCACAATGCTCACAGCCAGCACCCTCGAGTGCTGACCGTGCATGCTCCGCTCCCAAACAAGCAACACAAAGATTGTGTGTGTCCCCACTCGTGATGTAGCGAGGGCAGGGATGCACACACGATCTAAATTGCTTTTCCGCCATAATAGTGAATATATAGATATATAGAAGTCACAAACAACACCAAATAAGACAGACAAGTCACACAAAGCGCTACTGAAGACACAGAAGCTAGCGTTGCTTTGTTTGAGCGTGCTTTATAGTTTCCTGGTCGTGACGTCACCCGCCTGTGACGTCTCGTCACTCCATTGGACGGATTTCACACGTGCTTCATGACGACATAACGCGTTGCGTTCCCACAGCGTCAATTTCTCGACGCAACGCGAGTTCCCTTGAAAGGGAACCAATTTCTCCCACTTGACCATTAAAAAGCAAAAACAATATTGCACGATGCACTTTCTTTTCAGTATTTTGCAGGTGAATTAATAAGCAATATTAAGTATTCTGCTGTCAACAATAATGATTTCGCACATGAATGTATGTGACATTTCAAAAACCTCCAGTTCTTGTAATTATGCTAATTCTGACACAATCTTAATGCAGCATTAGAGCAACTTTAACAGAGTAAATAGAGTTTGGTGTTATTTTAACATCGAGACACTATTATTACAGCTTCAAAAATATTTTTAATTAGTTTTTGTATTTTCATTTTTGTTAAAAGGTGCCCTAGAATCAAAATTTGAATTTACCTCGGCATAGTCAAATAACAAGAGTTCAGTACATGGAAAAGACATACACTGAGTTTCAAACTCCATTGTTTCCTCCTTCTTATGTAAATCTCATTTGTTTAAAAGACTTCCGGAAAACACGCGGATCTCAACATAACACTGACTGTTACGCAACAGTCGGGATCATTAATATGTACGCCCCCAATATTTGCATATGCCAGCCCATGTTCAAGGCATTACACAAGGGCAGCCAGTATTAACGTCTGGATCTGTGCACAGCTGAATCAACAGACAAGGTAAGTAAGCAAGAACAACAGCGAAAAATGGCAGATGGAGCAATAATAACTGACATGATCCATGATAACATGATATTTTTAGTGATATTTGTAAATTGTCTTTCTAAATGTTTCGTTAGCATGTTGCTAATGTACTGTTAAATGTGGCTAACGTTACCATCGTTTCTTACTGTATTCACGGAGACAAGAGCCGTCGCTATTTTCATTTTTAAACACTTGCAGTCTGTATAATTCATAAACACAACTTCATTCTTTATAAATCTCTCCAACAGTGTAGCATTAGCCGTTAGCCACAGAGCACAGCCTCAAACTCATACAGAATCAAACGTAAACATCAAAATAAATACTTTACTCACATAATTCGAAGCATGCATGCAGCATGCATGACGAACATCTTGTAAAGATCCATTTGAGGGTTATATTAGCTGTGTGAACTTTGTAAATGCCCTGTATTATAGTCGAGAGCTCGTGTGGCAGGGAGCAGGCGAATTAAAGGGGCGGCGCGCTGCCAAAATCAGTGTATAGTTAATGATGCCCCAAAATAGGCAGTTAAAAAAATTAATTAAAAAAAATCTATGGGGTATTTTGAGCTGAAACTTTACAGACACATTCAGGGGACACCTTAGACTTATTTTACATCTTGTGAAAGAACATTCTAGGACACCTTTAAATTTTTAGTAATTTTGTTGATTTTTGTCTACATTAATTTTAAAATAATTTTATTTCAGATTTAGTTTTAGATATTCCTCTTAATACATCAAATTAAGCATTATGTTGGCAACTAGCTGAAATAAAATAAGTATTTTTTTTAAATTTTATATATATATATATATATATATATATATATATATATATATATATATATATATATATATTTATTTATTTATTTTTTTATTTTTTTATGTTTTTAGTTTAAGCTTAAGAATAACAACCCTGGTTTCCAAAAACAAGACACTTGATGAATTTGCAACAAATAAATTTATTTCCAATAAACAGATTCACATCTCTGACCCTCTGAGATATGTACACGATTCATTCATCTCTGCCTTCAGTGTAACTACATGTTTAATAAAACTACAGATCACATAAATCAGAAAGACCGCCGACTCTTGAATATGATGATACAATTATTACACAATAACTACATGAACTGTGCAGAGAAAACCTGTTAAAATGAACTTCGACAGAGACAGAGGCTTGTGGGTAAGTCTTGTTTGGAAGCATTTATATCAGTTTTCTCTCTGAATAGAGCAGATGATGAAGTGCTTTCCTGATTTCACTCCGTTATCAAATAATAAAGATTCTACAGATTCTGTGGTTTCAGTGTAAAATTAGACCAGAACGATTCATAAGGCAGATGAGTATGAAAACAAGCAATTTCAGAATTTCACAAAGAACATGTCTGGGTTACATTTCACCCCAAAAATGAAGAAATGAAGCATATTTTGCATTGTGACATTGCTTTCATGATGATCAAACACATTTTGAGTTCAACAAATACTAATATGATGCATCCTGACAATCTGAATAATAATACAGGTGTTTTTTGGGGGGGAAATATTTGAATGAACCTAAACCTAATGAAGCTCACACTATATGTAAAATGTAATTTTCTTTTTTTTACTTCTGATTTTTTTTTGGGCGAAATGAAGCGATCAGACATCAAACAGCACCGAGACATATTTTGTGCGTTTTGAATGCAGAGTAAAATCTAGTGGAAGTTATGATCAAAATCAGTATATATATATGTGTTGTAGCCTTATCCAGTGTGATGAAATGATCATTAAGGAAAGATTAAACCTATCCTAAGTGTTAATAAACAGCATTTTACCATCTAAATCTTAATTAATAAACACCATATATTGGAAACAATCATGCCTCAGAGAGTCATCAGGGTTGATGTGGGACAGGTGCTTCTTACAAATAATTTAATGTGACTTTAATTTAATTTTATTCTAAAAAAATAAAAATAAAATACAAACACTGGTAACAAGTTAATAAACACTTCTTGAACAGATGACGAAGTCATCATTTTACTACATTATCGACTAAAATCCAAGAGAAGACAAAGACAGCGCTGGCTTTATCCACAGATTTAGTTCTCAAAATATGCATATCTGCTCATGTAATAAGGCAAAGTTAGAAACACATCTGTGAGGACAGGCCACAAAAACAGAAAGAGAAACAAATCCAGAGTACAGCAGAGTCCAAAACACGCTTTCACTGAAGCTCAAGATGCTCTCAATAATAATTAGAGTACATTTTCATGTTTCAAAGCACATTTTTACTCAAAATGTGATGGAAAAAAAATGGAAAACATCAAATTAAAAAGCATTTCTCTCAGTCTTTTGGACTCAACTGTACATCTGTGCACAATGACCATAAACAAAGATTTGTGGGGAAAGAAAAGTGCATGGAGAAGAAATGAATTTTTTGTTCATCACTGCCTTCTCTCTCTCTCTCCATGTGTCTGTCTTTCACCACATCTATCCTTTCCAATCCTCCATCTGATCAGTCTCTCTCCCTACAGAATCACTCACTGCTTCATTTCTCCTCTCTGCTCCATCATCCCCCTGTTTCTCCCTCTCTCTCTCTCTCTGCAGAAATCAATGCTCCTCTCAATTAGAGGTCACAGAGCCGCTGCTGCAGCGTTACACTTTTCAATTACCAGGAGGATCCTGCAGCTCTCAGAGCAACACACACACACACACACATATTTATATTTATCTATTTATATATGTAAATTAAGTATAGATAATTTTTAATGATATATATACACACATTTCTATTAATTTAAATATATATATATATAAATTATATATATAAATTTGTATAATTTACTTTTCATTTTGAGGTGAAAAATGTCATGGCTGTTTTCTTGAGATTCACCTGTGTGTCATGACAGAGAGAGAGAGAGAGAGAGAGAGAACAGGAAGTGACCATGAACAAGGGACCTGTTACAGGAAATGGAAGACATGCTTACACTTCTAAATCATGTGACTCCATGGCAAAAGAGGACGTTTAAACACACCAACAGAAGCGTTTTTTTCTTCGGATCGGTAAAAGGCACGAGATATCGAAGGCTCTGAGCGGAGCGTTATGAAGCGTAGGCACGAGCGACCCTGCAATGCAATGAGAGGAGAACCGCAGGGGTCGAAGGTCAGAGACGCCTTCGCTGCGGTTTCAGATGGGAGACGCGGGAGTTTATCAAAGGAATGAACTTCTGTTATCACCTTTCAAACCCGGGTGACTTTCATTCTTCTGTGGGGACGTTTAACCATATAAAACCTGCTGTATCATATTTAATAACAAAACCTGCTGCCTGCTTTTTTAGGCCTTTTAGTGTACAGTAATTGTACGGTGGACAGCGGTCAGCATGGGCACCCCCGGCTATTCAGCCCCATACGCAACAAATTGTGGATTTAATATCAGCATCTGCACCAAATGACATGTTTTTGCTCTGAATAAAACCGAGCTGTTTATTCTCACTATATGAACAAAAAACATATATGCACACTTGTTTAATTTTGAAAACTTTGACTTATTTCATGCTCCTCTTTTCCACATAATGAATGAAGATGTCATTTGTGCACTATATTCAACTCTGCTCAGTCATATGATGCTTTAATGGAGCTCAGTATCTCCACAGAAGAAATGAAATCACACAGGTTTGAACTATCCCTCTGAAGCCGGTCTGATGCACACACACAGTTTTAGCACCATGTTTTGCGTTTACACTGAAAAATTGGTTAATTTGTTCCAAGCTGACTGTTTTTGCATTTTTTCGGACTGCATTTACTTGATTGAGGGAAGACATGATCACATGGTAGGAAAAAAAAAAAAAAAAAAAAAAATAGACAGAAAGACCAAGTAAGAAAAACAGAAATGCGAAGAGGTTTCAGCTGGAATGAATGCCGGGATTAGTGCATTTATCTTCAATTGTCACGGTCCGGCTTCTCCGACCCGCACGGGTTCAAGCTAACCTAGAGCCGCCGCCGCCTCGGTCCGGTCCTTCCGATCGGTGAGAGGGGAATGATGACATGGCTGCCGAGAGGTCAGAGGTCAGGGTTTCTGGCTGGCGAAGAAGGCTTTGGTCTGACCGCAGGTGGGGTTGACGCACAGCGGACAGCGGAGGGTGAGCTGGCGGGAACACGGCTCGTTGGACTTCAGATGGGACTGAACCAGATCAGCCAACGCCTGAGAGAGAGACAGAGAGAGACTTCAATACTTCAAAACTAAACAGTGCATTTTATATGAAATGATCACATGTGTGCTGCTGTGGAGACGCTCTTACCCTGAAGAACACTGGATTTCCATTCAGAGATTCTGCTCGTCTGATGTTCTCCACTCCACACTGAAAACACATGACTCAGTCACATGACTCAGCCAACATTTGCATGACTGTACATGTACAGAGAGACTTTTGAATGAAAATGATGACATAATCGAGGTCGTGTTGATGGACAAAAATGATCTTTCAGTGTTACTTTTGTATCATTGATATACTATAATAGGTTGTTAATGCTTTGAATTTTTTGTCTTCATTTTAATTTTCAAGTTTAATAAATAAAAATGTCTATACAGTTTTAATTTTTTAATAGAAATAATAAGTTTAAGTATGTTTAAGTTTATTTGATTTGTTTTCAGTTAATGTTTATTTTATTTCAAGTAATGAAAATGATTTCTTATAGTTTTTGTTTTAGTTAACCATAATAACCCTGGTGACATTATTGCTCTAAATGTGCACACAAACCCACATTTTACATTTTATGCCATATTAACCAATAATATCACATTTCAAAGTCGCATATTATTTTAAGGTATCATTGTTGCAATGTAATTATACACCACTTTTCAAAAGTTTGGGTTTTTTAATGTTTTGAAAGTCTCTTCTGCTCATCAATTCTGCATTTATTTGATCAAAAATACAGTAAAAATAGTGAAATATTATTACAATTTAAAACAGATGTTTTCTATGTGAATATATAGTAAAGTGTCATTTATTCCTGTGATTTTCAGCATCATTACTCCAGTCTTCAGTGTCACATGATCCTTCAGAAATCATTCTGATATGATGATTTGATGCTCAAGAAACATTTATGATTATTATCAATGTTGAAAACAATGTATATTTTATTTTTCAGGATTCTTTGATGAATAGAAAGTTCAAAAGAACAGCATTTATCTGAAGACAAAAAAAACCCAAAAACGTTTGTAATATAATAAAAGTCTTTACTGTCACTTTTGATCAATGTAATGCATCCTTGATGAATAATAGTATTAAAAATTTAAATCTTACCGACCCCAAACTTTTGAACGGTAGTGTATTTAATTTTAATTTAATAAGTAAATGTACTTACTATATGGTTAGAGTTTGGTTTAGTTTAGTTGCATGTTGTTATGCATAATTTACTTTCATAACTACAGTAAGTGCATGTAACACTGTAAAATAAATCAAGTCCTGATGGAGAGTCGGCGGGAAGTGGCACAGATCCAGAAGATCAGAGAGGAGGGAATCTCCTGATCGGATGGGATCAGTCTCCTGCTGCAGACGGACGGATGAGGGCGACAGATCGATCACACACTAATGCTACAGCCGGAGGGCAAACGCACCGACTGCACCGCATGAGTCTGGGAAACACACTCATCTTCACCCTCGGACTCTTCAGAACTGCAGCGGTGGTCGATGAGTCTCAGATATGAGTGCAGAGGTGAAAGGTCAAAGATCAGCTCAGCTCACGGTTAATAACAGACGCTCACACGGCACAACAGTGACGAACTAACCTTCAGTAGTTCAGTACTAGAGTTTGTGGAGAGTGACGGTAGATCAGCTGTTCTCATGATTGAGGAGATTTTGAAGTCACAAGCTACTGTAAAAGGTACCAGTGTACCGTGACAAAGCATGTTTTGTTTTCTAGTGGTTATTATACGCTGGTTATTATAGTTTATATAGATGTAAATATGGATATTTTTCTTACAAAAAGCCATGGCTTCACTTCAGAAGGCCTTTATTAACCCACTGGAGCCGTATGGATTACTTTTATGATGGATGGATGTGCTTTTTTGGGCTTCCAAAT
The DNA here is from genome assembly GCA_036281575.1 of Ancherythroculter nigrocauda. Classification (NCBI taxonomy): domain Eukaryota; kingdom Metazoa; phylum Chordata; class Actinopteri; order Cypriniformes; family Xenocyprididae; genus Ancherythroculter; species Ancherythroculter nigrocauda. The sequence continues at coordinate 35,548,559 of VTFQ01000017.1, forward strand.
ATAACATTACCATTCACTCCCATTATAAAGCTTGGAAGAGCCAGAATATTTTTTAATATAACTCTGATTGTGTTCGTCTGACAGAAGATAGGATGGCTTGAGGGTGAGTAAATCATGGGGTAATTTTCATTTTACGGTGAACTATCCCTTTAAATACTGCTTGTCATCATTATATATATATATATCGTCATATAAATGAGGTGTTTAAGTTGTGTATTCTAGGTTTTCTAGCTGTATTAAGAACAAAAATATCTGATCATGCTTATTATACAATATGAAAAATATTTACAATAGAATGACACAAATATATTATATCATTCAAATATATTTTTATTATTGTATTACTACTAATAATAATATAAATAGTATTATATAATACCAGTAATGTATAATAATAATAATATATTATACATATATAAATATAATTATTAATAATAAGAACATTATTGATATTAAGTATAATTACTATTAATAATAATATAAATAGTATTACTCTATATTATATAATAACAATGATATACATAATATATATATTATTATTAAGAAAAAAATATTGTGCAAGTATAATATAATATTAATTTAAAGGTCTAATACAATATATATATATATATATATATATATATATATATATATATATATATATATATATATATATATATATATATATATATATATATATGAGATGCTTTTATACATACATTTCCATTAATAATAAATAAACAAATAAATAAATCATAACTCTAAAATTTATATAACAATGATGATAAACATAATATATTATAGATTATTATACAAATAAGTAATATTTAAAATATATAATGCAATATAAAAAATATATACACACACACATATACATATAAAATTATATATATATATATATATATATATATATATTATATTATATTATATTATATTATATTATATTATATTATATTATATTATATTATATACACACACACACACAGTAGTCAACATCTGAAGTGGATCAAAACTTTATCAAAGTTGTCCTAAAACCTTCTTCTTAGGACAACTCTGATTCACTTTTTTGATCCATTTCATATATTAACTATTGTATATTGTATGTGTGTATAATGTGTATATATATATATATATATATGTGTGTGTGTGTATAGCTTGGCTGCTGACTACTTTAAATTATAAGGAGCTTCACTGAAACTCACACACACACACACACACACACACACACCTCTTCTCCGAGGATCTGTGAGTACTCGATGTCGAGTTCGTGCAGAGTTTCGATGTGGTCGCTGGTGAAAGCGATGGGCACCAGCAGGAGATTCTTCTTCCCGCGCTGACACAGGCCCTTGATGACCTCATCAGTCTGCGGCCCCAGCCACGCCATCGGCCCCACCTACAGGAGCCCAGAAGGGACACGATTCACATCACCTTCACACGCAGAGCTCAGCTATGGAAACCCATCTCCACCACATGAGAAAAAAATTGTGTTCTAACACAAAATTATAACATAGTAAGTCGAAATTATGATTTAAATAGACAATGACTTTTTATGTCAATTTCGACTTTATCTCAGTTTCAACTTATGTCATAATTAAGATTTACCAAAGCATGATTTTATTCCCGATGTGGCAGAAATGGGCCTCAATACTATTAAGAATGTTAGTGCAGTTACAGCAAATGACCACTAGATGCCTCTGTTATCAGCTGCTCTAAAACTACAGTATCGAAATCATTACAAGAAAAAACACCAGAGTGAAAATTTTACTCAATTTACTGACTTAAGTGAAAATAACAAGTATGTTTCAGATAAAGTACCAAAAACATACTTGAGTGAAAATAAAAAAATGCATTTTTTATGACTCTGTATCATCTTCTTAATGCAAAGTGAATTAAACTGCAAATCATATTTTGTCAGACAGACGTTCAGAGGTTTGGGTTGAAGAGGGAAAACGAAAAATGATGAAAAAAATAAGGTTGCACTTTATTTTACAGTAATTTCTCAAATAAGTACGGTGTAATGTTAATTCATTATTAGAGTTGTTAGGGTTTGGTTTAGGGTTAGATACTTGTAATTATGAATAATTTACTGTTATTACTACAGTAAGTACATGTATTAACGTGTAACTACAGCACTGTAAAATAAAGTGTTACCGAAAATAATCTGCAAAAATGTAACGAGACCTTTTCAAGTCGAAAAATAAAATTGTAGGGAGTTGAAAAATGTAACCAAGTAAAAGTACAAGTAGAGTGAAGTAGATATCGCCCAAAATAATATTAAAAAAATATTACCCCTGAAAAACAACCGTCACATGAGGTTTAATAATATCTGGATGTGTGTCTCAACAGGTCATGTTACAGTTAAAAACTTGGCATTTTTAAAAAAAAATTCTGTTTCTGAAATGAAATGCAAAAAGTCAATTCAATCAGCTGCAACTATCTATATATTTTTAAGCACATTTTGCGATATAAATGCTGGATGGAAACGCAAAAATGTGCATAAAATCTAACTTCTCCAGAAGTGACGATTTTGTTCTCATGAACACATGGGATGGAAACGCTTTATTGTTTTTTTTGCGATATTCCAAGTTAAATTCACAACTTTGGATGGAAACATAGCTATTGACATGTGGCTTTTTGAAGCGATCGTGACCTTTGACTGCCAGACGAGTCTGTAGGGGTTACAGTGGCCTAATCGGTCCATCACCCTCTGAACTGTAGCGCCAACCTCCTGCGGGTACGGATCGCCCCTGTTCACCACCTAAACACACACAGAGATCATTAGTTTTCATTCCAAACAACAAATGAACGCATCAGACCTTCAGTGTGACTCACAGAGAGCGGCAGCGAGTGAGCCGAGAACAGAATCACCACATCATCTCTCTTCTCCACAGGAAACTTCTCCAGCTCGTTACGAACGTGTTCAGTAAAACACTGAAAGAAACCGCAAACACCATCTTTAATCGCAGCTGGAGACGTGACAGAACCATGACATCTTCAACAGGAAGAGTTTACTGCAATGGACTATATGCACTTCCGCATTAATATAAGCCAGCTGGAAAATTTCCGGTGAGAGTCATTTGCTGTTGAGCATCAGTAGTGTAATATTTAGTTTATAATCAGAATATAGTCACTTAAATAGTCAGGCATAGCATTAATTTAGTTATTCAAACTTAAGACGGCATAACAAATAATTAAATAAAGACGTTCCTCAGTGTTCCTCCTCGGCTAAATTCAGTTCGACCATCAGTTTTCACACTTTTATGTGAAAAAAAAGCTTAAAAAATGTAATATTTATTGTGCACTTTAGTTAGATTACAGTTTTTTTCAGGTGCTAACAAGCATTGTTCAATACCGAAACCACATTTTCAAAACTCTTCACACAGTCTGCATTAGCAGCATGAATGTTGGCCAGTTAACAGTTAATTTCACCTACAAAACTCACTCAGACCAACATAACACTCATTCAGAAAACACACATTTCATTCAAAAACACACTGACCTAAAAAACACTAACAACAGGAAGCATTACATAATTGATGAACTTTTCTTTTTAAAGTTTCAATGATTTTCCACATGAATCAGTTCTTCATATAGAATACTGTAACACAATTTCACTTTATTGAAAGCATTTGTAACACGAATGAATCAGAGATTAATCAAAATTTCATTTTTTATATGAATATAGTACTTGAAAATTATAACCAAAAGGTGAAAAAAGAGGGAAAAAACTCCAGGGCTGCAATGATAACTAGATAAAAAAGTTTGTCGAGACAAACTTTAAGTTGGCTTGAAAAAGCCGATCCAGAAAGTTTGAAGCAGTTTTAAAAGTTTTCAGTTTGAAAGTTTCAGGTTTTTTTTAGTAATTTTGATAGAGTACTAGGGTGCTCTGTGTGGTTGCTAGGGTGTTGCTATGTGGTTGCTAGGGTACTCGGGATGGTTACTAAGGTATTCTGGGTGGTTGCTATATTGTTGCTACGCGGTTGCTAGGGTGTTGCTATGCGGTTGCTAAGGTACTCGGGGTGGTCGCTAGGGTGTTGCTATGTGGTTGCTAGGGTACTCGGGGTGGTTGCTATGGTGTTGCTATGCGGTTGCTAGGGTCCTCGGGGTGGTCGCTAAGGTGTTGCTATGCGGTTGCTAGGGTACTCGGGGTGGTTGATAGGGTGTTGCTATGCGGTTGCTAGGGTACTCGGGGTGGTTGATAGGGTGTTGCTAGATTTAGTTTGATAGATTTAGTTTGATAGATAGATAGATAGATAGATAGATAGATAGATAGATAGATAGATAGATAAGATTAGATGAGTTTATGAGTTTCAATGCATTACAAATAGTACATAGAATGGCACTTGAGTCTAATGGGCTTCCGTAGTTTAAATTTGAATTTTGACAGTTGGAGTTTGAACAGTCTTGGCTCATTTGAACATTCCGTCAATGAAAGTCAATGGGATTTTTCCGAGATTTAACAGTCATTTTTAGGAAAACCGTAAGTCCGATCAGTTAGAAAAGATATAGCACACTAAGTCAGAACAGTCTGAAGATCTCACCCGAGTTTGGAGTATGTAGAGTTAAAGCTCTAGGAGGAGTTAGAGTTGGAAATTTTAGTCTCAGAAGAAAATAGCATAACAGTAAGTTGGCTTTTTCAAGCCAACTTAATAAAAAAAGAATAAATAAAATACATTCTACACATTACTGTAACAACATGTGTAGTTGTTCATTATAGTGAATTACAGTGATGGTTCTAGTCTGCTCTCTCTCTTGCATTTGGAGTGGGTGGAATTTCAGCTAAAATTGCAATTAGCTTGTAATTATTATTTTTTTTTTAATTTTTGGCTATAAAATTGAGAATATTTTAAAATAATTACTGCATAAATGCTTGGAATTTGCCATCATTCTGTTTTGAATGTGTTTTTAATCATTTTGAATGCAGTGTGTTAGCATTAGAAAAATGTGCTGAAAATACTTAGTGTTTTGCATGTTGTGAAGTACGAATGGAAAAAGAGCTCCTGAATTTTGAAAAGTGTGGTCACTGAATGCATTTTGTCTGAAAGCAAAGAAAAATGGTTCACAGTTTGTTCTGCACTGACTTCTGTTTCGCTGACTGTGTGAAGAGTTTTGAAAATGTGGTTTCGGTATTGAACAATGCTTGTTAGAAACTGAGAAAAACTGTAATTTAATAAAATGTGTGTTTTCATGTATGCTGAAATCATTGATCTTGAGCTGCACTGACTGACAGCTGCTGTGATTATAAAGAGAGAGCGGCGCTCGCTTTCTGTGTCATTCATTCACAAGAAAAGTTATTGTTTTTCAGGAGATTTTTTTTGAGTATTTCATACTTCACATTGACAAAATGTTTTTAAACCTAGTTATTTTATAATGTTTAATATTTAATCAAAAACAAAGTGAAAAACGATTACAGGAAATGGCTGATATATGCGCAAATAAATGCTACTCTGCCGCCACCTGCTGGTTAAAGTGGTAATTATTGTCTTTTTTATTTTTAAATAAGTGTTTTCTATCAAATGTTGAATTTCCTACATTTTGAAACATTCGGTTTTACAATGAGGACAATCTCAGAAAGATAAACAAGTAATGTTTGTGGTCGTCACATTAAAAACATCCCAATAGCTTCTTCTTTATTGCAAACAATAAAACTGGTTTATTGGCAAATTAGGTAAATGTGATAACTGCATTAAAATATGAATACAGCATTAAAAAGTCAAACATTGATGGTTTTGTGTCGATGTACAGCGACTACAGAATGAACAGCTAACAGTTCACCGGAAATGACCGAGCTGGCTTAACCACAACCAGGAAGTAACCGTGCATATAGTCCATTAAAAAAGATTTTTTACAGTGTGTGCATATGTTACCTCAACCAGTAGAGGGTGTGTCGGCCACCTGTCAATCACACTCCAGCGCATCTTCGGCCTGTCAGCGCGGTTATTGTAGTATCTGTATATAGCGTTCAGACTGCTGCCTGATCACACACATTCACAGATTACACTTCAGATGCATCAGAAAGATGATTTTATGAAACATGTAGCAAATACAAACCCTAAGGGTCAAATTTACCATCAGCTTTCACTCTTAAAATGCAAAATTTATAGGAGGAGAGCATTTAAAAAGACCATTATGCTCTTGTTCAAAGTCTAGATGTTGTTTTTGTGCTCTACTAGATTGAATGTTGATTATTTTCCTCATTGTTGCAGCTCCTCTCTTCCTAGTCTGTCAGTAACGCTCTGTTTAGTTCCTGTCTCTATGAAGCCCCTCCTTCTGAAAAGCACATTGTGCTCTGATTGGTCGGCTGGAGCAGTGTGTTGTGATTGGTGTTTGGGAAATGTCCCGCCCCTTACCATAACCGCCAGTTTCAACACACTACTAACTAACTCAACCAGGCCCCGCCCCTTTATTCTGCGCATAAATTATTTAAATGAGGAATATTGTGAAGAAAACTCAAGACTACAATGGAGGCGTTTCAGGGAGTTCAGAAACAGTGTGCGCTAATATAGAGAAGAACTCCTGCTGGAGGGACAGTGTGCTTTCGAACACGCCCCCTACTACTGATTGGCTATCTCTCTCCCATCCCCCATCATGAATGGATATGCCCCTATTGCTGATTGGCCCGCTCTCTCTCTTCCCCATCATGAATGGACACGCCCCCTACTGCTGATTGGCTCACTTTCCTCATCCATCATGAGTGGACACGCCACCGACCGCTTTCTCTAATCCCCCATCATGAGTGGACATGCCCCTTATCACTCTCTTTAATACCTTATCATGAGTGGACATGCCCCCTACTGCTGATTGGCTCACTATCCTAATCCATCATGACTCAATACGCCCCCTATAGCTCTCTTTAATCCCCCATCATGACTGGACGCCCCCTATCGCTCTCTTTAATCCCCTATCATGAGTGTACACGCCCCCTACTGCTGATTGGCTCACTCTATATTATAAAACACTATAATATAGAGAGATTATTATAAAATTACATTTTGCAATGAGTGAAAAAAAGGATTATATGGATCGTAATTGTGGCTTAAAGTCAGAATATATACAATATATTATAGATATAAGCTTTCAATTCTGGACACGCCCCCATCACTCTCTTTAATCCCCCATCATAAGTGGACACGCCCCCTACTGCTGATTGGCTCACTCTCCTCATCCATCATGAGTGGCCACACCCCCTACCGCTCTCTCTAATCCACCATCATGAGTGGACACGCCCCTTACTGCTGATTGGCTCACTCTCCTCATCCATCATGAGTGGACACGCCCCCTACTGCTCTCTCTAATTCCCATCATGAGTGGACACGCCCCTTACTGCTGATTGGCTCACTCTCCTCATCCATCATGAGTGGCCACGCCCCCTACTGCTCTCTCTAATTCCCATCATGAGTGGACACGCCCCTTACTGCTGATTGGCTCACTCTCCTCATCCATCATGAGTGGCTACACCCCCTACTGCTCTCTCTAATTCCCATCATGAGTGAACACGCCCCTTACTGCTGATTGGCTCACTCTCCTCATCCATCATGAGTGGCCACGCCCCCTACTGCTCTCTCTAATTCCCATCATGAGTGGACACGCCCCTTACTGCTGATTGGCTCACTCTCCTCATCCATCATGAGTGGCTACACCCCCTACTGCTCTCTCTAATTCCCATCATGAGTGGACACGCCCCTTACTGCTGATTGGCTGACTCTCCTCATCCATCATGAGTGGACACGCCCCCTACTGCTCTCTCTAATTCCCATCATGAGTGGACACGCCCCTTACTGCTGATTGGCTCACTCTCCTCATCCATCATGAGTGGCCACGCCCCCTACTGCTCTCTCTAATTCCCATCATGAGTGGACACGCCCCTTACTGCTGATTGGCTCACTCACCACATCCATCATGAGTGGACACGCCCCCTACTGCTCTCTCTAATTCCCATCATGAGTGGACACGCCCCTTACTGCTGATTGGCTCACTCTCCTCATCCATCATGAGTGGCTACACCCCCTACTGCTCTCTCTAATTCCCATCATGAGTGAACACGCCCCTTACTGCTGATTGGCTCACTCTCCTCATCCATCATGAGTGGCCACGCCCCCTACTGCTCTCTCTAATTCCCATCATGAGTGGACACGCCCCTTACTGCTGATTGGCTCACTCTCCTCATCCATCATGAGTGGCTACACCCCCTACTGCTCTCTCTAATTCCCATCATGAGTGGACACGCCCCTTACTGCTGATTGGCTGACTCTCCTCATCCATCATGAGTGGACACGCCCCCTACTGCTCTCTCTAATTCCCATCATGAGTGGACACGCCCCTTACTGCTGATTGGCTCACTCTCCTCATCCATCATGAGTGGCCACGCCCCCTACTGCTCTCTCTAATTCCCATCATGAGTGGACACGCCCCTTACTGCTGATTGGCTCACTCACCACATCCATCATGAGTGGACACGCCCCCTACTGCTCTCTCTAATTCCCATCATGAGTGGACACGCCCCTTACTGCTGATTGGCTCACTCACCACATCCATCATGAGTGGACACGCCCCCTACCGCTCTCTCCAATTCCCCATCATGAGTGCATTAGCATTTCTCAGAAATCACTTACTGCACCTTTAATTCATGCGTTGTCAGTAGATCAGCCACTGAATTTTCCACTCCCATATGGGCTTTTATGGGATTGATTATTTGTCATGTTTATTAATCTAGCCCTAACTCTTTAAATGCTTCAACTCGTCAAGATAAACAGTGCTGTATGCGAGCGTCACCTGTGGTGGAGCAGCTGTATTGTGGGTACTGCGTAAAGGCCACGGCTCTCTCCACTCCATCCTTCTCCATCTGCTCGATGGCTTCCTCAGTCAGAGGATGAACGTACCGGAAACCGATATAAAACTTATGAGGAGCTACACAAACACACAGAGACAGACGATTAACATTAATTATCTGTCACATTTTATCACACATTAATTATCACTGGAACATTTCATCTTTAGGTTGTCGTTTTTTGTACTTTGTTGCTTTTTGTTAAACTTGATTGCTAGTTATTCCTTATATATTGCACCAGTGTTACTAGTTTTATTAATATTTTTAATTTATATGTTTAGTTTTCATATTCATTTTAGTTTTAACTTTTAATTTGTGCTTTTGTCATTTTATTTATTTATTTTTTCAAATGTTGCTATTTAGGTTTCATTTGTTTTAGTTTTAGTTCATTTAGTTTTTATTTATTTCTTCAACTTAATCTTATTTCAGTTTATTGAAGGGTTCCCACTCTTTCATGAACACCAGATTCAAGGACTTTCAATGCCTTTTTAAAGCACTGTTTATTTTATATCAAGCACCTATCAAATTCACATCACATATGGAGCGTCAGGAAAGACCTCTACAGTACTTAACATTTTAATCATCCTATTGCATTTGCATCCATTTTAACCCGGAAGAGGAACAGAATCATTTGTACATTAATTTTGGAAATATATTAAAACCGTTTGCAGCTTTCTTATCCCTAATGTTAACAATTATTCCATACTAGTTTTGGTTTTCATTTTTTATGAATCATTACTTGAGTAAAAACATTATACAGTAATATAGAGAGAATATTATAAAAATACATTTTGCAATGAGTGAAAAAAAAAAATGGATCGTAATTGTGGCTTAAAGTCAGAATATATACAATATATTATAGATGTAAGCTTGCAATTCTGAGAAAAAGTCAGAATTGAGAGATTTAACTGAGCACTTCTGAGTAAAAAAAAAAAAAAAAAAAAATCAGATTTGCAATTTATATATCACAATTCTGACTTTATAAGACAATTGTGGCTTTATACTCAAGCAATTCTGACATTTTAAAGGGATAGTTCACCCAAAAATGAAAATTCTGTCATCATTTATTCACCCTCAAGTTGTTACAAACCGGTTTGAATTTCATTGTTCTGCTGAACCAAAGAAAGATATTTGGAAGAATGTCAGTCACCAAAAAGATCTCGCCCTCTATTGACTACCATAGTAATTATTTTTCCTACTATGGTAGTCAATGGGGCGTTATCTGTTTGGTTCCAAAACAATATTCCAAAACAAATACATTTATTTCAAATTTAATTCAAGCACTTTCAAGGACCAATATTTGTTTTTCAAGTACTTTCCAGGCCTTGAATTCATGTGTCTGAAATCCAAGTACTTTCAAGGCGTGTGGGAACCCTGTTATTGCTAAGGCTTTTCATTTATTTACATTTTTCAACCAATATTCATATATTATTTTATTTCAGCTTTATTTCAATAAATAGAAATTTTTAATAGTTTTAGTTAATCCTGTTTTGAACAATTAATATTTTAATCTCTTTTGCTGATATTATCAGTTTTTTATTTTTTATTATCATACTATTTATTATTATTATACTATTCCAATATTTTACTATGAACTGAAAGTTCTTATTATTTGTTCATTCATTTATTTGTTTATTTGAACACATGATGTTTTGGAGTGAGATTCAAGCATTCAAGCGTTTTTTTATTTTTTATTTTAATATATTAATTTTTATTACATTTGTTGATAGCTACTCTCTTAGTTTGTTTTTATTCAATATGAATTACTTTAAGGTGCAGTATGTAATATTTTGTCTGCTAGAGGTCGCTAGAGGCCTATTCAAAACAAAGGCGTGTAAACGTGTTGAGCTATATAACAATAATTAGTTGTCTGTCTATAAATATATCAAAACAGTTGTTCCCTTGACTATTAAAACATATGTTATTAATATATTAAAGCATCTTTGGCGTTTCCATGGTTTCTACAAAATAAAAGCGGAAACCGAGGGTAACGCGGGTATGACGCGATTGACAGGCGACTCCTCACCTGTATCCTTGGTTAAAATTTAAATTTTCTCACGATTTACAAATAGTTGCAAACATTTGGGATATTGTAAGTACTCAAGTGAACAAAATATATAACACTGGCCTAGTGGTTTTTGGATATTTTACTGCAAAAATATTACATATTGCACCTTTAATTTTTCTAAATGATAATTTTATAGTGATTTCTTATTTTTATTGTTGATATGACCAGACTAATTTATTTTATACAGCTATTTTACTGTAGTTTACTTGAACACAGGATGTTTTGGGATGACATTACAGCAGATTGTTGTAATAATATTTCATGGATCACAACTAAATCTTATCTGTTCAGCACAAACTGAAGTCATTCATGAGTTTATCAGAGGTGTGTGTGTGTGAGACACTCCTCTGAGGTTCATCTATCATTCTCACACACTCGTCTTTATCAGCACTCAACACTGACTGCCTATCTTTTCAACAAAGATGACAGTTTGTCTGTTTGGCTCTGATTATTTTATGATCCGTTACAAAAAGACACCATCAGACAGTCTGTCTGTCAGTATGAGCATTAGCATTTGAACCTTGCTTTGATATTTTCAGTATTTTATATGGCACAGACCTCACAAACGGAAGCTGTATGTTTTCATTTATAAAGACAATTCATTGAATATGAATACTGTGCAAAATATAATTTCTATTAAACTCTTAAAAATAAAGGTACTTTATTGGTGTTTATGAAGACCTTTTAACATCCTTAGAAAAGGTTATTAATTATCAAAATGTTCTTAGAACTAAGAAAAAATGGTTCTTTTAAGAATTGTTCACTATGGAATCTCTGTGGAAACTCCATCTTGGAACCTTTATGGATTACATATGCATTTAAAGGTCAACCCTGCGCTCTCACCCGTCTCTGGACACATTTCGTCCAGCAGTTTGACCATTCCTTCCCCCTGCATGGTGGTCCAGGCTTTGATGGGAGACCCTCCTCCGATCTTGCTGTACTGCTCTTGAATCTTTGGTGTGCGTCTTTTGGCAATGAAAGGGCCGAGTTTACTGCAACAGACACAAAACAGACACATTTGAGAAGGTCTAAAAGATGCGACTGTCCTCTTTAACAATTTCTTGATTCTTACTTTTGCACGGGAAGTTGCATGAGGTCTGTGTCCATGAAGAGCCGCAAGAGAAAATCATGCACGTCTTCGAGTTTCTCCGGGCCGCCCATATTCAACATCAGAATCCCTGTTTTGGGTTTTCTGCAGATGAAATGAATGGTTTTGACTAATGGAAGGAGAACTAATCAGGGCCTAAGACGCATGGGACTTTGGCTCTGCTGCTCCAAAGCATCAGTAATAGATGGTTTAACCACATGTTGTGTGTGTAAGTTTTGTTTTTGAGCATGTGTGATCAAGTGATTTCCCAGCAGGCGTTGAGGAAGTGAGTGTTTAATTGTACCTGTTCTCTTGAGTCTCTGGAGTGGGCGAACTGGCAAACGCAGCTGCCGCGGCCGTCGACTGTTGTCTGAGAAACGCACTCGTGCACAGACTCACGGAGGGACTGCGTCTGACCACTGACAAACACACAACACGAGGAAACATTATCCTGTCAGTCACAAACGGTGCAGGAAACAGATGCAGGACAAGAGCAAATGCACTTTAAACATGGTTTTGCAGATCAAATTTCTGTGGGAAATAATAAGTAAATTAATTAATTTTTTGCACAATGTGCACAAAAACAAACTTTAACAATCCACACAAGCCTTGTTTAAAAATCTGTATGATATCAAAACTACATAATGATTATGAGACTGTATTTTATTTGATGTCCAGTGCAGAATTAAAGCTTTTATAGTTCATTTAAAATAGATGCAGTATTAATAGTCTGTTTAAGTGTGAAATGTCATACTTTTTTAAATTATGAAGGCTCAAAACTGCAAAAAATAAATACATAAATAATATGAAAATAAATAAAGGACTATATGACTTCATAAACAAATACAGTGATTTTTATTTTATTTATTTATTTTTTTTTTTTTTACTTTTTTTCCCCAACAAATGCACATTAAATATGTTTTTGCAGACCAAATTTATGGGGAGAAAAATAAAAAAATATTTTGCATAAAGTAAATTAATAAATTTTTGCATTGTGCACACTTTACAAATCATCCCAAGCCTTGTTAAAAATCTAAATAAATAAATAAATGACTTGATACAACAAACAGTGATTTTTTAAAATTATATTTAGGCCTAATTTTTCTTTTTTTTTTTTTTTGCATTATTTTATTTATTTAAATATTTATGTACTTATTTATTACAACAAATGCACATTAAACATGGTTTTGCAAATCAATTTCCTGTGGGAAATAATAAGTAAATTAATTAATTTTTTGCACAATGTGCACAAAAACAAACTTTAACAATACACAAGCCTTGTTTAAAAATCTGCATGATATCAAAACTACATAATGATTATAAGACTGTATATCATTTCATGCCCAGTGCAGAAATAAAAAACAGCTTTTATAGTTCATTTAAAATAGGTGCAGTGTTAATAGTCTATTTAAGTGTGAAATGTCATACTTTTTTAAATTATGAAGGCTCAAAACTGAAAAAAAAAAATACATAAATAATATGAAAATAAATAAAGGACTATATGACTTCATAAACAAATACAGTGATTTTTATTTTATTTATTTATTTATTTATTTTTTACTTTTTTTCCCCAACAAATGCACATTAAATATGTTTTTGCAGACCAAATTTATGGGGAGAAAAATAAACAAATATTTTGCATAAAGTAAATTAATAAATTTTTGCATTGTGCACACTTTACAAATCACCCCAAGCCGTGTTAAAAATCTGTATGATATCAAAACTATATAATAATTGATTATGAGTCTGTATTTCATTTGATGCCCAGTGCAGAATTAAAGCAGCAGTTTTATTCATTTAAAATAGACGCAGCATTAAGTGAAATGTCATATTTTTAATTATGGAGGCTCAAAACTGCATGCATACATAAATAAATGACTTGATACAACAAACACAGTGATTTTTTGAATTATATTTTTTTGCATTATTTTATTTATTTATATATTTATGTATTTGATGCCCAGTGCAGAATTAAAGCAGCAGTTTTATTCATTTAAAATAGAGGCAGCATTAAGTCTTATTATTAACTGCATGCATAAATAAATAAATAAATAAATGACTTAATACAACAAACACAGTGAATTTTTAATTATATTTAGGCTTGATCTTTTTCGCATTATTTTATTTATTTATTTTTTATTTTTTTATTTATGTACTTATTTATTACAACAAATGCACATTAAACATGGTTTTGAGGATCAAAATTATGGGGGAAAAAATTAAAATATATATATTTTGCATTTTTGATAATATTTTCAATGCTAGTTAAGTCATTATATTATTTTATTATGTTCATTTTACCATTATTTAAATTTTAATTATTACATTCATTATGTTATTTTAACAGCATATCACGATTAGTACCATCATATAATATTACATCTAATTTAGTCTATATTCCTTAGGACTAAACATAATACCAGTGGCATGTATGATGTAATAAATAAGTGCACAAAAGCATATAATATTTACATGCGCCTAGTTTCAAAGCGCTGCAGTAGCGCTGCGCGGCCGATTGTAGTCGCTGTTGGCGCAGTTACGCAAGTTGTGAAAGCGCGTGTTGTGTAACATGATGTTTAACGCCACGGAAACTTTAATTCCAGCTTTTTTGTTGACGATTCGCGCGTGTAAACCTCATGCACTCATTTCGCTTTCCACTCTTTAATACAGATGTGAAAATACAGGCTTTATCTGTGCGAATATTCAGTGAAGAGGGGAAAAACTGCTGGTAGAAAGTCATTGAGACACTTTAACCTTCATGAACAGAGCTGACATAAACACAGCTCATTTCAGCCCTCATACTGTTAATTCCGCATGATTAATTACATACATGATTATAAAATCATCTCAGTGAATGAATGTCATGTGTGTATTTAGATTCATAAACACACTTACACTGCATGAGCCGGCACGCGCCTCCCAAAACCGCCATTATTTACCGCTCTGACGTAAAGTCTCCTCGTATTCCGACGGCAGAAAACAGAGAAATGTTTAAACTCCAGATTTTGAGCGCTAACTTGTGTCTTCTGTCTCTCTAAAGCGCTGAAATTCCGATATAGAGCTGCTGATCGGTGTCACTGTTATCACGGCGTGATGACGCATTCTCGCCCCGCCCCCGCGTACACACCCTCTCGTACGTCAGCACGCACGCCAGAGCAGGAGTCACGTTTGTGTTTGTGTAAAATTAGCTTTTAGCTTCATTAGCACTAATCAAACAGCACAAAAACAAACTTTACAAGCCATGTTAGACATCTGTATGATATCAAAACTACATCATGATTACAGAGTCCAGCATATTTCGTTTTGTTTTTTTTTTAGCGTGAAATGTCATATATTTTAATTATGGAAGCGCAAACATGCATAAATAAATAATACGTAAATACATGACATTTTAAAACAAATACAATGAATGTTTAATTAAATTTAGGCCTGAATTTATTCTTGTATTACTATTTTTATTCCTTTATTTTATTTGCTACTTTTAGATTTATTTATTTATTTATGCAGGCTATGGCCTTCATATTTAATGTTTATCATGTCAATTATTCATTTTACTAATATATATATTTTTTTTTAAATAATAATAAAAGGACAGTACTGAAGAAAGATCTTTTTGCATGTTAAAAATTTATGGTTTTGGCTGCTTTTTTAGTTATAAGGAAGTGAAAAGCAACTGTTTTAACAGGTATTTCCTGTTGTAACTGGTTCTGCTACAACAAGCCATTTCTCAATTACTTTACCAAACCAACAAATCATCACAATTTGTTCTTATACGTTTTTTTTTTTTTTTTAATCGGTTTGTAATTAACGGCTGAGTTAGTTAGTAGTGTGTTAAAAAAAATAGTAGTGTGTTGAAACTGGCTGTTATGGTAAGGGGCGGGACATTTCCCAAACACCAATCAGCACACTGCTCCAGCCGACCAATCAGAGTGCATTGTGCTTTTCAGAAGGAGGGGCTTCATAGAGACAGGAACTAAACAGAATGTTACTTGTGGAGTCAAAATCATGCCATATAGTTTTGCAAAAGAATAAAGTATTGAAAAAGAAAACAAAAATAAAGTATTGAGAGAAGAAAATAAGTTTAGCAAACAAATATAAGTGTGAGCTCGCGATACCGTTTTCGCATTTCTGTGTCCTGAAAAGTGAAGCTGCGGGCTCTTTGATCACCCCCTGGTGGCTGGATGCAACCTCGCCCTCTCCATTCAAATTAACGGGAATGAGTCAATACAAAAAAATAAATTACGCTTCAAATAAAATTTTCTGAAAGATGGTTTTGGTCATTTGAGGTAGTTGTTATCACGCTGATATATATTCAATTGTTCGTTTTTGTGATAAGTTTGATTTTAGCTAGCAATTTGATGCTTTAGAAATAGGGCGTGTCGTCATGATTGACAGTTGTGATTGACAGCTTCTCTGAGGACTGTCGAAGCTTTGGAAATTGAAAACACTTAACATGATCTCTAAAGCCAGGGACACACCTAACGATTGTAAGGCCGATTATGAATGTAATTTGATACTTACGACTGATCATGTCCAATCGCGCCGAGACAGAGCCAGTTGCGTTCAGTCGGTGTTTACAGTTGGTGCTTAAAATCGTGCAGTGTGCTGCGTCTAACGATTCTAGTCTTAGAATTTTAGAAACAGTCATTGCCAGTCCTCCTCACAAAGATTCTTCTCAAATTTGATAATTCCCACTTCTGAAGTAGTGATTACGAGCAAATCGCATTCAAGTTTCGAAAGGAAAGTCATTTTTACAATAGCGCTGAGAGTACGTGAAGGCAGCATAATATTTGCGACCGATGACTTCTCTGTTTCCTTGGAGACTGTGTCAGGCGATTGTAAACAAGCGGCGAAATGGCGTCAAAAAACGTTTGCAACATACACATTGGACAACCGGTATGGAAGAAAAACTGGTTGAACTCTGGCAAGAGTACGAATATCTATACAACATATGTTCGAAGGAATAACGTATCATAATAGAAGTGATAAGGAAAGAAGCTGGGCTGCTATTGCTGAAGCTTTGAACGTATCAGGTACAGGGCCGGATTATCCATAGACGGGATTGGGCGAGTGTCCTGGGGCACCAGCCAATAGGGGGGCAACAAGTGATAAAGATAATGACTAATGTTAGACTTTTTTTATCATGTTTTGTATATATATTATTAATCTGGAAAGATACGGATACAAAATTAACAGTTAATGATACAATATATACAGAGAGAATATAAAGAGCCCTGACCCTTTGATCGCGAAAGTGAAAGTGCCCTTTGAGGTCGCATTGTGGTAGTATAATTTACTTCTGTGGTAATTTAATGGTCTGTACAGTGCCGTTTCAAGTCGAACAAGCTTCATTGAGGATCGCAGCTTATCGTTGCTTAACAACGGCGACACCACCGGAGTGCAAGCTCTAAAAATAGATTAATTTACCAAAGTTTACTCACCTCAAATTCTCTCTGTTGAAAACAGTGCGCGTTTTACTCTTTTTTTGTTATTTTCCACACAAATATAGCTGCAAATGAAGAGCGCCAGCTGTTTGTTTACATCCATTTTCAAGATCCCGCGCACAGTGTGTTGCTTAGCAGCGGTCTCAATCATAAACGTTTGTGTTCTTCTCCGACTGTCAACGATTAAAATCGGCTCCAGTCGAAGGAAACAATCGGTATGTGTGTTCAGTTCAGTCTTAGAATGTTTCAGCTAATCGTTAGGTGTGTCCCCGGCTTTACTTAAGCAAACGATTTTAATACACATTATAACGAAACAAAACCATAAACATTTTAATATTAGTAAAAGTGTGAGTACAACGAAGCGATCCACCCACATGCCTCAGCGATGTTGCCTTCATCTGTGCTGATCCGCGTCTCGAGCAGAAGACGTCATGTGGAAGGAGGCGTGGCCAGGTCCACTGAACACGCCCCAGTTTCTTGACTCCACCCCCACGGCAAAACAGTGCCATAAAATGAAACTCACAGAAAAGTGTAGCGGTATTACAAGCTCACACTTGACTGAAACGCAGAATAAACGGACCGTTGAAAATGAGTTAGTAGGTGTGAGCATGGAAAATATCTGTTGCAGAGATAAAATAGGACCATAAGCTTCTTTTACAGCAGTCTTTGATTTTTGCAATTAAATCTTAATTCTTGCAATTCTTTACTTTTATTTGCAAAACTATTTGTAATGATTTTGACTCCATAGTTAGTGACAGATGGGAAGAGAGGAGCTGCAACAATGGAGAATATGAGGAAAATAATCAACATTCAAGCAGGAAAACCTGTTCTAGTAGAGCACAAAAACAACAAGACTTTCAACAAGGGCATAACAGGTAAAAAGCCCATAGTTGAGCTTCTCTCTGGTGCCCTCTAATGGAATCAAACACAAGTGCATCATCTCACTGATTTATTAATATGAGCATTACAGAAAGTAATATAATGCAACATTGAATCATCTATCAAACCGTCTTCTGGTCAGATCTTTAAACATGACATGTATATATTATGGTCTCCAGCGTTGAGAGTGATTGATGTGATTTTCCTAGTTGGTCTCTTGCGGTGCGGACGGAGAGTTTGTGCATGCGATTAGGGTCGGCAGCGCTGAATGAAGCGCGGATACAGGCACACGTCACGGATGTGGTGCCGGTTCAGCAGCCAGGTGAGGAAGCGCTCCAGTCCCAGACCATATCCACCGTGAGGACACGTGCCGAACTTCCTCTGCAACACACAAAGAGTTACACGCTTAGATGCTGAATCTGTCAATATTTCAATCAGTGAGAGCTGGACAAAATATTCAATATTCATGCTGACTTTGGTGACATTTTGCATATATTAAAATGTATGTAGGTAAATTTTGCTGTTTATAATTATGTATTGGTATTCTGGTCATGATAAAATGATATTCTTCCTGCAAACCAGGCTTGATTAATACATAATTACGATTAATTTTGGTTTTACATTAAACACTGTTAAACTACTTGTCAACAATGGCTATTTGGAAAGGAGACAAAAAAAAAATCCACTATTTACATGATTTCAGGGAAAATACAAAAATATCAAGATGTAAACCATCATTCAAAAGTTTGGGGTTGGTAAGATTTTTTAATGTTTTTAAGAGTCTCTTCTGCTCACCAAGGGTGCATTTATTTGATCAAAATACAGTAAAAAATATGAAAAAATATTACAATTTAAAATAATTTTCTTCTATGTGAATATATAGTAAAATGTCATTTATATCCAGTGATCAAAGCTGAATTTTCAGCATCATTACTCCAGTCTTCAGTGTCACATGATCCTTCAGAAATCATTCTAATATGATGATTTGATGCTCAAGAAACATTATCAATGTTGAAAACAGTTCATATTTTTGTGGAAACTGTGATACATTTTATTTTTTAGGATTCTTTGATAAATAGAATGTTCAAAAGAACAGCATTTATTTGAAATAGAATCTTTTGTAACATTATAAATGTCACTTTTCATCAATTTAATGCGTCCTTGATGAATAAAGCCATTAATCAACAATATTTGAAGGCCTGTCCTCACTCTTGTCATAACTAGAAAGATGTATATTTGTTATAAAAATAACCAAATAAGAAATTTGTTTAGTTATTTAGCCTATATTAATGTTTGGTCTTGTTTGGTCTTATTTTAAATAATTCATCTTAAGGGCCCTCTTGGAAGTTTGTTGAGAGCCTGTGGTTGTGAGCCACAGGTCTATATGAAATATTGCCAGAAGGCCGTTACCTGGTCAGTGTACCAGTAGTAGGGTGTGGGGTCGATTCCCTCTCTCTTATACCCTTCCAGGAGCTCCTCAGCGTCCCAGATACGCATGGAGCCTCCCACAATCTCTCCGACGTTGGGCATCAGAACATCCACCTGACAAACACAAACACACCAGCCATTATAACACACTTCTGCTGAACACTGCTCTCCTGCAGACTCGTTTATAATCAGAGTGTGAACACAATAATGTTTCTGACTAAATCATTTACTTTTTATTACACTGTTACAGGGATTTTGCCTTTTTGCACATTAAAGTGCCCCAATTATGCTATTTTAAAGGCTTCTAATTTTGTTTTCAGTCTCCTTCAATAGATTTACATGCATCCAATGTCAAAAAACACTTTAATTTTCTCAAAATATCCACTGCAGCATCTGCTCTTTTCTCTCAGTGTCTGAAACGGTTCGATCAAAGATTCAGCCTCTCTAAGCCCCGCCCTTCTGAGAGCCTGCTCTGCTCTGATTGGTCAAACAGCCCATCTGTTGCGATTAGTCATAAACCAAACGCTCATTAGCATATCTGATTCTCAGTATCAGCTCCGCCTCATTATGAGCCTGGCTGGTAACTCCGCCCACAGTGAAACCCCATTGGTCCACATAACTGCACCAAATACGTTTTGATTGGCTGTAAAAAATTTGGAAAAAAATGATTTTGTTATCTGATCCTGACCGATTCAGTGAGGCGACGGTCCTCAGGGCAGCGCTGCATGTAGAAGGATTTGATCTCAGCCGGGAAACGACACAACAGGATGGTCTCGTTAATGGCGTCAGTCATCAGGCGCTCAGGGGCTTCTGGGATATCCTGTAGAAATGACACAAAAATGGTCAAACATCATATCTCTGGCGTTTCAGCCTTCTTTTCTTTGTATCTTGGCAAGAACGTATGAGACTCGACATAACAAACCTCTCCAAACTCATAAAACGTCCCATCGTCCTTCTTGACGTTGTGCTCTCTCAGCCACTCGATGGCCTCGGTGTAGTTCATCCTCTTGAACGGACGTTTAGGGGGCTTGAAGTCCTGCAAGAGGAAAATAAAAAAATAGATGTAATATACAGATTAATCAAAAGAATATTCACAATGTTGGCATTTAAAATGCAGACAATTTTGTGAATTTCACAGGCTTTTACAGGATGTTTCCATGACTGCGAGAACATCGGTATAATAGTTAACTGATAATCAGAAACACGTAAAGGTCAGGGGTCATACAGGGTTGAGGTCGTAGAGCAGCTGCGCAGCAGGAGACTTCAGGACCCTGTCGACCACGTCACACACCAGATCCTCCAACCTGTTCAGAAGGTCTTCATAACTCATGAAGGGACACTCAGCCTCAATGTGGGTGTACCTGAGGACACACACACACACACACACACACACACACGTTGGTTTCGATGTTTTATGTGAATGGCTGAATGTCGAATGTCTCCAGACTCACTCGGACAGGTGTCTGCGGGTGCGGGACTGCTCGGCGCGGTACGACTGGGCGATGCAGAAGGTGTCGCCCAGCGCAGGGATGCAGGTCTCCAGGTAGAGCTGAGAGGACTGTGTCAGGTACGCGTTCTCGCCGAAGTAGTTGAGGCCGAAGAGGGTGGAGCCGCCCTCCACCTGCGTCTGCACCAGAGTGGGCGGAGTTATCTAAGGACGACAAGAAAACAAACCTCCACGGTTACCTCTGCTGCTGCTCGCATGGCGCTCAAAAATGACATTTTTTTATTTTTATTTCAATGAAATGAATGTACTATGTTTTAGTTCGATAATGTTTTTTATTTAATATTTTGTATTTTTTAAGGGATTTTATGGTACTAAATTATATTTACGGAATAGTTATGATCCATTTATTACCTGTTAATCACTTTTTAAGCATAGACCTGAAAATTAAATATCCAATATAAATAAAAAATCTTGAATGTTTTGGAGGACAGACTGAAGTTTGGTCTCTTTTTTAAAGGCAGATTATTGCTGAAGTGAAAATTTGAAAGTTGTATAAATTTTAGTTTATTATTATGAAAAAAATGCATAAAAATACTATTTTAAAACTTTATAAGAAATTCATATTTTCCAAAAAATGTTTTATTCTAAACTGAGGAAATCAAAGCCATTAATCTAAAAAAGTTTGAGGTTGATATGTCAAAAAATGAGCTTTCAGTAAGATTTTTTGGGGCGCAATACCAAACGTTTCCACTAGATGAGATTCACTTCCCATGAAATATGCCCATTTTTGACAGTGAACAGTACAAGTGTGACTATTTTTTTGGTCATTTAAACTTGTTGAATCGTCCATGATTTTTTGTGTTCACATAGCAAGTGCCAAAAGTTTTGTACCATTACGATGAAGTAAAACAATTCTAAAAAACCTAAACGTAAAATTCACGGATCAAACAATTTTTTTTGAAGACAGAAAAGCATGACTCACATGAATGGCCTATTTCAATGTCAGAATGGCAAATTTCACCGAAAGGCGACAAGTTTAATTTTTGTTGTGTTTATTTTGTTATTGAGAGGAAAGCGCATAGTACATATTTACATATTAATCTAAACGCCTCTCAGCAGCATAGACGACGTCAGGATTTCCGCTAACTGGTCATGTATATTACAAACTTTTTTTTTTACCCCTAAGCGAAGAGCGGAAAAAAAGTATATCGGAGCCTTAAGACTTCTTTTTAAGGACCATGTGCTTATTAATGTGTGCTTGTGCATGGCTTCAGGAATGACCTCGCAGTAACCCCGGTTGAAGAAATGATCCCGGAAACACTGCGTGACCGTGGATCGGACTTTCAGGATCTTGGAGACGTTCTCCCCGCGGATCATCATGTGCCTGTTGTTCAGCTGCACGTCCACGTCAGACTCCTCGTTCAGCAGGTTATCAGCGCCGCCCGCCGGAGCCAGACCGATCAGCTCCCAGAAATCACAGTGCAGCTCATGACCGCCCGGAGCCTGGCAAAACAAAACAAATTTTTTAATTAACTCATTATCTACTACAATTAAAACTAACAGATGGTAATGTAGTCTCCTATGATGTTCAACACATAACTCTGGAAATTTAGTTTAGGGTTTCATGACCCTTTAAGGGAGAGTAAACTTTTATTTTGATGAACTGTCTCTTTAAACATAGGTAATTAATATTAATCATATTACCTGTTTGCCTTCAGGAACAGGTTTGACGGTTCCATACAGAGCGACGGTGCTCTCCGTAGACAACATCAGTCCATTGTAACACTGACACTGCACACAACACACACATCCATTATCTCAGACTGAACTACACTTTTGCTGCATTTCACATTCAATATCAATGAACATGGCTGCTTTGGACAACTGAATAAAAACAACCCATTTCAGAGCAAATACAAATTTAAGATGTGGAGATGTGCATTAAACATTATTACAGTTCTGAAAAATATATTTATAATACACTACCGTTCAAAGGTTTGAGTTTTGTTAAAGAAAATAATATGTTTATTCAGCAAAGGCACATCAAACTGATCAAAAGTGACAGTAAATGCATTTATAATGTTACAAAAGATTATATTTCAATTAAATGCTTAACTTTTTAATCATCAAAGAATCCTGAAAAATAAAATGCATCACAGTTTCCACAAAAATATGAATTGTTTTCAACATGAATGATTTCTGAAGGATCATGTGACACTGAAGACTGGAGTAATGATGCTGAAAATTCAGCTTTGATCACAGAAATAAATTACACTTTACTATATATTCACATAGAAAACATCTGTTTTACTTTGTAAAAATATTTCACTATTTTTACTGTAACTAATAGGGTAGATAGGACTAATTTACCATTTATAATGGTATAAAATATCAACAAACACACAGTACCAGATTGTCCGTGAGAACACACTGCAGGAAACCAGTTCCGTCACGCAGAACAATAAACAAAAGGTTCTTTCCTGAGAAAACATTAGCAAAAACATTTTAAAATAAATGTATGAGCTTTATAAACGCAGCAGTGGCCAAAAGTGACGTCCGGAGGGGATAGTTTCCTTGGCCGGACATCACTTTTGATTTCTCCAAGCAGATTCAGACTGAAGCCATTCAATAAGACTGAAGAAAGACAGATTCTAGATGAACAAACACACATGATCTGCTCACCTTGTCTGCGTAACCGATGGACCCAACCGAACACCTTCACCCTCTGCTCTCTGAGCGCCTCCAGTTTATCAATCTTCACCTGAGTGCGGCAGAAAATAACCAGACAAAATTGATAAAGCAGACAAACACTTTTTAACCTAGAATGGATTAATAATTGGATTGATGGCTCAATGGGATTTAAAATGTCTTCATGTAAATGCATCAATCGATCCGATTGAGCTCCGCAAAGAAATTTCAGTCTGATTAAAAGTGGTGGTGAACACCATAAATAATCAATTTAAAAGACAAATATTAGCTGTGTAAACCTTTGAATCCGGCTACTTTCTCAACCACATTGAAAAAAATACCTTGCGCACATCTATTTACATCTTACAAATGCAATGACTGATGCTCCTTGAAAATCTGAAATATCAAAATTGCAATTACCCTTTTTACTTAAATTCTGTATTGTGGGATGTTAACTCAGAATTCCAGGAAAAAAAGGTCAAAATTGTAAAATGTAAACTCAGAATTCCGAGAAGAAAGTCCATTTCGAACTATAAACTCAGAATTATGAGAAAAAAAGTCAAAGTTCAAAAATGTAAACTCAGAGTTCAGAGAAAGTCAAAATTGCAAAATGTAACGTCAGAATTCCAAGAAAAAGTCAAAATTGCAAAATGTTAACTCAGAATTCCAAGAAAAAGTCAAAATTTCAAAACGTAAACTCAGAATTCCGAGAAAAAGTCAATTTCGAAATGTAAACTCAGAATTCCGAGAAAAAAAGTCAATTTCGAAATGTAAACTCCGAATTCAGAGAAAAGTCAATCTCGAAATGTAAACTCCGAATTCAGAGAAAAGTCAATCTCGAAATGTAAACTCCGAATTCAGAGAAAAGTCAATCTCGAAATGCAAATTCAGAATTCCGAGAAAAAAGTCAATCTCGAAATGTAAACTCCGAATTCCGAGAAAAAAAGTCAATTTCGAAATGTAAACTCAGAATTCCGAGAAAAAAAGTCAATTTCGAAATGTAAACTCCGAATTCCGAGAAAAAGTCAATTTCGAAATGTAAACTCCAAATTCAGAGAAAAGTCAATCTCGAAATGCAAATTCAGAATTCCGAGAAAAAAAGTCAATCTCGAAATGTAAACTCCGAATTCCGAGAAAAAAAGTCAATCTCGAAATGTAAACTCCGAATTCCGAGAAAAGTCAATTTCGAAATGTAAACTCCGAATTCCGAGAAAAAGTCAATTTCGAAATGTAATCTCAGAATTCTGAGAAAAAAGTCAATTTCGAAATGTAAACTCAGAATTCTGAGGAAAAATTTAAAAATTGCCAGATGTAAACTTATTTATTAATTATATCCATTACTGCCTCCCCATCTTGTAACTCTTTCGCTATTTTATAATGAATATTATATTATGCATCTAATTCAGAAAATACTGTGAAACTCACGGTTTTGGGTTCAGGAAGACTGGAGTCGTTCTTGATGATGATCTTTTTAGCTTCTTCCAGATTCTTCTCTCTGCGTTCAGCATCTTCAGCCTGTCGATCATGACAGCAGACAGGCAGAGATGATAAACACAACAGGGATTATTGATCTACAGAGGGCAGGTGAATTACAGAACGCTCCAGGTACCTCCTTCTTGTCTTTGCTCTCACTCTTCATCTGCTCTCGATTGAAGAGCTTCTTTGTGTTCTTCATTTGAGTCTTAGAGATGACGGCCCAACGCTAACAACACAAACACACCGTAATGACAAACTACTCAGGACATACACTACAGGTAAAATGCTATTCCTATGAAACTTCTGTGTAACTTCTTGTTACGGTTAGTGTTATCTGCAGGTTCACACACCTCTCCTTCCTTCTGTGAATCCACATAGATCACTGGGAACGGCTCTTTTCCAGCAAACAACAGTGCCTGAGAACATTTAGGAAATATGAATGATAAAGCATGAAACAAAATAAAGAAAATGACCATCACAGATAACATCACGTAGCTTGCAGGCACCTTGAGAGGCGTTTTAAAGGGCTTCTGCTCGGATCCGTCTCCATCCGCATCACTGCCCTGTTTATCAGACACGTACAGTTCTTCTGCAGGAGGAAACAACATCAGATTACACATTCCACCAGTTTGCAAGCAGATTCAGAGCAGGAAAAGGCTTTAGTGTGCTGGCAAGGGCACTAGGTAGGGATGAGCACATCGATCAGTAATTATCGATTCCTTTTAAAAACATCAGTAAGCCATAATAGAGGAAAATGTAGAAAGTGGCCTGTTTAAAGGTGCAATGTGTAAATTTTAGCGGCGATGTTGCGAAGTGCAATATAGAGAAGCTACGGTGGCCAACACAAGACAAATATGTCGTCGTCTGAGACAGCAGAGAGTAGCTAGTCAATCGAACGCACTCTGTAGAGCATTTTGTCCATTTAGGGCTACTGTAGAAACATGCCGGTGCAAAATGACGACTTAAGGTCTTTGCACAGAGTCTGAAATTCACGTCCGAAATTTTTGCACGTTAAAAAATAAATACGACCTCACGTTGTGTCAATCACATTTACACACTGCCTCTGAAACTTTCGTCCATCATAAAAAAAAAATTCTGCGTTTTTCGCATCTGTGGCACGCGTTTTGAGAGACGTTGAATCATGATTCGGATCGCGTGTCAAACTGATGAAATCACGTGACTTTGGCGCTCCGAACCGCTGATTCGACACAAAAGATTCATAACGCTCCGAAGCTTCCTGAAGCAGTGTTTTGAAATCGGCCATCACTAAATAAGTCGTTATTTTGTTTTTTTGGCGCACCAAAAATATTCTCGTGGCTTTATAATATTAATATTGAACCACTGTACTCACATGAACTGATTTAAATATGTTTTTAGTACATTAATGGATCTTGAGAAAGGAAATGTCATTGCTGGCTATGCAGGCCTCACTGAGCCATCGGATTTCATCAAAAATATCTTAATTTGTGTTCCGAAGAAGGTCTTACAGGTGTGGAACGGCATGAGGGTGAGTAATTAATGACATTATTTTCATTTTTCAAATTTGCATTTTTTTTTTTTCACTTTCACTTTTACTTTTTATGTTGATGGTATTTTAGGTTATTTTATTCATGTTAATGTTATAATAAATTATTATTTAAATCACAATATTTCTGGTTGTTTTACACCTCTTGGTACATTTTTATTTAATTGTGCTCATATTTGCTTTTGTAATACATTTCTTATTAATGGCCAACATTTCCTTATAATGTAATGATCTTTTTTTTTTTTAAATTTTTTTCTAAAATTATAACAAAAAAATATTGGTATATGATTAAAATGTTTAAAATCCCAAGGATTAATTTGATTAATCAGCATTTAAGAGTTTAATATTTACGAAAATGTGAAGCATTTGACAGATCTAGTCAGTTTATGACTACATAGATGAGAGATTGCTCTTAAAGCATGTTCTGATGCAGAGATTTTACAAATTTAACCACTAGTAGAGTATAATTGAATATAGGAGTACAGAAGCATTATTAAATGGTAATATTATTATGAATATTAGTGTAGTACAAAGATTTAAATGAACACAGCTGTGTATTGCAGCATATATCAGTATTGAATGATCTGACGCAACACTGCAGAAAACATGCAGCATCATCTTCATCACCATCATTATCATCATCATAACTCACTGATCGACATCTGACCGATGCCCTCGTCCGCCATTTATGCTCTATATGCCTCAGATGAGTTGAGTCCGGCTCGGTTCGGAGTTGTTTTCAGATAAACGCTCCGATAATCGGTTCGCCCGCCTCGCTTCCTGTACCGACACACGCTGACACGAGCTGCTGGCCTGAAGACTCACTCACGCGCACGCGCGAGCCGTCCAACGCTATCGCTTCAGCAGAGGATTGGCCCGTTCGCAAGATGACGCTTATTCGGGAAAGCTGATTGGTTGGTTTGAGGTTGGGGGCGGGAGTTTAAATAAAGGAGTTTAGGGTTGGTTGTTTTTTGACGTCAGTCACTAAACAGAAAGTAAAAATGTAAAATACGGTAAAATGGTGTGCACTTATTTTTTTTTAACTGCATTTATAGCAAAATGTTTTGGATAGATTTGCAATGTTTTCTTTGTAAATGTTTAGGCATGAAAGTTTACTTTTCTGAAAAAGATATATAATTTTTATTTTGTGGCCTTTATTGTTAATTTTTGTTTGATTTTGGGGAAATACCATATACATAAACAGAAATGGGCTAAAGGAAAACCCAACTTTCTGTTATTTCAGATAGATATGAAAAATTATATAGAGTTACTACGTGGGTCGAAAAACAGTAAAACAAAACGCACTAGGTCTCTTTGTGAAGCTTTTATGTTATTTATATGATCTCATACCTGTTCTATTTTCTTTTTTCTTGTTTTTTTATTATTATTATTTATTTTTTACCTGTATTATTATTTATATTATGCTGTACATTTTATATTTCTTTGTTGTAGTTTATATTTGTTCAGTACTTGTATATCATATGCTGGAAATCGATACTAATAAAAAAAAAGTCAAAAAAAAAAAATACGGAAATGTAAAATATAAAATGAAAGTTTTACGGATCTATTTGTTAAATAATATTGTAAAAATAATTTCTGTAAAAAAAAAAAAAAAGTGACACTTTTAAATATGAATGAGCCCGACCCCAATCTGACACACTGAGCAATTTATTTATTAATATATATTTTACATGTCCACAAATAATATAAATACTTCAGTAAAAGGTTAAGGTTTCATCAAAGTTTGTGTCTGTACAATATAAACCTCAAATACATGATTTAAAAAGTTCAAAGTTCATAAAACACCAAGGTGTTTATGAAACAAATGTGTGTGTTTGTGTATTTCATCTACATCTCTTCATCACAACAGTGAACTTTCACTTTACTGTGGGCATCACGCTGTCTCGACCATCTCCCACTCCTCGGCCCAGTCTTTATGCTGGATCCATTTCTGGCAGAGCTGGGATTCAGCAATAAAAAAAGAGACAAGTATTCATTAGCCATGACTTCATTCACAGCACTATTTTCATCCCAGCTGACAGAGAATGTTCTCAGAATGTTCTGGCAACGTTCTCTCAATAATAACGTTAGCACAAAAAAGTGTTTGGACATTCATCTAACGTTTTTTAAATGTCACTTCAGAGAACATTCAAAAGTAACATTCCCATAATGTTTGCAAAAGGATATGATGGGATAAAATTAACAATGACAAACATTTTAAAGAACAGACGTTTTGAACGTTCAGAGAAGATTCAGAAATCACATTTAATGGGAACGTAAGCAAAACGTTTTTTAGAACATATTTTTGTCAGGAGGAATGATCTCCAGAGTTAAATCAACTCTGCTCAGAGTACTATGGTCCCTCTCTAAATAGTGTTAAAATAGCACTGAAGCTGAGTTAAAGTTAATGAGATAATTAAGCGATTAATTAAGTAATGATTGTGCATTAGTGATGAACACCTGCTGTTAACAAGCAGAATCACTGAAGAAAAGAGAAACACAAGAACTGACTTCAGTCACAGCCTTATTAATTGCTTAATTATCTCATTAACTTTAACTCTATACTCTAACTGTAACTCTAACTTTAACACTATATGTACTCTGAGCAGAGTTGATTTAACTCTGGGGATTTTACTGTACTTTACACACTGAAGTTTAATAGGGTTAGGGTTTGTTTAAATCATTAAGAGCATTTTGAAGTCTTACAGGATCCCAGCAACGCAGGTGAAAGAGTCCATACAGGAGCGCAAAACAGAAAACGGTCGTTTCCAGGGAAATGGCGCTTTTAAAAAGCACTTCAAAATTCTCAGGCAGCTTATCCAAGAGCTGAAACAACACCAACAGTTCATTCAATAAGTCATATTTCACTGCTTAACAACAAAACATCCCAGTAAAAAAGGCAGTCTTTACATTATACCGAAGTGCTAACTTCTCCGCTGTAACATTAGGCTGTTACAATGCATTTGTTTTGGTTCTGAGGGACTGTTTGCTGATTTACTTGAATTTTCTTTCAGCTCTTTACTCGTCCGCCAGGAGAAAATGAGTTTGATCTCTTAAAATGGATTTTCAAATGCCACGGACCTCCAATTATGATCATTCTTGTGCAAGGCACCTCATAAAATTGAAATATTCATGTTTAAAGACCTAATTTGTACTGTAAAAAATTTATATTATAAATACAATACCGTTCAAAAGTTTTAGATGAGTAAGATTTTTTTTATGTTTTATTATATTTAATGTTTTACCAAGGATGCATTTATTCAATCAGAAATACAGTAAAAATGTGAAATATTATTACAATTTAAAATAATTTTCTTATATATGAATATATTGTAAAATGTAATTTATATCCAGTGATCAAAGCTGAATTTTTAGCATCATTACTCCAGTCTTCAGTGTCACATGATCCTTCAGAAATCATTCTAATATGCTGATTTGCTGCTCAAGAAACATTTATGATTATTATCAATGTTGAAAACAGTTCATATTTTTGTGGAAACCATCATACATTTTATTTTTCAGGATTCTTTGATGCATAGAAAGTTCAAAAGAACAGCATTTATCTGAAATATAATCTTTTGTAACATTATAAATGTCTTTACTGTCACTTTTGATCAGTTTAATGTGTCTTTGATTAATTAAAGTATTAATTTCTTTTAATAAAAAACAAATTCTTACTGACCTCAAATGTTTGAACGTGTATAATGTTACAAAAGCTTTCTACTTCACATAAACACTGTTCTTATGAACTTTCTATTCATCAAAGTATCCTGAAAATATTGTTTACAACATTAATAATAATCAAAAATGTTTCTTGAGCATCAAATCATCATATTAGAATGATTTCTGAAGGATCATGTGACACTGAAGACTGGAGTAATGATGCTGAAAATTCAGCTTTGATCACATAAATAAATTACATTTTACTATATATTCACATAGAAAACAGATATTTTAAATTGTAAAAATATTTCACAATTTTTACTATATTTTTGATCAAATAAATGCAGCCTTGGTGAGCAGAGACTTGTTTTTTTTAAAATATAAATATATATTTCTATAAAATGTTATAAAATTACATTATTATTTTTTACTCACTATAGTCTTGTACTGTTAGATGTATAATTTATTTATGTAGGCTAAATGCAATTTTTATAATTTTTTTTATAAATTATTTTAATAATTGTGTTTATTTATATATTTCACACTGACTATTTTACTCTAAATTCTCCACAGACACAGCATCTTACTGTGAAATGATCTGCGCTTCTCAGATATGATCACTGATTTAATAAATGTATATAGTTCAGTGGTTATGATCAAACCTGCTCTTGTCGTCCCTTGTAAGGCGTCAAGAAAGGAGAAAACTTTGTTAGCTCCTTATTTTTCCTAGTTAACGAGGTCACCCCAAATCTCCTTTCTTCTGCTTTCTTATCTGTAAAATAAACACAAAAACATGCATGTACATAAGTAGAAAATAAACATAACATTTTGTTTCAAAGCAGAGAAACACATCTGACATCTTTTTACGTGGCTAGTCAACACTCTGACTGGTTTTGTTGTAATGGTTGGAGTCCAGCAACCAAATTAACAGCTAATTCTTAATGTGTATAACATAAATATATTCCTATTATATCTATAATATATTCTCAGTCTAAAAACACACCGTACTCAGCGGTCGTCTGGCTCAAAACTAGAAATAAAAACACCAAAGTTCTGATCCTGATCATGTTTTGCTCATCGTCCCGTCACCATGGAAACACTGATGACTGATCGCTGGACGAACGAACACAAAAAAATAATTATTTTAAATAAAATATTCACATAAGTTCGATACATATAAAGGTGAGCGGCAACATTGTGTATAATAAATGCAAATAAAAAAAATAATTAAATAAAATATAAGTTATTTTTACCTCACGACAGTTGCTGAGGATTTGCGACATCTCCGTGATGACGTTCGTCTGTGATTGGTCAGCCCGCCTGCCTCGTCATCACTACACAGGAAGTGTGTTCGGGGACAAGCGTCGTGCCGCGCCGAGCTTCAGTGATTTTGACCGATCAGAGGTGATTATTAGCGCTAATCAGCTATTCGTTCCCCGTGTGTTTGAGTCATGGTCGGGGTGAAGGTGATCGGGAATGACTCGGAGTTCCAGGCGGAGCTGAGCGGCGCCGGATCCAGGCTGGCCGTGGTGAAGTTCACCATGAGCGGGTGAGTGAGAGTGTGTGAGGCCTCCTGCAGCCGAACCCAACAGAACCGAGAACACATACATACACACACACACATACCTAGCCGGGGAACGAGAGTCCGAACCGGGTCAGAACAGCACAAACAGACCCGCCACTCAAACACACGACTGAACGGAGGACAAGAACAGAACCAACACCGGCATGACTTGGCAAAACACACACACACACACACACACACACACACACACACACACGTTGGGTTCGGGTACACAATTAAAAGAACTGTGTTTTGTTGCGTTGTTGTCAGCCGAAGTCTTGTGACACAACATATTTACTTGAAATCCCTCTGAGATTTTAAGTTTAACAACAATAATTTAACAACACATTCACATGTTGTTTAATGGTCACATGACATGCAGGTAAACATAACATATTTATATATTTTAGCAAGTATTTATTAATTATTTATTAATAAATATGTGTATTTATACATTTTAATAATGCATTTTTATGATTATTATTATTATTAAATTAATAATTGTCAGGTTGAATATGTAGTTTAAAACTGCTGTATCTATTTAGGAGGACGTTTATAGTATGTTTTTATTTAGTACATTTATTTTTAATGCTATTTAGTGCTATTTTCAGATGATTCGAACAACATCGGCTGTCAGAATTTAGTTGTTTTTAAACAAACAGATTTAAAGTCACTTTCATTTCTTATTTTTTTTATTTCATGAAATATTGCAGGATTTATTATAAATGATTATTCGGTGCACACCATTATTGTTTTAAATTCATGTTTCTCGTAATCTTGAATCAAAATATCTTCCCCTCCCTCTTGCAGCGACATCTCTTCTCTGATGATGAGGGCGGGGCAACCTGTCACTCATATGAGATCCACCAATAGCAAACCACAACCATCCAATCAATTCCTCACAGACAAAATCAAGCCCCGCCCTACATTTGTTCTTGTTCCTGAAGCGTTTCATTGGATATACGGCACAATAGGGAAGAAAAGACAAGTGTGAATTCCATTTCATGCCGACTTTAAGGGAAGAAGTGTCCTAATTTTAGGGCTGAGATGATGGTTTTTCTTTGTCCAGGTGTCGTCCGTGTGTCAGAATAGCTCCAGCGTTCACCATGTTGAGCAACAAATACCCTCAGGTTGTGTTTCTAGAAGTCGACGTCCACGTCTGTCAGGTGAGAGAGCGCTTGTGATTGACACTAACACATGTTTACAAACCTACACTATTCCAGGATCCAGTCTGCAGTTTGATTTAAGTCATTTCAACTTAAATTATATTAAACTGACTTTAAAAATCAAGTTGAATCTTGTATAACTGTAAAATAATATATAAAAAATAAAAAAGAATACAAATTTTTGAAATTGAGTTTAACCCTTATAAGGTCTTTGGGGTCTTTTTAGACCCCAAACGACGTTTGCTCAAATAAAAAAAAAAATTCTTTGTCCAAATTGCATGAAAATTTGTACAATTGCATGTTAAAAGTTAACACTTTCTAGATCTACAAAGAAAAAAAAGTGATATCTTGTTTTTATGTTAGTGTCACACTCAGGGTCTTTGGGGTCTCCAGAGAGCCCAGGCAACAAAAATGTAATTTTATAACAAAATAATTGTTTTTAAAAAAACAAATGTAATTTTACTCTGTTTATTAATGTTTTTGCTTCATATTTGTGCAGTTTTTGGAGGATTTATCATATTTTATAAATTTATATAAATAAAAACTATCATATTTACAAGTAGATGGTACATAGCTCCTCTATTTGCTATTTGACTGACTCTCTTCACAAGTATTTTTCAGTTGGATTCATATCTAAATATTATAAAATCACAATTAGGACAATTAAAATTACTTTTTGTCAAAGTTTAGCATTTTTTTGTACTGAAAAAGAATAAGTTTTTCAATAATGTTGATTTTGAGGATGAATTTTGTCCATTTTCTAAGTGTAACAATATTTAAAAACTGATTTTTTTCATTACAAAAAAATACTAAACCTATACAAAAAGTAGCTTTTATTGTCATAATTGTGATTTTTATAATATTTAGATATGAATCCAACTGAAAAATACTTGTGAAAAGATGTCTTTCAGTCAGTCAAATAGCAAATAGTGGAGCTCTGCTGCCATCTACTGGTACAAGTGATAATTTTCTTTACTTTTAAAACTGCATTTTCCAAAAGATGGGCAAAAATCTTACACTAAACCATGTCAAATTATCCATGTTATACCCATGAATGAAAGTTAGAAATGTGGGTCTTTTATAAAGTGAATTTTACATAAAAAGCTGTTTTTGTATACATTTTTTTTTTCATTTATTTATATAAATTTATAAATTATGATAAATCCTCCAAAAACTGCACAAATGTGGAGTAAAAACATTAATAAACAGTAAAATTACATTTGTTTAAAAAAAAAAAAAAATATATATATATATATATATATATTTTTTTTTTTACAGTGTGGCATGACCAAAATGTTTATTTTCCGTCTCTTAGGCAACAGCTGCAGCCAATAATATCTCAGCAACGCCGACGTTCCTGTTTTTCCGAAACAAAGTGCGCGTGGACCAGTATCAGGGCGCAGACGCTTCTGGGCTGGAGGAGAAAATCAAACAGCATGTGGAAAACGATCCCGGGAGCAACGAAGACTCGGATATTCCCAAAGGCTACGTGAGTACATGCAGTCTGCTCCCGTACACTGGGTTTTACTGGGTTCCTTTCACTCATGAACTTTGAGAAGTGCCACATCTGTAGTGTGAATATCATTTGTTGTGTTCAGATGGACCTGATGCCGTTCGTGAATAAAGCGGGCTGTGAATGTCTCAATGAGAGTGACGACTGTGGCTTTGACAACTGTTTAATCAAGGACTCGTCTTACCTGGAGTCAGACTGTGATGAACAGGTGGAAATCTTAATGCTGTACCTTTTAAATGTCATGTTTACATGCAAAGGAACTGACGGTGTTTGGTCGCACGGATTCACAAGCTTGAAGTCCGTCTTAGATTTAAAGCTGGTATTGTAATTTTCTGTATTTTGTTGCACAGCATGAGCTGTATCTAATGGCCATTAATCTGAAAGTGAAACTGTAATGTTGATCTTATATGAGATCAGATCACAGTTACTGTCAGTGTGAGTTTCACAAGTACACAGACCGTGTGTAAATATGATCTGTAGTGTTGAACGATCTGCGTTTGTTTGCAGCTTCTGATCACAATCGCCTTCAATCAACCTGTCAAACTCTTCTCCCTGAAACTGCTGTCTGCTGAACTCGGTAAGAGACGTCCTTTCTGACGAGTACGATCACAGTGAACTTTCAGATCTGTGTTCTGATCCAAAAAGAGCCGTTGTCATGTATCGATACAAGTCTTTTTTAAACACACAGTATCATTATTTCTGTCTCACAATCATTCAGATGATCACAGAAGTACTTGGATAAAAGTTTATAGTTCAGATATAAACACTGATGTCTAACAGTAGTGATCAAAATAGAGCAAATCACCTTTTGAAAGTAACATGGTGCTTCAAATAACGATTGTAACAGTTACATTGTTACACCAGTAGGTGGCGACAAGTGACTGTTAAAATATGTATTTGTCATTAAATGATTCATTCAAAAGATTTGTTTAGAAACACTGATTCATCCAGTAATGAAATAAGTGAAGTCTTTGAGTGAGTCATTGAATCATTCACTCAAACTTTTTAAAAATGTATTCAAATTAAATATTTTTTAAATAGACTGCAGCAATTAACATTTTGTCAGAACCTCTAGTAAATTGCATGTTATTTTGTCTATTCAGAATCGTGCAGCTCTAATTAACATAGAATAATCATTAAGTAAAATAAAATAAAATGCAAAAAAAAAAAACTTATTTTATTTTAGCTAATTAAAGGTGCTACAGAGGATGTTTTGTTTTATAAGGCAACTTTACTCATTTTTATTTAGTTTAACTTGTTACACTAAATTTTTTTTTTGCTTAAATCAAAGTACTGATATGTATACCAAAATTAATATTTATGCCTTGAATGGAAGTTGCTTTGAATAAAATATATATAAAATAAATAAATCAAGAAGAATCAGTAATGTTGTTTGATTAAAAGAACAAAGATAGGCAACAACAGCTGCATTCACTGTGCAAAATGATCTGATATTATAATACATGTCTGTTTACATAGAGACAAACTGTTTAAACATTAATAAGTTGGCAAAACAGGCATTTTGACCAAGACGTGCATATGTCTGTTAAATTTAGCCCTTCAGACCTGGTACAAAAGTGCTATTGATCTCTGATATGTTGACAGTGTTCCCATTGTCCTTTCATGTGTTTTCAGCTCAAGCCCCAAAGAGTGTGAAGATCTTCATTAATCTTCCTCGTTCCATGGGTTTCGATGATGCGGAGAGAAGCGAAGCGACGCAGGCACTGGATCTGTCAGAGGAAGACTACAAAGACGACGGACTCATCCCGCTCAGATACGTCAAGTTTCAGAACGTCAACAGTGTGACTGTACGTTAAATTACACTCTTAATGCCGATACAAATCTTTTTTTAACAAAATATATTTTTCTTAAAGTACATAAACCCATAAAATAATAAACAAAAAGAATAAAATATAAACAATAAATTATAAAAAACAGAAACCACAAGATCTCACTTCAGCATATTAAAATGCACTTGGCATTCCTTAGTGTAAAAATTACCCATCAATAAAATCCGAATGTCATTTTTTTAACTTTTGTAAAAATGGTCAATCTTTAAATGTCCACCTTATTTAAAGGGAAAGATCACCCAAAAACAAAATGTGTCATCATTTACACACCCACTAGTTTTTCTAAACCTGTATGAGTTAAGATTATATAATTTGAAGAATGTTGGTAACCAAAGAGTTGATGGTCCCCATTGACTTCCATAGTATGAAAAAAATATAGTTGCTGGTCCCCATTGACTTCCATAGTATGAAAAATATAAAATAAAATAAATAAAAAATAGTGGTTGTTCCCCATTGACTTCCATAGTATGAAAAAAAAAAAAAAAAAGTTGCTGGTCCCCATTGACTTCCATAGTATGAAAAAAAAAAAAAAAAAGTTGCTGGTCCCCATTGACTTCCATAGTATGAAAAAAAAAAAAAAAAAAGTTGCTGGTCCCCATTGACTTCCATAGTATGAAAAAAAAGTAAAAAAAGTTGATGGTTCCCATTGACTTCCATAGTATGAAAAAAAAAAAAAAAAGTTGCTGGTCCCCATTGACTTCCATAGTATGAAAAAAAAAAAAAAAAGTTGCTGGTCCCCATTGACTTCCATAGTATGAAAAAAAAAAAAAAAAAAAAAAAAGTTGATGGTTCCCATTGACTTCCATAGTATGGGAAAAAAAAAAAAAAAAAAGTTGATGCTTCCCATTGACTTCCATAGTATGAAAAAAAAAAAAAAAAAAAAAAAAAAAAAAATATATATATATATATATATATATATATATATATATATAGTTGATGGTCCCCATTGACTTCCGTAGTATGAAAAAAAAAAAAAAAATAGTAAAAAACAGTTGATGGGTCCTATTGACTTCCATAGTATGGAGAAAAAAAAAAGTTGCTGGTCCCCATTGACTTCCATAGTATGACAAATTTTAGTGGTTGGTCCCCATTGACTTCCATAGTATGGAGAAAACAAAATAAAAAATTGCTGGTCCCCATTGACTTCTTAGTATGAAAAAAAATATAAATAAATAGTTGCTGGTCCCCATTGACTTCCATAGTATGGGGGATATAAAATATAATGGTTGGTCCCCATTGACCTCCATAGTATGAAAAAAAAAAAAAAAAAAAAAGTTGCTGGTCCCCATTGACTTCCATAGTATGGGGGATATAAAAAATAATGGTTGGTCCCCATTGACTTCCATAGTATAAAAAAAATGTTGCTGCCTGGTCCCCATTGACTTCTGTAGTATGAAAAAAAAAAGTTGCTGGTCCCCATTGACTTCCATAGTATAAAAAATGTTGCTGCCTGGTCCCCATTGACTTCCATAGTATACAAAAAAAAATTAGTTGCTGTCCCCATTGACTTCAATAATATTAAAGAAATACTATGGAAGTCAATGGGAACCAGCAAATGTTTGGTGACCAACATTCTTCAAAATATCTTCCTTTGTATTCAATAGAAGAAAGAAACTCATACAGGTTTAGAACAACTTGTGGGTGAGTAAATGATGACAGAATTTTTATATTTGGTGAATATTACGGTATTTTGGCCCCCTTGTGTTTTAAAAACATTTTGGGAATCTGAACCATTTTCCAGAGTACTTGATTTCTAAACTTCTAATCAAAGGTTTCTCATTCTCCACCTGTTTTTGTTTTCAGTTATTTATTAAGTCAAACCAAGGAGACGAGGAGACGACAAAAGTGAACTACTTGACGTTTATCGGAACTCCGGTCCAGGCGACAAACATGAACGACTTCAAACGGGTTAGTAAATATTGTTAACCTATAGTATCACCATTCAATCAAATCCTGATGAATCCACAGTCTGTCTGACATTATTTTCAGGTGAAAATTTTATTACTTAGCATCATGGAAGTAAAATGTGGTGCGCTTGATGTTTTTGCGTGTCAAATGCAGGTTGTGGGTAAGAAGGGAGAAAGTCACTGAAGAGGAAAAGACGACACGACATATTGCTGCAATCTCTCCACGGGCGTCTCTCTCCGCCAACATGACTGGGCAAAATCAACACACACACACTCACACACACACAGCGGAGCGCTGCATACGTCCCTCAGCTCGCCATCAGAGGGGGAGAGAGCGAGAGAAGACACAGCTTTGTCTCAATGAGGCCGTGTATCACGCATCATTTTTATCTGAAAACCTCCTGAAAATGTTCCTGTAAATAAAGTCGATCCTTTTTCAAAGGCATGTGGCTACTGTCTGTCTGTCCTAACACTTCAGAGCTGAAACTGTTGCCTTTTCATCATTTTAAACACCTTAATATAAAATTAATGCATCAAAATGCATTTTTCTTGAAAAAAATAATGTGGTGTTGTTCGTGATCTAGCCGCTGGGTGGCAGCAGACGCCATGTAATCAGCGCGTGTCCGAGGGAGCGCGTTCCTGTGAGAGGAGCTCCGCTATTTAAAAACGAAATGAAAATGTCTTAACAGGTTTATACATAAAAACATTCGCGTTTGTTTGAAATATTATCCTTGCATTTGTTTAAATCCTATAATTTGAAAGAAACACGAAATGGGGACAATTTACATTAATTAAAATTAAAATGACTATTCATATAGGCTAATAAAATCATTTGAATAACGTATTTCATTAAAGAATAACATTTCCTTGCGTAAAACACATTTGTAAACATTGCGTTTTAAATATAATAAACTATATTTTTGGAGGAAATATAGATGTGGTTTTTGAACTACAAAGGCAAACGTGTTTTAAATCAGTATTTCTGCTAAATATATTTTTTTGAGGACATATTGATAATTAGCCATTTATAGAAAAATTAAATATCTAACGCATGTGACTATTTTATTTACTATTCGTCATTGTTTAATTAGCTTATTAACAAGAAACGTCCATATACATAAGCTATTAATTAAAAAACAAAAGAATAAAACCATTATTGATAAATTTGTTTAATCTCCGATTGTAAATCTTAAATCGATCGAGATGAATAATTGAAAAAGTCGCGTGTAAACTCGCTGTATTTAAATTACGCTTTATTTCACATTTGGTTATTATTAAATGATCAATGTAATAATGCTCCTTATATCATGCACAAGTCACAAGTAAAATATTTTTTAATTCTAATTTAATTCTGTCGGGTATTGTTTTTGGGTTAATTTGTGAATATTTGTTTTCATAATACGCAATTGTTTTCTTTGGAAGATTATCAGATTATGATTGAGCATAAATGAGACACTTAAAAAAACGAATTATATGATAAATGAAATCGATAACACGTTTCATAAAAATAAATAATTTAATAACGGACATTATTTTTGTTAAATGTTAAAAAAAATAAGAATTACGTCTTTTTATTCAAGATTTGTTTCACACATTTTTACAATTTTAGTTCTATAATTAAAGCAGTCATATATTTTAATATAAATGTATTAAATACGGCCAGTTCAGCATATTCACAGTGAAACCTTCGAGACTCCGCCGGTCCATCTGAGGTTCATTTCTCAGTATAATAAACTCTGAGGTGTTATGCTGCCATTTTGCTCTACAATGTTCTGTAAAAGAGACTGAACTCACAGGCCTGATGATTTGAAGCAGAACTGAGATTGTGTTGTAGATGTTGAGCGCTTTAACAGACTCGATTTCGGTCAGATGTGGTTAAACAGGATGTTGGACGGCAATGAAACATGTTCAGTAATGTAATAAGTGCATGAAAGAGGGTTCAGTACTGCGTTAGCGGTCAGCGGAGAGCTGCTCTCTGGATCCGGACGGTAGTTCAGTAAAAATGGGAACACTGAGTCAACAAAATGAACGAACGGCTTTCAAACCACATTACCCTGGAGTCGAGATCAGACGCGATGTTCCTCATGTTTTTCATTTGAAGAGGTTTTTAGGAATTCGGATGAAAAGTCACTACTATAGCTGACAGATATCCGTCAAGCAGGTGTCGTGTGAAATCACACAATCTGTTTAAAAAAACTGACACACCCTAAAAAAGAAAAGAAGTCACGGGAGCGACCCGCCAATTTTAAACCAATCAAAAGCGTCAATCATTTTGCGCGCTCGCGATTGATGAAGTGCCGTTGGAACAGGCGGGAGTTTCTGTTTGAATTTGAACAACAAAATGGTGGCGGTTTCCAGAACAGCACCTACAGGTCAGCATTGTTTTCTAAGTTTAAAGTTACATACATATTTTAAAGGGTTAGTTCACCCACAAATGAAAATAATGTCATTTATTACTCACCCTCATGCGGTTCCACACCTGTAAGACCTTCTTCGGAAAACAAATTAAGATATTTTTGTTGAAATCCGATGGCTCAGTGAGGCCTGCATAGCCAGCAATGACATTTCCTCTCTCAAGATCCATTAATGTACTAAAAACATATTTAAATCAGTTCATGTGAGCACAGTGGTATAATAATAATGTTATATGTTGAATCAGCGGTTCGGAGCGCCAAAGTCACGTGATGTCAGCAGTTTGGCCGTTTGACACGCGATCCGAATCATGATTCGATACACTGATTCATAACGCTCCGAAGTTTTCTGAAGCAGTGTTTTGAAATCGGCCATCACTAAATAAGTCGTTATTTTGTTTTTTTGGCGCACCAAAAAATTCTTTTCGCTTTATAATATTAATATTGAACCACTGTACTCACATGAACTGATTTAAATATGTTTTTAGTACATTTATGGCTATTGAGAGAGGAAATGTCATTGCTGGCTATGCAGGCCTCACTGAGCCATCAGATTTTAACTAAAATATCTTCATTTGTGTTCTGAAGATGAACGAAGGTCTTACTGGTGTGAAACAGCATGAGGGTGAGTAATAAATTGCATTATTTTCATTTT
Organism: Ancherythroculter nigrocauda; assembly: GCA_036281575.1. Taxonomy (NCBI): domain Eukaryota; kingdom Metazoa; phylum Chordata; class Actinopteri; order Cypriniformes; family Xenocyprididae; genus Ancherythroculter; species Ancherythroculter nigrocauda. Next base: position 35,590,136 of record VTFQ01000017.1, read on the forward strand.
TGGGTGAACTAACCCTTTAATTATTTTGTCACTAGATTTAGCGACTCCCTTGCCCCTTTTGAGATTTTTTTTTTTAAATCTAGCAACATCTTGCACAAACCTTATCTAGATTCTTATCTCATTCATTGATCAATATTTATGTTTATATAAATAAGTGAAAAAGCCATTTTGACGTCATTTAACAACATTTAGCAATTAGATTTAGCTACTTTCAATAAAAAATAATTTTTTTTTAGCTAGCCTACTTTCAATTCAAAGCAGTTGGCAATGCGGTACATAACATATAATTTATATTTAGCATAATATACATAAATATAAGTAGTATTCCTGTTAAAAACAAGTGAAATTGTATGGAGAACTGGATTCTTGTTCTGAATAAATTATGTTTGTACCTGCACCAAATGCTTGAAGTGCCGTTGCTAAGGTGTTCGGAGTTGCTAAACATGGACTTATGAGTGGGTTTTAGCAGACTGTTTCTGTTGTGTTTAGCTGGATTTAAACTATGGTGTTTTTAGCGCGTTTCTAAAGCATTGATATGGTGTTCTCAGTGGTTTTAGCACGTTTCTAACCCGTTGCTATGGTGTCCTCCTGAGTGGATTTCGTTGCTATGGTGTTCTGTTTGGTTTTCAGCGCATTGCTACAGTCACTATTGTTGTGTTTTGGGTGGTTGCCAGGGCATTGCTATGCAGTTACTGTGGCGTTCTGAACTGTTTTACTGCGTTGCTAAGGTTTTCTGCATGGTTGCCAAAGCGTTGCTAGGTGGCTGCTCATTGGCCCAAGTCAAAAAAAGAGCAAAATTTGTATTTATTTTGTCATTTTACTTTCTCTCTTTCCCTGGTCACTGACCTCATCTTTCAACACGCCATCTCATCGTGTCAGGAGAGAGTCTCTTCATGTCTTTCATTCATTCCTCACTTAAAAATACATCGCAGACATGAGCCTCCATCTCTCTCTCTCTCTCCTGTCGTCTGTCCATGTTTCTGTCAGGCACTGATCTCTGGTTGGCTGTCGTCTCTCTGCCTGGCACATTGTTCAGAAACACCACCTCCCCTTGAGTTCCTCCTCGATGGCACTGACGCTGGCCTACGGTTGGCACGGCACTAGCTGAATGTGTGCCGCCTTTTGTTGCCCAGAGAACAGGCTGATCCTGGCACAGAGTTGCTCTCCTTTCACAACCCTCCTCCCCCCGATGCCCTGGAGTCAACTGGCATCATTCCACCAGACATCAGACCGCCCGCCAGCACCCGCGTGCCCCCGCATGAGCTGGAATACTGGAGCGGATTGTGCCAGTTAGGCCTGTGTGTTCTGCTACTACTGCACTGCATTTTATTTAAATACACTGTACCTTATATAATGATAATCATTTTAAAGGGTAGCTGTTGTCGCATCACGACCTCACTGAGTCCATTATTTTTTGTAAAAATGTCTCAAACTTTGGCAGTCTGGTCAAATAATGAGTCAAGGAGGAGATAATAAAATTTGGATTGATATTATTTTGTCTGTAAATGGAAAAGCCAAATGCATTGCATTGTGGGATACAGTATTTTCAGTGTGCTCTGATAAATATATATAATGCCCATGATAACGGTAGTCATTTTAAACAGTTTAGTATAATACTGTGATGTCCAGTTTTGTCTTATTTTGCATGTTTCATCCATTTTTTTTTTCTTTGTAAAAATATCTCAGCCTTAATCCCAGCCAAATTAGATGGTAAATATTCGAATTGATATTAATTTGTAAGATTGAGAAGCTGAATGCATTGCATTTTGAGATACAGTATTTTTCTAAAATGTCTCAACTTTTGGCAGTCTCTGATAAAAATTAAATCAAGAAGGAGATTTAAAAAAAAAATGATATTGCTTAATTTGTCTGTAAATGGAAAAGTTAAATGCAGTATATTACAGTGTGTTTTCTGGTTGCATATTTGGTCAAACATAATATATCATCTGCATATTGCATGCGTACAATGCACAGTATTTCTTTGTCTCTTTTGTGCATGCATGCATGTTTGGATGTTCATGCAACTTAAATTTCCTGATGTCCGTTAATTCATATAAATTATTAAGAAAAACAACAGCAGCTCATCAAACCCTCAGTTTAATAATAATGTCTTTTTATGCACCTGTTCAGAAAGATGATAAATCCTGTAATGTTTTTATTTAAACATGCAATTTACTGTATATTCTTTACAAACTTTTTTTTAACAAAGCAATGTACTAAGCGTGTATTTTTTTTGTTTGGAAATAGATATGTTCTATATCATATCTGTTATATATAAACATTACAATATACAAATAAATTAATTTAAAATCAGCATAAAATGAAAAATCACCACTTTTTATAAATGTATTATTCATTACGCTTTGATCATGATTATTTTATTATAGTTTTATTAATATTTTGAATTAGCTTTCATTTTATATACTTAATTTTAGTGTATTTACATTTACTAATTTTAGTTCTTCAACTTGAACTTATTTTAGTGTATTGCCAAGGCAACATTTCTAATTTTCATTTAGTTTAAGTTTTTCAACTAATATTTATATTTTATTTTATTTTCAGCTTTATTTCAGTTAACAGATTTTTTTTTTTATAGTTTTAGTTAATGATAATAACCCTGGACATCACTCACTGACTTGGATGTACATCACAATATGGATTGCATTGGACTTTAAATGTGTTGCACAGATGCGTTTAAATTCAGGTGCACACATTTGTATTGTATTGTATGTTAAATACACATTAGGTGCGTCCCATTTCACATACTTATGCACTATTCTATGACGTTTTGTGGTATACAGTAAATAGTGTGAGTAGTGTGTTCACTGAAAATTTCAAAAAGAAAAAAAAGTGCACTTAATTGACCGAAAACACTTCATGGACACTTCATGCACTCGACTGTCGCACTTTAATTACGTAGCAGAGGGGGAGGGGCTACCAGACTGGTAAAATAATACACTACGCGGTTGAGTACATAGTGCATAAGTGCATAGTGTATAAGTTCGTCATTTAGGACACAACTTCAGAACAGTCCATAGCGTCTCTGTCAATTAGATCTGATGTTATTCTAGCCGTCGTGCATCTTTACAGGCCGTTGAGATTCAGCTGTCAGTCAGTCAGGTCAGCTGGAAGGACGGCGCTGCAGATCGTGAACGAGTCTCAGGTGCTCATTACCGCTCGCAGCAGGTGACTGCTCATTTCAACCGCATACGCTGATCTCAGTTCAGCCTCATGTGATCATTCTAACAGGGTCTCATGTCCTGCGTCTCAGCCTGACCTCGCAAACACGTTGTCATCATGTGTAGCAGAAGTTTTACAGAAAGCCAGATGTCTTACGGCATGTTTTTAATCATGTATGTTTGCACATTCTCTCTCATTTCTGTGTTTGTGCGTGTGTGTGACGGGGGTGTTAATGCAACGTAAATTCTGTTTGTGTTTATATTCACACACACACATTTAAAAGAAAAACAACAGTTTTTTGATCATGTGACAATATATTAGCGTTGTCAAAAGTACTGACTTCGGTACCAAGTCTCTGATTGGCTACTGAGTTCACACTCTCAAAAGATAGGCTATGTCTGTGATTGGCTGCAAAGATCAATGCTTCAAAAACATGTTGTAAATAGACATCTTTGATGCTCTTCACTAAGCACTTACACGGATATACACGGGAGCATTGCGTCTATCAGTGGATCCCTAATAAATATTGAGTTTTACAGTATGTAAAGTATGTATGTACTTTGTTTTGACCAGATGATCTGCTCGCTCAATGTCCACTCTTGATTTGGGGAATGTTTAACCTGTTAACTGTCAGCCATTACATATATTTAAAACAGTAATATCCTATACTAATCCTAAACTAATCTTGACTAACTATATATCATACAATCTCTAGTTTTCATATTTGGTGACTGATTTTCAAAATAAATTATAGAGGAGCAGTAATTTATCAATTTGCAACAAGAATATTTTCATACTCATAAGGCATGTTCAGACCTTTATTTTGAAATAGCGATGAACATGAAAAATCATTAAAGATTGGTTGAAACATGTTTGTTTTCATGCCAAGAGTACAAAAGATAACATCCATTAAATTTTTTGAGAGAAAAAGGTCTGAAAATGTTTTTAATAGACAAAAAGATATATTTATGATTGTGGCGGCGATCTATAACCCACATACATGTTGTTTTTATGTTTATTAGAGGCTGAATTCATATCAAATTCTGCCAAACTTCCCATACTACTTCTATATAGGATGTCTACTTCATGAATTGTATGAAAATAATGGTTCAGATCACTCAAACCATATATGGAAATGGAGGCGCCCTTATATGGTCAGTAATGGAGCTTTGGTGTCATCTAGTGAAAAAGTGTGGTACTGCGCCCAAACTAACTCTTACTGAAAGCTCATTTTTTGAGATATCAACCTGAAATTTGGAACACAACTTCTTCAAACTTTTTTTCTGTTTCACTTACGTAAGTTATTTCACTTCTACAATAATCTGCCAAATTTCATCTTTAAAACCAGCCTTATGTCTATATTCCAAAGTATTATGTCTATATACAACCATTTAAGTTTGGAAAATGCATTTTCATGTCTATAAAAAAAGTGGGGGTGACAGTTAAAGGGTTAAATCTGAAGAAAGCTTGTGATTGGCTAAAGAATTTGATGAGCACAAATCACTACTAATTTTACCGAACGTCCAAAAAGCTTGTATAATATGCATAAGGTTGATGATATTGAGGGATGATCATGCATTATTGTCTTTACTGCTATAGCTATATATAATCAAGTCACCTTTATTTTTTATAGCGCTTTATATAATATTAATATAGTCTATGTAAGCACTTTATACACTTGTGAGAATCATGAGTACATCAACAGGTTTGTCTGAGGGTTTCATTGAAATAAAATGGTATTTTTTCAGGTTTATACTATCATATGGGATGTTTAATAAGCAGTTTTCTTTGTCTTTGTTTCTCTTTCAGTCTGAATTTGTCATTTATTTGCTCATTCATTGATTCATTGCTGTGTGTTACAATACATCTGCTCTTCAGTGTGGTCATTTCTGCTTTTAAATCTGTTGTTGTGACGTCTAGAATGAACCCGGTCTCACGTAGAGCGTTAGTTATGTCTAGTGAAGTGGAAGAGTACAGAACATGTCATTTTAAACTAGTGGATATGAAGAGAAACACAGAGATCTGGGATATCAGCGGCGTGTGTTTATTAAGGCTGTCAGCGCTGGCATATGGCAGACGCTTTGACGCTGAGCTTTTGTGTGTCTTTCATATGGATTCTGTGCGCTTTCTTCACATATGTTATAGCATCTTAAGACACATCACACCTGAACTAAAAAAACACACAGACAAGAGCGTGGAACTAGACAATCTGTGCTACAGAAAATATTACGTTTTTCAAAAGGCATCTCTCTGACTTACTCATGTTTAAGAGCTTTAAAACTCTTTAAATTGACTCTCGCTTGTCTAATTCTTATTCGAAATCTAAAAATTTGTCCTCATTTGTAAGATGGATAAAAGGATTTACAATTATGAATAAATGTAATGCAAAATTATATATAATTTACTAGGGAATCTCAGATCGGTCGGCTGCAGATTGGTATTGGCTGACAATCACACATCTGTAGTCACTAAATCTCTTTTTCACTTTTTTCACTCAATTCACTTTTTCAGGGAGATATTTTCTTTTAAATAATTCTACAACAACCGGCTGGTAGGAACTACAACGAGCTTCTTCCTGGGTTAGTGACATCACAAACCCTAAAATTTACATAAACTCCGGCCCTGAGAACACGCAAGAAAGGGGGCGGGGTCATGTTGGGCTGCTTTAGAGAAGAGGAAGAGTTGTTGTAGTCGAGTGTTGTTGACATGCCGTCATTTTACGCCGGACTGCTTCACAAACGAGGGTCAATTCAACACAAAAGATGAACATGACGGCACATGCTAGTGGATGAGTTGAATCAACTCCACAGCAACTACATCAATTTATCCACTAACCATTCAGAAACGTCTAAAAGTTGTAACTTCTTCCTGAGTCTCTCCATCAGTGTCATCTCTGGTTTGAACAATGTAAGGCTGAACACTTTCGTCATTTTGTCTGCGTGAGATTCTCCAGCTTTGCTGCTGTTGAGCTGTTAAAGCTCCGCCCTCTTCTGGAAAGGGGGGCGGGAGCAGCAGCTCATTTGCATTTAAAGGGACACACACAAAAACGGCGTGTTTTTGCTCACACCCAAATAGGGGCAAATTTGACAAGCTATAATAAATGATCTGTGGGGGATTTTGAGCTGAAACTTCACAGACACAAAAGGACCGTTATAGGACCCTTTTAATATTCACTGACACTTGTCCAAATCGCGATTTGATTAAGTCCTACATTTGATTTATTAATTAATTTGCCAAGTTCCGTGACATTCCGTGTAGTAAATTCCATTTTTATGACTGGATTCTGCGATTCTGTCTGCGTTTTCCACATTTCAAAAATCATTGGGCCCTATGTATGATAGTTTTGTGCAAGAAACGGACAAAATTTAAGTCATAATTAAAGGATTAGTTCACTTTCCAAATAAAATTTTCCTGATAATTTACTCACCCTCATGTCATCCAAGATGTTCATGTCTTTCTTTCTTCAGTCGAAAAGAAATGAAGGTTTTTGATTCAGGATTATTCTCCTTATAGTTGACTTCAGTGGACTCCAGACGGTTGAAGGTCAGAATTACAGTTTCAGTGCCGCTTCAAAGAGCTCTACATGATCCCAGACGAGGAATAAGGGTCTTATCTAGAGAAACTATCGGTCATTTTTGAAAAAAATGCAACTGCATATGCTTTATAAACAAAAATGATCGCCGTGCACATGCTTCCGTTTTCTGTATTCTTCAAAACGCTTACGCTGTATATCCTACGACTTTCCTATTCTACTTACGGAAAAAACAGAACTGGCGCCGCGTTCATTCCGTAAGTTGATTCATGTTCATAAGTTCGATCCATAAGCGATAATTTGTGTTTATAAAGCATATACAGTTGTATTTTTTCGAAAATGACCGATTGTTTCTCTAGATAAGACTCTTATTCCTCATCTGGTATCATTTAAAGCTCTTTGAAGCTGCACTGAAACTGTCATTTTGACCTTCAACCGTTTGGAGTCCAGTGAAGTCCACTATAAGGAGAATAATCCTGGAATGTTTTCATCAAAAACCTTCATTTCTTTTCCACTGAAGAAAGAAAGACATGAACATCTTGGATGACATGGAGGAGAGTAAATTATCAGGAAATTTTAATTTGAAAGTGAACTAATCCTTTAATGTCAGGTTTGATGGTCTAGAGCTGCACGGTCCTCATCTAGTTTTATTATATCAAAGACTATATAGCTGTGTTTTTTTAAAATCTGAATCAATCTGTATTTCTGAGTGTAATATGTTCTCTGATATGTTTGACCAAGAGCCGTGTTTCTGTTCTGGAAAACTAGAAAGTTATTTAGTGAGAGATTCTCTCATGTGGAGAGACATTTAGGTCACAATAAAAAAAGATCTTTGTTGTGTTTGCAGGACCGTTCGTCCCAGCTGTAGTGTGTGTGTGTGTGTGTGTGTGTGTGTGTGTGTGTGTGTGTGTAAAGGAAGAGGAGTTCTACCCCTGTGGCACAGAAATTGCCATGTCATAATTTATGACTTAAAAAGCATTAATGTTTCAGCATGCAGCGAGAGGCGGCGCATTCTGTTTGAGGCAATCATTTCCTTAGTGAATGATTTATATGTGTCATATCAAAGTTTTATAGGATAAACAGTAACATCAACACTGTGCCACAGACCTGCAGGAATTCAGCCTTCCAACTTTCACATCCAAGCGCTGCTCACATTACAGGGAAACACAGAGTTTAGCACAGACTCGACGGAGAATCAAACACCGGCGCTGGGAATTTAACACACTGTGGGACTATAGGCATTCTTCTGATTTATTTCTATCTGCGAGCTTTGAAACTGCATACCTTGTGTATTTGAACAGGTGTAAAGTGATAACAAAGATTAATTACAACTATTTCAACTTGGAAAAATTTGAACTGATTATTATTTGGGAATCTTGTGTTATGACTGAATTATGTTGATTACACTCTAAAAAATGCTGGGTTAAAAACAACCCAAGTTGGGTTGAAAATGGACAAACCCAGCGATTGGGTTGTTTTAGCCCAGCGGTTGGGTTAAATGTTTGCCCAACCTGCTGGGTAGTTTTATTTAAACCAACTATTATTTAAAAATTGCTATATGGCTAGCTTAAAATGAACCCAAAATAGTTGGGAAATTAAAAACCAGATGCAATTAGAGGCAACAATAATAGACAAAAGGTGAATTTTATTAATAAGCTTTAATATTTTATTAATATAAATTTAATAGTTTAATAGTGTATTCATTAATAAGCAATTTAATAAATGTTTATTGTTTAATAATTATTCATTGAACATTAATAAATGTTCATTTCCAACATACTTTGGGTTAATTTTAATTAAGCAATACAGTAATTTTTAAACAATAGTTGAGTTAAATAAAACTACCCAGCAGGTTGGGCAAACATTTAACCCTACCGCTGGGTTAAAACAACCCAATTGCTGGGTTTGTCCATTTTCAACCCGAATTGGGTTGTTTTTAACCCAGCATTTTTTAGAGTGTAGTCTTTGTTTTGCTTAATAGTCTTGTTCTTGTTTATTGTAAGTATTTAAAATCATGAATTATAAGTCTAAAACAAGAAACAAAGGCCTTAATAATAATAAAAAGCAAAGATATGACATCCAGAGTATGTAAGGTAGTACAACTATATCTCTTTTGTTGAATCCGAAAGGTTTTAATTATGTTTTCCTACATATAAAGGTATTTTAAAGATTTTGGTCATTTGGTTTAACCGTCCAATACAGCCATTTCATTTGTGATAAAAATGTCTTAAAATGTAATAAATGTATATATTTTTTATTCTGGCATGATTTTTTAACATCATATATCAACATAGTGCAAAATGGTGTTAAAATTATGTGTAGAAGTCATTGTTTTGTTATGAGAAAGAATGTCCGGAAAAATGAATTTCATTGATGTCATTTGGAGTAACCAATATAAAGAGACCATTTTGGATCAATATCATGTGACAGGATATGACATCATTCAGGCACCTGCGAAGGACCACATGGTCATGAAGTAAAGTAACTAACTCTCTTTTAACTATTTGAAAAATTCATGTTTTCTCTTGATCATACGCATGTCCCGAAACATCAGGTCATTCGGTGCAACCGCTATAAAACATGGAAAATGTTGGAATATTTTAAAAACTTGTACTAAATATAAAATATTTGATTGTCCTTTTGTTAGATATCAGCCTGTTAGCATTGTTTGAAAATATCGTCATTTGGTATAACCAAAAGTGTCGGTAAAACTGAAATTTTGGTTAAACTAAATGACTTTTTTGTTGACAAATTTTGTCCATCTTGTAAAAAAAAAAGACAAAAGCAGTGTTAATTGATTATAAAAACCACAATCTCATTGTTAACACTTAATAAAACTTAATCATATCTCCATGTTTTTTTTTACACTTTTAAAAACCTTTTTCGTCAATGACCCTGGCGTAAATCGGTGCGTATGTCCGTCTGCCAGAAACTAGTTATTATAGTTTCTAAAGTTCTTTTTAAATATGGATTTTTTCATACAAAAACCCATCGCTTCGCTTCAGAAGGCCTTTATTAACCCCCTGGAGCCTTGTGGATTATTTTTATGATGGATGGATGCACTTTTTTGGGCTTCAAAATCTTCATTCACTCCCATTATAAAGCTTGGAAGAGCCAGAATATATTTAAATATACCTCTGATTGTGATCGTCATAAACAAAGATAGTCATATACATCTAGGATGGCTTGAGGGTGAGTAAATCATGGGATAATTTTCATTTTTGCGTGAACTATCCCTTTAAGTCTTGATAGGTTTGATTAAGTTAAACTCTAATGTTAACAAATGAAAGCTTATTACAAAGTGTTACCTTTTAGTCTCTGTGTGTGATTGAAGTTTTGAACACATGGCACCATTAATTCAACACAAGCTTTAATCTCACAACTTTCATTCACTCTTTTCCTCATTAAAACTGCTATTTTCCCCTGCTAAACGTGATATGAAACGTAAGATCTGGGTCTGATATGGTGCCAGGCCCTCTGTGTGGTCGACCTGTCGTTTGAGGGCAGGAATCTAATTGATTTTATAAGATTTTTGCTTTACAGGTCTTCTTTTTTTCCCCCACTGCAAATGAAATGTAATTTTGAATGAATAATGCATCTTCCCTAAAGGCTTCCAAATATTTAAAAGCGTGCGAGAGGAAAAAAAAAAAGAGCACAAAGCGTTTACGTGACACCGGAAATTGGCATAGCATCCATCAACACACACAGACGCCAGCGCACACAGGGGTATCAGTGTGGTGCGTGATGGGTAGACGTCTGCAGGGGGCATTTTACAAAGGATTCTGGGATCTCAGACGCACGCAGAGAGGACACTACACTCGTTACAGCTCATTAAAGAGCTTACGATGATTATTTTAACAGTGTGTGAGTCTGTGACCGACCGTGATTTTGTTGAATATCTATCAGACGGATTATGGCTAATATTTTATTACCATGAGAATCCCGCTGATTCTTTATTTTATTAAGCTGATTGACTGAGTGTTTATTTAAACACATGCTAAGCTTTACCTGCATTTTAGGTTTTACTAGCAGACCTCGAGCGCTTGGTATTAAAGTTCATCGTCCTCGCTTAAATCATCAAATGCTTACCTTATGGAGGTGAAGGTCAGGGGAAAAGACTGTAAGGAAGAATATAGAAGTTTATTTTCACCAGCCTTTCAGCAATAAGCTTTTCTGTACCTTATATTCTTCTTTACAAAGTCTTTTCTCTGAAATACTTTATTCTGATTGGTTAAGCAACATTGAGCAAATATTTTTGTGTAATGATGCTAAATTGTATATTTGTATGAAAGCTTGTTTAAGCTAAGAGAAGCTTAAAATAAAAAAAATAAAGGTAATTGCTACTTTTTATCTCACAATTCTGACTTTTTTCTGACATTTTTGAGTTTATATTTTGCATTTCTAACTTTTGTTCTAATTGCAAGTTTGTCTCACAGTTATACGCTTTTTATTTTACATTTTCGAGTTCATATCTCACAATTCAGACTTTTTTCTCAGAATTGTGAGTTTATATCTCAGTATTCGAGAAAAAAGTCAGAATTGTCAAATATAAACTGATAAACATAAACAGTTGAGATTTGCTATATTGAATATATAGTAGTTTTTATTTTAAATTTATTATAGTTTTATTAATATTTTAAGTTAGCTTATTTTTAGTTTTCATGTTAATTTTAGTTTAATATTTAGTCATTTCATTATGTGCTTTAGTCATTTTATAATTTTTTTGTTGTTGTTGTTTTTTTAAATATTGATGTTTGGGTTTAAAGTTTTAGTTTAAAATTTTTGTACTTCAGCTTAAACTTCATTGCCAAGGCAACATTTTTAATTTTTGTTGTTTTTTAACTAATATTTATATTTTATTTTAGCTTTATTTCAATTAACAGAAATATTTTTTTCAATAGTTTAATGATAATAACCCTGGACTTGGACATGCTTATAAATTCAAATTTATTTAAAGAGCTGGGCTATAATAAAGTTGCATTTTGCAATAAATAAAAGATTGTTGTATTTGTGTTGTTAATGGGTCATTTACGAATGTTTTTAAACGTGTAAAAAAAACATAATGGAGATATAATTAATTTTCAAGTTTTATTAAGTGTTAACAATGAGATTGTGGTTTTTATAATCAATTAAAACTGCTTTTGTCATTTTTTTACAAGATGGACAAAATTTGTCACCAAAAATCATTCGATTTAACTAAAATTTCGGTTTTACCGAATGACACTTTTGGTTATACTGAATGACGATATTTTCAAACAATGCTAACAGGCTGATATCTAGCTATGTAAAGGACGATCAAATATTTTATATTTAGTACAAGTTTTTCAAATATTCCAACATTTTCCATGTTTTATAGCGGTTGCACCGAATGATCAAGTGAAAACATGAATTTTTCAAATAGTTAAGAGAGAGTTTGTTACTTTGCTCCACGACCATGTGGTCCTTCGCAGGTGCCTGAATGATGTCACATCCTGTCACATGATATTGATCCAAAATGGTCCCTTTATATTGGTTACTCCGAATGACATCAATGAAATTCATTTCAATTCTTTCTCATAACAAAGCAACGACTTCTACACATAATTTTAATACCGTTTTGCACTATGTTGATATATGATGTTATAAAATCATGCTAGAATAAAAAACATATACATTTATTACATTTTAAGATATTTTAATCACAAATGAAATGGCTGCATTGGCCTAGTCCAACTAAAAATAGTCAAGTAAAAAGTCAACTCAAATCAGTATTTCTATATTAAATTATTACATTTATTTTGTAACTTGCTGTGTAAGAAGAAAGTTAATGTGCAGTCCGAGTTTAGTCTGTGATAATAGCTGACTGTACATTGTCCATTACAGGTGTTGAAGCAGTGATTTAGAAATGCATTTAATACGACAGAAGATTGTACATAAAAGATCCAGTTTTCTTTGTTCCAAGAAGAAAAGCAAAGATGAGCATTTTCCTCTGATCCGGAGAGCGAGAGGCCACTCCGGCAATCTGGAGCAAATATCTGATTAACATTCAGCCGTACTTTATCTAAACAGAATACATCATCACGTTTGGCACCGGACCCAATCAGACCATTGAGACGTTTCCGTGAGCCAGATTTATTCAAACGCTGCCAGAAACGCAACTCTGATTGGTCCTCTATTTATAACACACCGACCCACAATGCATTCTGTCCCGGTTCCGTTCTACAATTCAATCTGCGTCTACATTCAATCTGAATCAAAATCAGCTTCATGTGTTTCTTTATTACAGTGACAATTAAGACCACGGCGACTCTGGAAAACGAGCCCTTCCTGTCCAACACCTCATTCTCATGGAAATAAGGTAAAATCCATAAATATCTTCAACACATAACAGAAATGGGAAACACTTTACAATAAGGTTCCATTTGTGAACATTATTTTATACGCTGAAAAAATTGGTGGAGGATTTACTTAGAAATTGCAAGTAAATTTCACAAATAATTAGAGTTGTTTCAAAGAAAAGGCAAGTAACATGTTGAAATAAACATGAAAGTTTGAAGTAGAAAGACTTAATAAACTTCAAAAAATCATGTTTTGCAATGCATGAACTAACAATGAAAAATAGTTGTTATTAATTCCAACATTCAGAATCAAAAGTTGCATCTGTTAATATTATGCTAATAGCAATGAATACATGTATTGCAAATTTTTCGTTAATATAAATTAATGCATTGGCTAACATTAACTAAGCTCCAATAACTGTTAAACCACATTTTACTGGACTGCACCATTTTTAATGTAAATAAACAATATTTTTATACAGAGATACTGTATGTGATGTGATTAAAAATCACGTGCGTGTATTTGATTTTGTTTGTATTAATCTTAAATGTCTTATTTAGCTTTTTATTAACTGTATGACTTTTGTTGGTTATTTTTTTCTCGCTAGGGTTGTCAAATGTACCAGAAGTTGATAGACGCTGTTTTCAAATGCTCTCGTTCGTGTTTGTTTGAGCTCTCTGACCGTCAAAGGTTTCTTTTTACAATAAGCGGTAAGCATTGCAGCCAATCACAGTCATATGAACGCAATGGCCAATCAGAGGTGCTAGTCAGTGAGAATCCCTTTAAAACTGCTGTTTGCTTTGTTCACTTTAACCAACAAAGTGTAAACATGATGTAAATAAGAGATTCATTGTTCAATTAAAGCGGCTTTTTTATTATAACAGGAGTTTTCACGAGTGCAAAATTAAGCTTGTGCTTTAGTGTTTGGCATATTTAGTGATTATTCCACATTCCACAAATGAAAATTATGTCATTAATGACTCACGCTCATGTCGTTCCTCACCTGTAAGACCTTCATTCATCTTCAGAACACAAATTAAGATATTTTTGATAAAATCCTTGCTGCATTGACAGTAAGATAATTAACACTTTCAGTGCCCAGAAAGCTACTAAAGACATTTTTAAAACAGTTCATGTGACTGCAGTGGTTCAACCTTAATGTTATGAAGCGACGAGAATACTTTTTGTGCGCCAAAAAAACAAAATAACTACTTTATTCAACAATATCTAGTGATGGGCGATTTCAAAACACTGCTTCATGAAGCTTTACGAATCTTTTGTTTTGAATCAGTGGTTCGGAGCGCATATTAAACTGCCAAAGTCACGCCCCCCAGTGGTGAACCATTGGAATTTCAAAACAATTATGACTTAACGAAGCTTCGTTTACAGAAATCACATGACTTTGGCTGTTTGATACATGCTCCGAACCACTGATTTGAAACAAAAGATTCGTAAAGCAGTGTTTTGAGATCGCCCATCACTAGATATTGTTGAATAAAGTCACTATTTAGTTTTTTTTTTGGTGCACAAAAAGTATTCTTGTCTCTTCATAACATTAAGGTTGAACCACTGAAGTCACAAAATACGTCTTTAGTAGCTTGCTGTCAATGCAGGCCTCACTGAACCATCGGATTTCATCAAAAATATCTTAATTTGTGTTCTGAAGATGAACGAAGGCCTTACGGGTGTGGAACGACATGAAGGTAAGTAATTAATGACATTATTTTCATTTTTGGGTGAACTAACCCTTTAACCATCCCTAATCTGAACGCAAATTTTCTGGATTGACAACCATATTTAAATGTGCAATTGAATCAGAAACTGTGATGACTGACAGTGATAAACAACGGATGAGACAAAATGGGACATTTTTTAAATTACTTAATTCAACAGTTTTTACGAAATTGTTACCAAGAACCGCAAAATTTTACCGGTATTGGTACTGGTACTGTGACAACCTTAGTTCTCGTTCGGAGGTTCGGAAGGAAGGAAGGAAAACCTTGTGCTGCAAAAAATGACTTTTTTGTACTTTTCCTGTACAAATATCTAAGTATTTTTAAATCAAGATACATTTACTGGAGAAGCAAAATGACAGATGTTAAGTCTTGGTTTCTAAAAAAAAATATCAAAATTAAGTTGCTTAAAACATGAACAAATATATCTGCTAGTGAGGTCAGAAAAATAAACTTAATCTAAAGAGAAGCATATTTATATACTTGTTTTAAGCAAAAAACACTTAATTTTGATCAATTTTTCTTAATATCTTTATTATATAAATTGTGTCATTTTTATTGTGTAATCAAAAATACTGAGGAACAGAATAATTTTTTTGCAGTGTCCTGAAACCTTATTGTAAAGTGTGACCGGTTGAAGTTTTTACTGCTCTGTCTGTCTAATATGATTGATTTTCCTCTGATTTCAGGCTGTAAAAGCATCTCTCATGATGTCAGGATTGGATCTATGCAAGTCATGTGACTGAACACCTTGTGATCTCTCCTTCACATGAGGTCAGTGTCTCTCTGGCCGTTAAATGACTGCGGTGTCGTGAGTGTGTACGCTTCATTTGCTGTTGTCCAAACATCTGTCTGTCTCTCTCTCTCCCTGCAGGTTTGTGTTTATGGCATTAGTGCTGTCTCACATGGCTGTACTTCACAAGGAGGATATGTGTAATTATATTAAACATGCTCCATCTACTAACGGCCCGCTCAACACACACTTACTGCACTGCCTGGATAAGCAAATCTCTCTCTCTCTCTCTCTCTCTCTCTCTCTCGCCCCCGCCACATCTCTGCACCCTCAGAATTCTCCTCATGCTCATTACAGGAAATGACATTTACTGTATGTTTGTTCATCTGTGAGTTCTCTTTATTTTATAATATGAACTATGAAGTGCATCACTGACCATCCATTTTTTTTTCAGCAGCCGTGCTTATATAGAAGTATTTTTCCCATTCATTTTTCCCATTGGATTTTTTATAAAGTCTTTGTTAAAGAGTTATAAGTCACGGACCAACCAGCTATGAGAATCACAACATTGCAAACTTTGTTTTGAAGCAGAAAAGTATTTAAAAACCGGACAAAGATACAAGACTGTGAACTTAACGACTCTATTAAGGGGAAAGAACTACAATCCCATGAAGCATTGCAAGTGATATTAAACTACTGAGATCTAACATAAGTTTGTTTATATAATATATGTTTATATAAAATATATATATATATATATATATATATATATATATATGTGTGTGTGTGTGTGTGTGTGTGTGTGTGTGTGTATATATACAGTATATATATATATATATATATATATATATATATATACACACACACACATATATTAGGGCTGTAAAATCAATTAAATTGCATCTAACATAAAAGTTTGTGTTTGTGTGTGTATATATATATATATATATATATATATATATATATATATATATATATATATATAAAATAATGAAATGCAATCATTTTAAAAAATAAGTTCATTTTATATATATATATATATATATTATATTTATATATATATATATATAAAATGAACTTATTTTTAAAATAAAATATATATATATATATTTTATACATATATATATAAATATATATATATATATATAAATATATATATATATATATATATATATATATATATATATATATATATATAAATATATATATATATATATATATATATATATTAAAAAAAAAAATAAAATAAAAAAAAAAAAAAAATATATATATATATATATATATATATATATATAAATAATAAAATGCAATCATTTTAAAAAATAAGTTGAAATAATCCCGTCTTTTGGCTTCAACAAAAGCATATACAATAGATTAACAACCTCATAGGTTTATAAGTTATTAAAAAATTCCCCTAAATTGAACAATTTAGTCAATTTATTATATATATGTTTGTTTATGTGTGTGTGTGAGTATAATTTGTGTGAATGTATTGGCAATGTAAATCTTTTTTACCTTGCTAATACTTCAATCTATGAAAGCCATTTAAAAGCTGCCCTTTTTAAAAATATTAAACAAAGAATATTTCCTCTATTCTTATATACAGAAATGTCATATTCAGTATTATAATGAAAGATTTAACATCATTTGAATTGTCAAGGGGTTAGTTTTATAAAATAGTTTGTTAAATTGGTTAAACTTATACAAATGTTTGGGAACCTCACTGAATTCTGGTCAGTCGAGAGCTGTACGACGTGCACAAAAAAAAAAAAAAAGAGATAAATGCAAATCTTTGACTCATTTTTTCAGAACATTCAGAAAAATTACCCATGATTTTTAAATGACAGTCTTTTATCAGTCTCACTGTTACATAGATGCAAACTCCTCACCTTTCAGTGACAATTCACCTTTTTGAGATCAAAATGTTTGCATAGATCCAGTGAGAAAGTGTTTTAAGGGAGGAGGTACTTGTGAATTTGCAATGGTAAATTAATGGTAAATAAAGAACTGGTTGTTTCAGAAAGTACTGTACTCAGTATTGCTGTCTAATCAGCCAGTATTGTCTCAAAAAGCACTTCATCTTTTATAACATGAGATTTTGACCAAATGTATTCAATCTTGATTTTGGTAAAATGTTGCAACAATGTGTTATTTTTTCATGAAAAATTACAGTTTTGGACATAAAAGGTAATAAAAAATAAATAAAAATACCACTACAAATTAACATGTAAAGCAAATAACCCGCCCCACGCAATGTTCTCACCTTTTTTCCCTCTTACCTGTTTGCATCCCTGTGTTATTTCAGTATCATTGTTATACTTTAGGTTTTATTTTTATATTTTCTGTTTCATTTTAGTTCTTATTTAGTTTTAGTTTAGCTTAAACTAAGTGGAAATGAGAAATGTTGCCTTGGCTACTAGCTTATTTCAGTTAATATTTATTTTATTTTAAGTAATAAAAATGTTTTTATGGTTTCAGCTTTAGGTAACGATAATAACCCTGATCTCCGTCTGTGCATCCATCTATTGTCTGCACACGCACAATATTTTTCGCCGCGATTAACGGATAATTAGAATGCGGCAAAACCTAAAATCAATATACAGAAGCCAGATCTTTCTGCTTCCACATGCAATATGAGGGGTTATATAAAGTTAATGAAAGTCTGAGGTGTGTTGTGATGTTGGGCTGGAAACATAATTCAAGAACTCAGTGCAGTGTAATGCCAGCTGGGACCCACCGCCGCCTCTCTCGGTCTGTGTCTCTTTCTCGCTGTTTCAAGGCTGTAGGCTATGCAGAAACATTCTTCTGTTCTCACTCGTGTTTTTCTGTGCTTGTTGATGTCTCTGGTCTCATTGTGGCGTTGAGCGTGTTAACTTTCTCTATCTCTCTATAGACGAGGTCATCGGTCAGCCCTGATCTCACTGACCTTTGAAATAAAGAGTCAGACAGTCAATCTCTACTGGAAGAATGAATTTTTGCAGCGTTATGATTATGAATTGATGATGTCACAGGTCAGCTGTTCTGCTGCTCTGTCTCTTCAGCTCTGTTCCAAACCCTAGTGAGCTGTCTACATAGGCAGCACCCTTCTAAGGGAACTTGATCATTGATAAATCATATAATATTGATACTAAAACACTGGATCCAGTCAATATGCATGTCCAGTATAGAGCAACCCGGTGGTGACTTTGCTGATTGGCTCTTTTCTTTGGAAGGCGGGACTTATTTTAGTAGAGCTGCCATATTTGGGCGTTCCTCTTTCTCCCATTCAATGTAATACCAGTAAACTAGTGTCTGTCTGTCTGTGTTTCATGTTGTAGCTGCAGCTGCAGAGGTGGACAGTACAACATCTCTTCTCATTGTGTCTTATGTTGTCTTTTCTCATTGTGTTTCTTCTCTCTCGTTCTCTTTCTCTCTCTCTCTATGTATACCGTAGGGATTCGTGCCATGCTGTGTTGGGTGGCACCCATGTGCCCTCGTCTGCTGACTCCTACACTTCCATTGTGAGATTTATGCTAAATATGCATATCTTAATTGCATTATTCAAAATAATTAGCTAATATATTTTTGCATAATGACAAGGTAAGCAAATAGTGTCTCTGTGCTCTGTGTGCCGTGGCTGGGAAACTTTGCAAAATTAATAGACTCCCAAAATTACTAATTACCTCGTTTTTCCCTGCATTTCAGGGAGGACTCGTTTCCTCTCGTGTGCTGCAGCTAAAGATCTTCACACTGTGTGTGTGTGTGTGTGTGTGTGTGTGAGAGAGAGAGAGAGAGAGAGAGAGAGTGGGGATGCAATTGATCTAAAGCAGATGTATATAATGCATTATAATATAAATGCATTCTTTTATAATGCACTTTTTTAATACATGTTATAAAACATTATAACCTACCTATTATTGTATGATGCATTATAACATAAAAATTGGGTATTTATGATGAGTTTCATTAAATGTATTATAATGCATTGTAGTCTATAGCGGTATAACCATGAATATGTAAGCGTTATAATGCATTATGACACATCATAAATACCTTTTTTTTCTGTGTTGATTAAATATATTATAATGCATTATACTCTTTAGTGGTATAACCATGAATATGTAAGTATTATAATGCATTTATGACATATAATAAATACCCTTTTTTGTGTTTGAAGAAATGCATCATAATACTCTTTAGTGGTATAACCATGAATATGGAAGTATTATAATGTATTATGACATATCATAAATACCTTTTTTGTGTTTGAAGAAATGCATTATAATGCATTATACTCTTTAGCTCTATAACCATGAATTTTATGAATTATAATACTTACATATTACATATACTTTTTTGTGTTTGATGAAATGCATTATACTCTTTAGTGGTATAACCATGAATATAAGTATTATAATGCATTATAACATATCATAAATACCCTTTTTGTGTTTGATGAAATGCATTATAATGCATTATACACTTTAGCACTATACCCATAAATATTATGTATTATAATAATTTATATATATTTTTTTTGTGTTTGATGAACTGCATTATACTCTTTAGCGGTATAACCATGAATATGGAAGTATTACAATGCATTATGACATTTCATAAATACCCTTTTCTGTGTTTGATGAAATGCATTGTAATGCATTATACTCTTTAGCGCTATAACCATGAATATGTAAGTATTATAATGCATTATGACATATCATAAATACCGTTTTTTTTGTGTGTGTTTGATGAAATGCATTATACTCTTAAGCGGTATAACATGAATATGTAAGTATTATAATGCATTATAACTGTTGCTGATCTACAGTACATGCTGCACAATGATATCAATTAATCTTACTCGAGATAATGAATATTTTCTTTATTTGTGGAAAGTAGCGAACACTTATCTTCCTGAAGATGAACTGGCCTCTCCAGTCGAGTACATTATTTAAACTCTCCTCTGCTTGAGCTTTTAAAGCACAAATGCTGTTTTCTTACCGCACCATAATCACAGTAATTAATAGACCGGTTTCAGTATCTCTGACTATCAGGTGCTGGTCGTTCATCAACACGGCATTAATGAACATTTGGGCTGGAGTTTCCCCTGCTTTATTAAGCAGATCTGTAGTGGTTTGTGGGGTTCCTAATTCCCTGCTTCTTCCACTAAACTTTTTTGTGTCTCTCTCTGCTAAAATTATTCTATCAGCTATAGAATGACCCAAACAAAGTGTTCAGACCGTTTTAGTCATGCTTTAAAATGTCTAAATGTAATTGCAGTAAATATAAAATAGGATTTATTTATTGTAAAGGAAGATGGCACAGGCAAAGGTGTTGTGGGTGGTTTCCAGGGTGTTGCTATGCAGTTTCTAAGGTTGCTAGGGGGTGTGGGTGGTTGTTAGAAACCTGCTAGGCAGCTTCTAAAGTGTTCTGAGTACTTGTTAGCAGGTTGTTAGGGTGTTATGGGTGGTTGCCAGGGCATTGCTGGGCAGTTTCTAAAGGTGTTCTGAGTAGTTGTTTACCAGTTACCAGGGTGTTGTTGGTGGTATCTAGGGCGTTGCTATGCAGTTTCATAATAGTTGTTGGTAGGTTGCTAGAGTGTTATTGCTGGTTGCCAGGACATTGCTATGCAGTTTCTAAGGTGTTTTGAATAGTTGTTCACAAGTTTCTACGGTGTTCTGGGTGGTTTCCAGGATGTTGCTAGGCAGTTTCTAAGGTGTTCTGAATAGCTGCTCACAGGTTTTTATGGTGTTCAGGGTGGTTTCCAGGGTGTTGCTATGCAGTTTTAAAGTGTTCTGAATAGTTGTTCACAGGTTTCTAGGCTATTCTGGGTGGTTGCCAGGATGTTGCTAGGAAATTTTTAAGGTGTTCTGAGTAGTAGTTCGCAGGTTGCTATATAGGGTGTAACTGGTTGTTGCCAGGGTGTTGCTATGCAGTTTCCAAGGTGTTTTGGGGTGCGTTTCCCAAAGCGAACAATGATCGCAAGTTCTGTCGTTACCAATAGAGTTCAATGGGACTTACGACCATGGCTCACCAACAATGCTTTTGGGAAACAAGGTTGCTAGGGTGTTCTGAGTGGATGCCAGGATGTTGCTAAGCAGTTTTTAAGGTGTTCTGAGTAGTTGTTCACAGGTTGCTAGGGTTTTGCTGGGCAGTTTTTAAGGTCTTCTGAGTAGTAGTTTGCAGGTTGCTATATAGGGTTTTATTGGTTGTTTGTTACCAGGGTGTTGCTGTGCAGTTTCTAAGGTGTTCTGAATAGTTGTTCACAAGTTTCTAGGGTGTTCTGGGTGGTTTCCAGGGTGTTGCTATGCAGTTTCTAAGGTGTTCTGAATAGTTGTTCACAGGTTTCTAGGCTATTCTGGGTGGTTGCCAGGATGTTGCTATGCAGTTTTTAAGGTGCTCTGAGCAGTAGTTCGCAGGTTCCTATATAGGGTGTTATTGGTTGTTGTTAGGGTGTAGCTATACAGTTTCCAAGGTGTTCTGAGTAGTTGTTTGGAGGTTGCCAGGGTG
Source organism: Ancherythroculter nigrocauda (assembly GCA_036281575.1). Lineage (NCBI taxonomy): Eukaryota > Metazoa > Chordata > Actinopteri > Cypriniformes > Xenocyprididae > Ancherythroculter > Ancherythroculter nigrocauda. The sequence continues at coordinate 35,612,121 of VTFQ01000017.1, forward strand.
TTCTGGGTGGTTTCCAGGATATTGCTAGGCAGTTTTTAAGATGTTCTGAATAGTAGTTCACAGGTTGCTATATATAGGATGTTATTGGTTGTTGCCAGGGTGTTGCTATGCATTTTCTAAGATGTTCTGAATAGTTGTTCACATATAGGGTGTTATTGATGGTTGACAGGATGTTGCTAGGCAGTGTTCTGAATAATTGTCCGCAGGTTGCTAGGGTGTTATTGTTGGTTGCCAGGGTGTTTAATGTCTGTAGGAGTTTAACAGTTGGTGTTGGAGGTTATGAGCACAAATGCAAGCAAACACAACCGATAAAGCTCAGAGTAAGTTGTACAAATGGTCTGTATGGGATGTGAATCCGTCTGTTTTTGCTGTCAAGACTAACATTGATGTCTTCCTGTCACATTCTTAATTAAGGAACTCAGTGGAAAGCTTGAATAACGAACAGCTCCGGTCTTAACGAGACTCAGTTTTGGCACAGACTCAACGGCTGCTATGACAACTCGGCGGCCCTATAGGAGCGGACAACAGACAGTGAACGGCATTAGAGCCTCTGCCCAAAGAACACAATGGATCACAACTTCATGGATCCCCCAATTTAGACTTCAACCCGCTTGTTTAAGGAGGAACGTTCGCTTCGGTCCTCATTCCCGAGTCGCGGCGGATCCGGACCACCTTAACTTCAGTCCCTGCCAGCGAGGCGAGCTTTGTTCAAACTGACAGGAATTGGCAGGCAGCCATTTTGTTTGCAAATTTACATAAACGCCAAATGGTGTCTGTTTCCTGTAGGTCTTCTAGAATTCTCTTTAAGCAGAGCTGTGTGTGTGTGTGTGTGATGTGAGCTTCATCAGGACACACTCCTCATCCCTGTTGTGAAGTCGATGAGTTTCACACTGATGCATATGCGTCGTGCCGTACCTTATTTTAGCTGGATTATTCCATGACCCCATGAAACAACGAGCTAGGAGATGTGAAACTGTCCTGCATTTCATGCTTTTTGGCATCATCTTTGTTAGTGAATGTTGGTCATTTCACCCTAAAATCAAAAGAATGAAATAAGAAATTATATTTTGATAAAATATAGATTTAGATTTTTTGCATTGTGACATTATTTTCAAGGCATTTTCAAAACTATTCTCGCTTCAGATTGAAGTAATCATTGCACTTCCTTCAGTTTTATGCTAAACTAAATTTGATTCAGGCTAATCAATGTATTATGGTATTTTTGATCCATTGAGAATAGTGGGATTTACAAATACCAAAAGTACAAAAGTAAAATATGTAGAAGCATTGCAAAAATGAGAATATTAGGAGAAAAATATTGAATATGAGATTTATCAATGATTATTCTGCACTTAGAACCATTAGTTGTCAGGTCTAGTCAATTATATTTCAAACTGCTTGATTGTTTATATCATCGTAAAATGTAAATTATATTATCGCTCGGCTCTAACCTGCTAAATTCAACTATAAGGCATGAAGATTTTAAGATATTATAAACATTAACAACATGATTTCTGATGTTAAGCTGCTTTGTATATTATGAAAAGCTCCTAAAATCGCACTGTATTAAACACTGTAAAAGTGTCCATACAACCTGTGCACTATATACTAAGTGATCTGAAGTCATAGGCGAAGATTATCAGTAAATAACGACTTAAATGTGAGTCTGTTCCTCACATAAATCATATGACATGACTTTTATTGTGTGTTTTTGTTCATTTTAGAGCCGTTGTTTGCTGTTTCGGAAGTAAAAAAATTATACAGTTTGGTGTCAACGGCCCCTTTAAGTGCATCTTTCTCTTGTTTGCATTTCTATTATACTGCAAATAAAGGTGAAATGCAACCTGGACGTGTTTCCGCCACTTTAGACCAAACGTACGAAGATCCATCATCATTATTGATCATTAAAGACACGTCGCTCCCTTCACACGAGAACACCGAGGTGCCAAGATCACCGTAAACCAGTGTTCTCCATAATAGTCGTCTCATTACTTTTGAATAACATCAGGTGCACAAATATTTAAACAAGCATCTGTGAGATGAGAGGAAATCATGCAAATATGAAAAGGCCCTGGAAATGAAGGATTGTGGGATGCGGGCGGCTGACATCTTGGCACGGTGAGCTGATCAATTAGTCTAATCACACCAGTGTCAGCGCTGAGGTTGCATTAATATTCAATTAATGGTCTGAATCCCTCCTAAAGCTTCTAGAGCCTTCTGGTGCTGCCGCGGAACACCTCGGAGCGCAATCCGACACCTCGCGCTCCCATTGGCTGCAGAGCGTTCCATCTCTATGGAAATAGCAATCGGTGTTGACAGCATCGCTCTGGTTGGAGTGTGTGCGGCGACTGAGGGTCCACGGGTCTTTATTGACCAAAAACATGTTTGCGAATAAAACCCAACTCGATTTTAGAGGAGAAGTTTGGCGTACTAGAGAACCCCACACAACAGAAACTGTCTGTGTACAATGTTTTTTTTTTCTCAGTCTTTCTCTCTCCCCCAGAGCGGTTTCTCCTGGAGCAGATGGATGTTGTTCAGGCGCTGTTTCGTGTGTGTGTGTGTGTGTGTGTGTGTGTGTGTGTGAGAGAGAGAGATTCCAGTATTCCGCTTTTCCAGGTCAGGGAGGATTTGGTTCTGCCTGGCTGCCTGGTTTGGGCTCTTACTAGGCTTAATTAGTTAATGTTACTAATATGTTATTTGAGCGTTTGGGCTGTTGACCCCTTTTTTGAAAAGCTAAGCCATTTTTGAATAGAAATATCTGATTATGTTTGAAATAAGGTTATTATATATAATTATTAAGTTATTATCACTGGGAAAGTGCTAGTCAATTTCATAAATAATTACAAAGAAATTGCAACTAACACAGTGAATTAACATTAAAATTTAAAGACTGAAATAGTACAATATTTTCTTAATAATCTGTATTTACTACTTCGAAAACTAAAATAGCTCATTTTCATTTAGTTTAATTTAATGTACTAAAGTAAGTAAATAAAAATTAAAAACTGTATAGATAGGCATTAAAAAAACTAATAAGAATGACAAAAACAACAAAATTACTAAAACTATTAATAAAAACTATTATATTATAGTGTACACTCTAAAAAATGTTTGGTTAAAAACAACCCAAGTTGGGTTGAAAATGTACAAACCCAGCAATTGGGTTGTTTTAACCCAGTGGTTGGGTTAAATGTTTGCCCAACCTGCTGGGTAGTTTTATTTAACCCAACTACTGATTAAAAATGACTATATGTCTGGCTTAAAATGAATCCAAAATAGGTGAGAAATTAAAAATCAGACACATAATTACTAGAGCAACTACAACAATAATAATCAAAAGGTGTACATTTATTAATAAGCAATTTAATAAATGTTTATTGTTTATTATTCATTATCTTATTAATAAATGCTCATTTACTAAACATATTAATAAATGTTAATTTCCAGCATATTTTGGGTTCATTTTAAGCAAGCAATACAGTCATTTTTATACAACAGTTGAGTTAAATAAAACTACCCAGCACGCTTGGCAAACATTTAACCCAACCACTGGGTTAAAACAACCCAATTGCTGGGTTTGTCTATTTTCAACCCAACTTGGGTTGTTTTTAACCAAACATTTTTTAGAGTATATATATGGAATATTTGTGTTTCAAGACTATTGCTCATATTCAGTTATCTAACATATTTCTAAAAGCAAATTTGAGTGTTTTCATGGGAAAAGTTTAGTGATTGTCGAACACGATTGAATGAATTCAAGGCGCACGTTTTTATTATGCAAAAATGTTTGTCTTTACCATAAGCCAGTCTCTTTTGAATGTGTGTGTGCCACTCAAACCAGTAACAGATAAAGCAGCAAACCATCTAAATGTGGCTGTACTTTACTGTTTGATCATGCAACATCAAAAAAACATGATTACACTATCGAACCGATGTGTCAGAGGTGAATATATGACCACAAAACCAGTCACACAGGTATATTTGTAGCAATAGCCAACAATACGTTGTCAAAATTATAGATTTTTATTTTATGCCAAAAATCATTAGGATATTAAGTAATGATCATGTTCCATGAAGATATTTTGTAAATTTCCTGCCATAAATATATCAAAAATTTATTTATGCATTGCTAAGGACTTCATCTGGACAACTTTAAAGGTGATTTTCTCAGTATTTAGATTTTTTTTGCACCCTCAGATTCCAGATTTGTTCAAATAGCTGTATTTCGTCAATGGAAATCTTATTCATTAAGCTGATATATAAATCTCAGTTTCAAAAAATTCACCCTTAAAGCGTTTTAACCCTATAAAGCGTTTAGGTTCTTCTCATAATAAAAGTGCATGTTATCACTTTGTGAAAACCAATGAAAAACAGAAAATGAAAGAAATTCAGAATATAATGCTGAAAATAATGCTATTTATGGCCTGAAAAATCTACATATTGGTTTGGAAATTTGAGTATGGAATTTTGAAATGAAAAATGTGCAGGAACCCAGTATATACTTCATACTTTTTATTATTATTATTATTTAGTGAAACACTGTATTATGCCAAATGCTTTTGCTCTAGGAGCCGTTAGAGTCCTAACAGTGCAAAGTAAACATAAACAGTAGTTTTTTGTCACATGACTTCATTACAGTACATGTTTATTTCATTAGTAGTGGGTATATTCTGAATTCTGTTGTATAATTGCACATTTTAGCAGTGAATACTATACCAGTGTTATTTCAAGAACATAACTACTAAAAACCACAAGCATGTACTCTAAACACACGCATCTGAATGAGGATGTGCGACAGACTTGTGTTGCTTTATATAAAGCTAATTATAATGACTTCAGTCTAACACGCATTTTACAATTTAAAGATTTAATTTATGATCAGTTTTTTTCTTTCTCAAATGAGGACATCCCCAGATTTAACATGAAAAATAAATGAATGAATAAAAGCGTTTTATGGTGTCTCTCTTTGTCTGTGTGCGTGTGAATGTTTGTCAGATCTGTGCCGTTCAACCTCTGGCCTTCTGAGAACTTCACCATCTGTTGTGCTGTAAAAGTGGAGCACGTTCTGTAAATGAACTTCTCGTTCACACCAAACATCATCTTCTTTTCTGTAATCTACAGCTTTACTCTTTGTCTTTTAGCTGCTGTGTCTGTGGCCGACACGAGCTCCGGATAAATCAGCTTCAGAAACCCGAAACGCCTGCGACTCACGTCATGTTGAAGAAGTGCTACGGCTTTCCAAAGCAGGAACACGGATGAAAGATTAATGAAGGAGGTGAAGTGTTGGGTGCAGTCGAACGAGCTGCGGCTCAGAGTGTGTGTATTCGACCGCCGCTCGTCTCTTTTTCACCTGTGGCCCACCAGACGGCAGAACCCGTGTGTGAGCACAGGTTGAGCCCAGACATCACCAGGTACCCTGTGTTTGTCCCTTCGGAGTGTGTGTGTGTGTGTGTGTGCAGACGGGTCCCACAGGGTGAGCTACTACAGCTGTAGACAGACACCGAATTTGCTGCATCTGCTGTCCCGACATCTGCAGACTGGGCCGAAGACACATGCTTCTCTCTCTCTCTGTCTGTCGTCTCTCTCATGTACAGTTATACTGCTGAAGTGAACGGCCTGACAGGTGTAAAGAACAACAATGCAAAGGAATATTATAAAGGAAAAATAAATGATATTGGTAATACTTTACAATAAGGTTCATTAGTTAACATGAACTAATGATGAACCACTTCTAGTTTGTTAACATTAGTTAATGCACTGTGAACTAACATGAACAAACAATGAAGCTATTTAACAGGATGTAAGTTAAATATAGCTTTAATATTGAATTATTAAATTTGAACGTAACCCAATTCGATTTGCTCGGGAATAAGTCATAGATTAATAAGATCAAAGATTCCCCTTTTTATGTACCCAAAATGAGTTATATCTCATGTTTAACCACTATAAGAGCCAGCGGCAAATCCCGTTCTCAGCGGGTACTCGAGCTCGCACCTCTGAAAACGTCTGAACAAATTGTAAAATAGGTGCTATGATTAAATATGAGTCACATATTTCAGGTCTAAACAACTAAATTCTTGCCTAAAAAGTCTTAAAATTACAGTTTGTGGTACAACAAGTGTAATATTTGTTAAAAATATGGTGTATTTGCTCGGCTGCCATGACAGTCGCTTAAAGCAGAGTGATACAAACAGCGAAAGCGCTGTTATCACTAGAATATCGCACAGCTATCAGCCAATCAGATTCAAGAACCAGAAAGAACTGTTGTATTATATATATATATACACACACACACACACACACATTTTATATGTTAACACACACTCATATAAATGTATAAATATGCATATATATGTGCGTCTGTATGTTTTTAAAAGTGTAAAAAAAAACGTAATGGAGATATTATTGATTTTGAAGTTTTATTAAGTGTTAACAATGAGATTATGTGGTTTTTATAATCAATTAACTCTGCTTTTATCTCTTTTTTTTTTACAAGATGGACAAAATTTGTCAACAAAAAAGTAATTCGGTTTAACCAAAATTTCAGTTTTACCGAATGACACTTTTGGTTATACCGAATGACGATATTTTCAAACAATGCTAACAGGCTGATATCTAGCAAAAGGACAATCAAATATTTTATATTTAGTACAAGTTTTTAAAATATTACAACATTTTCCATGTTTTATAGCGGTTGTACCGAATGAACTGATGTTTCGGGACATGCGTATGATCGAGTGAAAACATGAATTTATCAAATAGTTAAGAGAGAGTTAGTTACTTTGCTTCATGACCATGTGGTCCTTTGCAGGTGTCTGAATGATGTCACATCCTGTCACATGACATTGATCCAAAATGGTCTCTTTATATCAATTACTCCGAATGACATCAATGAAATTCATTTTTCCGGACATTCTTTCTCATAACAAAGCAACGACTTCTACACATAATTTTAACACCATTTTGCACTATGTTGATATATGATGTTATGAAATCATGCCAGAATAAAAAATATATACGTTTATTACATTTTAAGACATTTGGATCACAAATGAAATGGCTGTATTGGCCTTTGGATGGTTAAACCAAATGACCAAAATCTTTAAAATACCTTTATATGTAGGAAAATATAATTAAAACCTTTCGGATTCAATAAAAGAGATCTAGTTGTACATATCTTTGTTTTTTATTATTAAGACATTTTATTATTAAGATATATATATATATATATATATATATATATATATATATATATATATATATTTGCTGTAATTATCATTTTACACCAAATAATAAATCATTATTTAATTTGTAAAGTGTAATAAATGGTTACAATGAACGAAGCGTCAGATCTGCATTGATCTCAAATGATTCTTAGATGATTCTCAAAAGAGTTTCATACTGTACTGTAGAAATGAGTGTCAGAGAGTCGGTGAACGTTAGGCGCTGATGTTTGTGTTGATAGTGTGTGTGAGTGTGTGTGTGTGTGTGTGTGTGGTTCAGAGGTTTGAACAGCTGTGCTCTGGCATGAGTGGTCGAGGGGGGCCGCGCGGGGTCCAGGTGCCGCGGCTGTGGCGTCGCCCGCAGTGCTGCCGTCGGGGTGAGAGGGGACGGAAGAGGTAATCAGGCAGCAAAGCACTTCTGACGGACCGCAGAGAAAATACAGCCACAAAACTACTCAGCACCCTACTAATTTCATTTAGCCCACAGGAAACCTGTGTGAGAGAGAGAGAGACAGACAGAGATGCTTTGATGAAGTCGTGTTGAACGTTCGACATAATGGATCTCTCATCCAAAACTCTGACAGTCGAATCAACATTTTAATTGAACAAAACATACAAACGCTCTGTGTGTTTGTGTCTGCGTGAGACGCTGTCGATCTAATGACAGCCCTGTGAATAATGAAATAAACCTGCTTGTATGTGGATTTGTCCGGTTGTCATCCTTACAGGGGAAAACACGCACGGATCTCCAGATCTAGACAGTCGGTTAATGTCTTGACATCTGGGGAAACCGCACCAGTCCATCAGTGTGCATGAAAACATCATTTATTCATTCTTTCTTTATGCATTATTTACATCTATTGTCAGTGTTTTAATTAACACCAGCGTTTTGTGTTGGAAAGTCAATCTTTTATTCTTCACAATACAATATTTCTCTTTCTTTTTGTTTGTAAATCCAGGTGGAGACCTGATCTCTGTAAATAAGGCTTCAATCCCACAAAAGACGTCAAAATAAAAGGTACAAAGGGAATCAAATGTATGTATTATATTTTTCTTTCCTTAAATAGATGTTTTTATTTTATTTTTCAATTTCAAAATAAATGCTGTTCTTTTTAACTTTATTCATCAAAGAATCCTGATAAATAAAATTTATGCAGCAGCAAATCATCATATTAGAATGATTTCTGAAGGATCATGTGACACTGAAGACTGGAGTAATGATGCTGAAAATTCATCTTTGACCACTGGATATAAATTACAGCTTAATATATATTCACATTGAAAATGGTTATTTTGAATAGTAAAAATATTTCACAATTTTTAATAGTAGTTTTTGCAGCCAAAAACATAAATTTCCTCCAAATGCAACAGTGCATTGCTTAAACTCTGTGGTAAAACATAAGGAGCATATTTTCTGTAAACATGCACATCGCAAATAAATGACAAAAACATATTTATATTGAGTTTAAATGATCCAGGTATTATATTTGACTCCAAGAGTCCAAATGAGAGACATAATCCAGGTAAAAACAGTCTCTTTCTCAAACAACGGCATTTCACTCTTTCCTGTTACTATACTAATAGATAGACTTGAATGCATGTCATTTATCATAGACACACACACACACACTCGTGTAATGCGTGTGTGTGATGTTCTTCAGACTGTCTGCAGCTGTTGGCTATAATGGTGAGGATGCAGCAGGTGTGTGTAACTCCTGAACAGGTCATTAATTTTCATATTTACTGACCTGAGCTTCGTTACCTGCTCGCTTCCGTGGCTTTTTGATTCCTATTGTTTCTTTGAAAGCAATTACAGAACAATAGTATGTGTAATTAAAGCATAATCAAGTAATGTGAGGCCACGGCTTCACTCTGAGACGATTAAAACACACAGTCGCACATGCATGTCTCAGGTGCGCACCGAACCAGAGTTCAGATAGAGAAGAGCACCTGTTGTGTTCATTAATGGTGTAGACACTTGCGTGCGCGTGTGTGTGTGTGTGTGTGATAGCGTGAGAGTGTGTGTGACTGTGTGTGTCTGAGCGAGAGTGTGCGTGTGTGTGTGTGTGTGTGATAGAGTGAGAGTGTGTGTGTGTGATAGAGAGAGCGAGAGTGTGCATGTGAGAGTGTATGTTGTGTGTGTGTGAGAGAGAGTGTGTTGTATGAGTGAGTAGGTGTGAGCGAGTGTGTGTGTTGTGTATGACTGTGTGAGTGTGTTGTGAGTGTGATAGAGTGAGAGTGCATTGTATAAGTGAGTGAGTGAGTGTGTATGATGTGTGTGTGTGTGTGTGAGAGAGAGAGTGTGAGTGTGTGTTGTGTATGAGTGACTGTGTGAGTGTGTGTTGTGTATGACGGTGTGAGTGTTGTGTGTGTGAGAGAGTGTGAGTGTGAGAGTCTATGTTGTGTGTGTGTCTGTGTGAGTGTGTGAGTGTGCGTTGTGTATGAGTGAGTGTATGTTGTGTGAGTAAATGTGAGTGAGTGTGTTGTGATTGTTTTCTGTGATGTGTGTGTGTGTGTGATGGAGGGAGTGTGTTGTGAGTGTGATAGAGTGTGTGTGAGAGAGTGTGTTGTTTGTGTGTGTGTGTGTGTGTGTGTGTGTTGTGAGTGTGAGAGAGTGTGTGTTGTTTGTGTGTTGTTTGTGTGTGTGTGTGTGTGTGTGTGTGTGTGTGTGTGTATGTGATGGAGTAAGTGTGTGTTGTGAGTGTGAGAGAGTGTGTGTGTGTGTGTGTGATAGAGTGAGAGTGTGTGTGTGTGATAGAGAGAGCGAGAGTGTGCATGTGAGAGTGTATGTTGTGTGTGTGTGAGAGAGAGTGTGTTGTATGAGTGAGTAGGTGTGAGCGAGTGTGTGTGTTGTGTATGACTGTGTGAGTGTGTTGTGAGTGTGATAGAGTGAGAGTGCATTGTATAAGTGAGTGAGTGAGTGTGTATGATGTGTGTGTGTGTGTGTGAGAGAGAGAGTGTGAGTGTGTGTTGTGTATGAGTGACTGTGTGAGTGTGTGTTGTGTATGACGGTGTGAGTGTTGTGTGTGTGAGAGAGTGTGAGTGTGAGAGTCTATGTTGTGTGTGTGTCTGTGTGAGTGTGTGAGTGTGCGTTGTGTATGAGTGAGTGTATGTTGTGTGAGTAAATGTGAGTGAGTGTGTTGTGATTGTTTTCTGTGATGTGTGTGTGTGTGTGATGGAGGGAGTGTGTTGTGAGTGTGATAGAGTGTGTGTGAGAGAGTGTGTTGTTTGTGTGTGTGTGTGTGTGTGTGTGTTGTGAGTGTGAGAGAGTGTGAGAGAGTGTGTGTTGTTTGTGTGTTGTTTGTGTGTGTGTGTGTGTGTGTGTGTGTGTGTGTGTGTGTGTGTGTGTGTGTGTATGTGATGGAGTAAGTGTGTGTTGTGAGTGTGAGAGAGTGTGTGTGAGAGAGTGTGTGTGAGAGAGTGTGTTGTTTGTGTGTGTGTGTGTGTGTGTTGTGAGTGTGAGAGAGTGTGTGTTGTTTGTGTGTGTGTGTGTGTGTGTGTGTGTGTGTGTATGTGATGGAGTAAGTGTGTGTTGTGAGTGTGAGAGAGTGTGTGTGAGAGAGTGTGTGTTGTTTGTTTGTGTGTGTGTGTGTGTGTGTGTATGTGATGAAGTGTGTGTTGTGAGTGTGAGAGAGTGTGTGTTGTTTGTGTGTGTGTGATGGAGTAAGTGTGTGTTGTGAGTGTGAGAGAGTGTGAGTGTGTGTTGTGTATGAGTGACTGTGTGAGTGTGTGTTGTGTATGACGGTGTGAGTGTTGTGTGTGTGAGAGAGTGTGAGTGTGAGAGTCTATGTTGTGTGTGTGTCTGTGTGAGTGTGTGAGTGTGCGTTGTGTATGAGTGAGTGTATGTTGTGTGAGTAAATGTGAGTGAGTGTGTTGTGATTGTTTTCTGTGATGTGTGTGTGTGTGTGATGGAGGGAGTGTGTTGTGAGTGTGATAGAGTGTGTGTGAGAGAGTGTGTTGTTTGTGTGTGTGTGTGTGTGTGTGTGTTGTGAGTGTGAGAGAGTGTGTGTTGTTTGTGTGTTGTTTGTGTGTGTGTGTGTGTGTGTGTGTGTGTGTGTGTGTGTGTGTGTATGTGATGGAGTAAGTGTGTGTTGTGAGTGTGAGAGAGTGTGTGTGAGAGAGTGTGTGTGAGAGAGTGTGTTGTTTGTGTGTGTGTGTGTGTGTGTTGTGAGTGTGAGAGAGTGTGTGTTGTTTGTGTGTGTGTGTGTGTGTGTGTGTGTGTATGTGATGAAGTGTGTGTTGTGAGTGTGAGAGAGTGTGTGTTGTTTGTGTGTGTGTGTGTGTGTGTGTGTGTGTGAGAGAGTGTGTGTTGTTTGTTTGTGTGTGTGTGTGTGTGTGTGTGTATGTGATGAAGTGTGTGTTGTGAGTGTGAGAGAGTGTGTGTTGTTTGTGTGTGTGTGTGTGTGTGTGTGTGTGTGTGTGTGTGTGCTTTTGTTTATATTACATTGTGGGGACCAAATGTCCCCATGATGTAATATAAACCTGAGTTCACCTACATCGTGGGGACCAGCCAGCGGTCCCCACAATGTAAATGGGTTTATAAATCATATAGAATGAGTTTTTGTGAAAAAGTAAAAGTTTGCACAGTTTCCTGTGAGGGTTAGGTTTAGGGGTAGGGGCAGGGTAGGGGGATAGAATGTACAGTTTGTTCAGTGTAAAATGCATTGAAGTCTATGGAAAGTCCCCACAATTCACAAAAACAAACATGTGTGTGTGTGTGTGTGTGTGTGTGTGTGTGTGTGTGTGTGTGTGTGTGTGTGTGAGTGAGTGTGTATGTTGTGTGAGTAAGTGTGAGAGTGTGAAAGAAAGTGAGTGTGTGTGATTGTTTTCTGTGATGTGTGTGTGTGTGAGTGCGATAGAGTGAGAGTGCGTTGTGTGTGTGAGAGAAAGAAAGTGAGTGTGAGTGTGTGTTGTGATTGTTCTCTGTGGTGTGTGTGTGTGTGTGTGTGGTTCAGTTAAACCCTACGTTATTGGGACAAAATGTCCCCACAAAGATGGCAGTATTATCCTCGTCTCTCTTGACTAGATGTCTGTTTCAGTCCCTCTCTGTCGTGTCTGAATCACAATGAGCTTAAAATGACTGGAAATCCATGACTAATGATCCCAACAGAAGGTGACTAATAATAATAACAGCTAAACAACAGTTAGTAGTGACAAATAATATTGTAGTTACTAATTATTCTACTGTTGTTTTGTTTTTGCATTTTGCAAATCACTGCAAGTTTCCCACAACAACAAAAATGAACTTATAGAAACTGCCATGACTTTTCCTGCTCTGGAAATCCCTAGTATGTTACGATTTCCTGATAATTCCCCCTGGTTTTCCGTGATCATGTGAACACTGGTATTCTGTGTATAATTATAAACATTCAAAAATATTATAGTATTGGTTGCATGTTGATGTAAAATCCGGAAACCACATAAACTACATTGTTTGATCTCTCCATAAGGAAATGCCCTCGGCAAACTAGGGTTTTGGACAATGTCCGCAGAAATCCTTTAAATCATTTTGTGATGATTTTGCACTGATAAAGGACAACACGAACTATGAAAACTATGTGTTTAACAAGTATTGCCATTATTTTGCAATCAAAAAGAAAATTATTATTGCTGGTCCTCAATGATAATTGCAATTACATAATATAGTCCTATAAAGTCCACCATGTTATTTTGATTATTCTCTCACTGTGTTCATATATAACCCAATCCTTCTCTTCTCTATTTCCATAAATGTGATAACAGGATCATGATTTGTCATTTTTTTGGTAAACATCCAGCTTGAAGCCTTGTTTACCGCCATCATCCTTCCATCTGTGTCTTTCTCCTTCTTTCTGCTCTTTATTAATATGTGTGTGGCCACTTCGGCAGCGGCGCGTGGGGTCCAAACTTCATTTTCTGCGTTCGGCTGATTGCGTGAATAATTTGGGAGTAATTACACACGACGTCATCGCCGCCTCCCCCTCTGACAATTACAGAGATGCTTCACACAGACTCACGTTAGTCAGAGGATCAAAAAACAACCTTGTCCTGATATATCAATCATCTCGCTCTAATTAGCGGACGGATTTGGTATCTTGTAACTGTTATTAGTGTATTGTGTGTCTTCTAATGAAACCAATTGAGCTGTTCCTTTCTGCTCAGATGCAGACGCCGTTAAGAGGCGATTGAGCGCTTTATCAGATGGGTCCTAATTATCAGACCGCGAACCGCAAATACACTTCAAAGAGACGCAACACACACACACACACACCGGCTCTGAACATCAGAAAAGCCAAACGTCACACACTTTAATGCTCAACTTGTGTGTATGTACGTTTACAACATGCTCTTTTATAGATCAGGAATTTCAGATATTAAGTATTGATTGAGTAGGAAAAATATGCAATAAAAAATAATGAAAATAATCCACTCGGTTTGTAAAAACAAACACATTGTGCATCCAGTACTTGCACTTACAAGAGAAATCAATGGAGCAAGTGCGGCAGAAGATTTAAAAACAGAAACATGCAACTTGTATTTTTGTTAACGTACTTATATGAATCACACAAATGTGAGTTATTTGAGATGTAAATGGTCTTAATCATCCTTTTGTCAGGTTGGACTGCTTTTCTATGGTGGAAACTCGTACTCGTAACCGTACTAATCTTTAATCATAATGTATTGGATATAACTTCAAGGCATCAAGCATCAACAAGATTTATCGCACTAATATGTTATCTTTGTCGTTACAACACTTAATACCAAGTACATTTTAATGCAATGTCTCTCTCAGATTTTGTAAGTTGTAATGCTTTACATGCTTGTTTTTACAGAGTGACTGATTGCATTAAAAAAAAAAGATTTTGATGGTTATCGACAGCATATCACAGATGCTGCTGATCGTGCTTATGAACGATACTTTCATTTAAGTATTTATTGTTTAAAGCGGTGGTTGATTCTGATTTCACTTGTTTAACTTTAGTTAGTGTGTAATGTTGCTGTTTGATCATAAACAACATCTGCAAAGTTACGACGCTCAAAGTTCAATGCAAAGGAGATATTTTCTTTTACAGAAATCGCAACAGACGGCTGGTAGGGACTACGACGAGCTTCTTCCTGAGTTAGTGACATCACAAACCCTAAAATTTACATAAACCCCGCCCCTGAGAACACACAAGAAAGGGGGCGGGGCCATGTTACTGACAAGCCTCATTTTTGTCTGTGTGAGATTCTCCAGCTTTGCTGTTGTTGAGCTGTTAAAGCTCCGCCCTCTTCTGGAAAGGGGGCGGGAGCAGCAGCTCATTTGCATTTAAAGGGACACACACACAAACGGCATGTTTTTGCTCACACCCAAATAGGGGCAAATTTGACAAGCTATAATAAATGATCTGTGGGGGATTTTGAGCTGAAACTTCACAGACACATTCTGGAGACACCAGAGACTGATATTACATCTTGTGAAAGGGGCATTATAGGTAATATAGTTCATAAAAATACAACTGTTCATTGTTAGTTCATGTACCTGAGTTAACATTGAATAATATTAACATATGCTACTTTTGATTTTAAAGGGAATCTATTAACCTTGTTTAAAGTCTTAAGTGTGTTTTTGTGCTCTACTAGCTTGAATGTTGATTATTTTCTTCATATTCTCCATTGTTGCAGCTCCTCTCTTCCCAGTCTGTCAGTAACGCTCTGTTTAGTTCCTGTCTCTATGAAGCTCCGCCTTCTAAAAAGCACATTGTGCTCTGATTGGTCGGCTGGAGCAGTGTGTTGTGATTGGTGTTTGGGAAATGTCCCGCCCCTTACCATAACCTCCAGTTTCAACACACTACTAACTAACTCAACCAGGCCCCGCCCCTTTATTCTTTATTTAAATGAGGAATATTGTGAAGAAAACTCAAGACTACAAGATCAGAAACACTGACACTGATATAGAGAAGAATCTTTTTTATGCTCAAACAGCAACATTAAACACACTATGGGAAAAATAGCATAATATGACCCTTTTAATAGGCCTAATAAATTATTATAAAAGTAAAATTTATATGATTTCTTGCTAACTAATGTAATTAACTAATGTTAACAATTGAAACCTTATTGTAAAGTGTTACTGATCTGTCTTTCTTTCCACAAATAAATTACCCTCATGTCATTCCAAACCTGTATGTGGTTAAGTAATGCAAATTTTTATTTAGTAAACTACTTGAACTAGTAAGCCACTTCTTTCTAAACGTGTTTTCACTAAGAAGTGTAATAACAAGCTGATTATATTCACTGTAGTATCTCTCTGATGGAGAAAAAAATGGTATTTTGGGGGGAAAAGGAGTGAGAAACACACTGTGACAGATCATATGATCTCCTCTCACTTTCAAACACCTGCGAACGAGTGTGTGTGTGTGTGTGTGTGTGTGTGTGTACTTTAGCATAGCGTTTAGCCTGAATCTGACAGGGTGCTAAGAGCGGCTGTTTTTACCTCCAGCGAAACACACAGAGAGAGAAAGATGTGGAAGTGAAGATGGCAGCGGAGCAGCTTTGGCAGTGCTAGCAGATCTTAGTGCTAAATTGTACTAGTGTCGTGACGCTGTGTAATGTGTGATCTTACGCGTGCCGCCAAATCAACGTCCGCTGAGAAACATGCGTCCGGGATATAGCTGCACACAAACACGCGTTTGCACAGGATCTCAGTCTTTACTCTAGAACTTGAGAACAGTGGAAAAAGTCTCTTTTGTGCCACAGTTTTTTTTAAATAGCCATCTGTCGTTATGGTATACTCTCTTCTTTTGATTGCACCTGCATTTCTGTAACTCAAACGGTAAAGTATCACCAAGATCACGGGTTTGATTCCCAGGGAATGCATGAACTAATAAAAAAGGTACGCCTCACTTTGGATGGAATTGTTTGCCAAATATGCAAATTTAAAGATAGACCAACGCATAAATGGCACATAAAACAAATTTTTATTGGTCACTTTACATGTCAGTCAGACACTTGTTGCCAAGTCCGTGTTTTTCCCTGTGGAATTGGGCTGCTTTAACACCATTGCTGCGGGTTGTTTTTCATGTCTGTGGGTTGAAGCGACCCCAAATAACTTGATATTTAGCCCCTGAATGCATATTTTACCAGAGAAACCCTGACAAAAAATCCAGATTTTACCTCCAAGAATGCGAGTGGGGTAGTTTTAGGCTAGTTTTGAATAGCAATTGTGCGGGTTTTGTTGTGAAAACCTGGCAACCCTGGTCAGGCGGCTTCTTCCTGTCTAAGTGGGCGGTTCTTAGTCAACAAACAACAATCTGGGTAGCGTTTCCCAAAAGCATCGTAAGCCTAAGTTGATCGTAGCTCCATTGGTTTCAATGGAGCTACGATCAACTTAAGCTTACGATGCTTTTGGGAAACGCTGCCCTGAACCTGACTTTATTATATAGACAACAGTCTGGCTAGGGTCGTAAATAATCCATTTTGACTCTATACTCACTCACTGGCCACCTTGCTAGTACCGGGTTGGACCAACTTTTGCCTTCAGAACTGCCTTAAAGAGGACCTATTGTGTTCCTTTCACAAGATGTAATATCAGTCTCTGGTGTCTCCAGAATGTGTCTGTGAAGTTTCAGCTCAAAATACCCCACAGATCATTTATTATAGCTTGACAAATTTGCCCCTATTTGGGTGTGAGCAAAAACACACCATTTTTGTGTGTGTCCCTTTAAATGCAAATGAGCCGCTGCTTCCCGCCCCCTTTTCAGAAGAGGGCGGAGCTTTAACAGCTCAACAACAACAAAGCTGGAGAATCTCACGCAGACAAAATGAGGAAAGTGTTCAGCCTTACATTTTTCAAACATTGTTCGGACATTCTGATATCGCATAAAACATTTGCGAATAAAGCAGCTTTTCCATCCCATGTGTTCAAGAGAACAAAATCATCACTTCCTGGGAAATTGGCGCAAAATTTGCTGCAATCTGGCTCTTTTTTCCTCCATCATAAATGAGTTTTGTCTCAGAGCGAAACACAATAAACGCTGTCATGTTCTCTCGCGTTCGGATGTTGGTGTTTGGGAAACACAGTCGCTTCTGGAGGGAATTAAACCAAATCATTCTGTTGACAGACTTTGACTCAGGCGTTTCAGAACCACTGAAACAACATTTAAGATCCTGCGATGCGATTGGTCCGCTGGTTAGTCCAGTTATCCAATCACATCCTCTGCTGAGGTAAAGTCACATGAGTTTCTTGAGGGATTTATGTGAGCAAAAACACACCATTTTTGTGTGTGTCCCTTTAAATGCAAATGAGCTGCTGCTCCCGCCCCCTTTCCAGAAGAGGGCGGAGCTTTAACAGCTCAACAACAACAAAGCTGGAGAATCTCACACACCCAAAATGATGAAAGTGTTCAGCCTTACATTGTTCAAACCGGAGTCGACACTGATGGAGAGACTCAGGAAGAAGTTACAACTTTTAGACGTTTCTGAATGGTTAGTGGATAAATTGATGTAGTTGCTGTGGAGTTGATTCAACTCATCCACTAGCATGTGCCGTCATGTTCATCTTTTGTGTTGAATTGACCCTCGTTTGTGAAGCAGTCCAGTGTAAAATGACGGCATGACAACAACACTCTACTACAACAACTCTTCCTCTTCTCTAAAGCAGCCTAACATGCATTGAGTTGCTGCAGTGTGATTGGCTGATTAGATATTTGCATTAACGAGCAGCTGAACAGGTGTACCTAATAAAGTGGCCTATATTCAACACTTGTTTGCTTAAGTTTTTTCCCATGCGTTGACCTGCGGTACGACACTCAGACATGTTACATCTTTAAAGCTGATTGATTTAATAGCTTGTGATTTCCCTCCCTGCGGCCCAGTGGCGAGAGAGCACAGATCCTGAACCCACGTTTACCACCGCGTGTGTTTTTACGCCTGTCAGGGGCCGTTAGTCTTCTCAGATAACAACAATCTCTACTTTGTTTTTTTCCCCCCAAAGTGATGTTTTATTCATGACCGATAAGAATCCAAGAAACGCAAGAAAGAAAGAAAAGATTGAGCTGCTCTCTGGTTAGTGCTGATGCTTGCTTAATGCTGATAAATATAATAATCCTCACAAGAATTAAGGTCATTTTCTGTCCTAAATTGATGTTTAACCCTTTGAACATAATCTGATTACACTAAAACAGTTCTGTCCTCTCTACAGTGTTATTTGCACTCTTAAAGTGCCCCATTATGCTTTTTCGGATATCACCGTTAATTCAGATGTGTTGGATTTTACAGAAGCTGGTGTGTATTTGAGATGATCCGTGTCCTCCTCCTGTCTGAAGTCTGACGGCAGGGCTATAAATACAGGCTGAGTGCTTCAGGGTCAGGTGGAGCGTGACCTTTGACCTGCAGGTGTGTGTTCTGCCACTCATCTAAAAACAGATGTTCTGTGCAGAAAAACTCTTTCTCCTCCTTTGATCTAATATATTTACTTAACTGAGATTTTAAGTTTATATTTCAATAATTTAACAACTTTAATGGTCACATGACATGCAGGTAAACAAATAAAAAAATATATATTTAGTTTTATTTAGATTTTATTATTTTATTATGTTACACTTTATTTAAAGCCTGTATATATAATGCATTATAAAAAGTATTTGTAATGCATTAATTATTCCTTATAATGCACCTTATAATACATTGCATGATGTCATTAATAAAGGTAACAGAGACCGGGGCTAGTTGTCACGCACTACAAAATAATGATTTTCTTCTTTAGTATTTTTGACTTGTTTTCCTGTACAAATATTTAGACATTTTGAAATCAAGATACATTTAAGTCTTGTATTCTGAAAAATTGAGTTTAAGCTTAAAAACATATTTGCCAGTAGAGTTAGTAAAACTAGTAAATTCACATTTTTTCTAATATTTTATTACATTTATTTATTTATTTACAAAATATGTGGATCTTAATATACTGGTTAATATTAAAAATATTTTTTTCTAAATGAAAACATCCTGTTATGGACTACGGTTTCTTGTCTAAATAATATTAATATTTATTTATAATGATTATTTTTATTTTACAAAATATATGGGTCACTCCTGTTATGAAGTTTTTTTTTTAAATCTATATATATATTATATATACAATATATTTTAATTACCAATATATATATATATATATATATATATATATATATATATATCAATCCTGTTATGAAGTACAGTTTCTTGTCTAAATATTATGATTTTTATTATTATTATTATTTTTACAAAATATATGGGTCAGTCCTGTTATGAAAGTATGTTGTTGTTGTTGTTTTGTCTTAATATACTGGTAAAATGGATCAATTCTGTCATGAAGTACAATTTCTTGTCTTAAAATGCTTGTAAAGAAGGAAAAAGTTATCAAAATTATGTGAATTTAAGCTTAAAACAAGAACAAATGTTTGCTGGTGGGGTCAGAAAAATATATTTCATTCAATGTGAAAATAAGTTTATTTTTCGGACCCCATTAGCAGATATTTTATTCTTGTTTTAAGCAAAAACTCACTTATTTCTTTAGTAATTTTGCTTCTCCAGTAAATGTATCTTGATTTAAGAACATTTAGATATTTGCACTTGAATACAAGATAAAAATACAGAGGAAGAAAGTCATTTTTTTGCAGTGTAGAACGCAGGTTCCATTGTGACAACTTACCCCATAGAGTGCGTTGTGTTTTTTCTAATATTTTTTCCTGGACGGTACTATTACAAATATTCAATATAGAAATGGCGGTTCAGGGAAAAGAAGCTGTGTGTGACAACTTGCCCCAGTCTCTGCTCTCATGTGACTCCCAGCTTTAGAAATGCATTTACAAACATCTCTCAGTTTGACAGAATCCATTTAAAAGTTGTAGATCCGTCAGCGTCGGTTTGCTCAATAGATCTGAATTCAGCACATCTTGTAACAGCTCTTATGTGGACACTCTTAACGATGAAAGCAGGCCGGGATCAAAGAAAGCTCATAATGGCGTGTGGTGTGAAGCAGTGCGCACTACAAAGCAGCGCACTAATAAGGGAAGTTGAGAAGGGCTCTTGACAGTGGCAGAGGAGTAGTGCAGATGCTGCCCGGGCACACGCGTGCCACACAACACGCCACAAGTGCCTCTTCACGCAAACTCCTGCCCTGCGCCGCTTAACGCACCAGACTGAATATTAAACAGACACGTGACGGATCTCTCGCAGGATGACCGGGGGGTTATTTCTGTGCAAAACCGCTGCATAAAGTGCGTCTCATGAGGTCTGTTCATGATCTACAGCTGCTGCTTTCTGAAACCGCATCCAAACTGATGTCCGAAGTGAATTTAAATGATTTTAACTTTAGCATACATCTAAGCAAACAACTAAACTCATAAAAGAATACATGGTTCAGTACTGTTATCAATTACATTTTCTTATCTTATCTTAATATACTGGTTAAAATATTAATAATAATAATATATATAATTAATAATTATTAATTATATATAAAAGTGTGACAACTTGCCCCAGTCTCTGCTCTCATGTGACTCTTTAAAAACCCATTTACAGGACTGACTCATAGAGAATATAAGTCAGTCCTGTTATGAAAGACATTTTCTTACCTTAATATACTGGCAAAATATAAAATAAATAAATATAAATATATATATTATCATTATTATTATTATTATTATTATTATTTTATTTTTATTTTTTATATATGAATCAGTCCTGTTATGGACATATATATATTTATTTTTTATTTTTTTTATTTTTTTTATGAGATCTATGGTTCAGTCCTGTTATGAAAAACTTTTGCTGGTCTTAAAATATAATTTATAAATATATATTTATTTATTATTTTTTTTATTTTATAGGTAAAAAACAAAATATATTACGGAAGAGGATTAGGGCCAAGCAATAATAAAAAAATAAAACCATCTCGAGATTAAAGTTGTTAAGTTTCAAGAAAAAATTCGTTAAATTTCGAGAAAAAAGTCGAGATAAAATGTTAAGAATAAAGTCATTAAATTACGAGAAAAAAGTCGTTAAATTGCGAGAACAAATTCGTTAAATTATGAGAAAAAAGTCGTTAAATTATGAGAAAAAAGACGTTAAATTCCGAGAACAAATTCGTTAAATTATGAGAAAAAAGTAGTTAAATTATGAGAACAAATTTGTTAAATTATGAGAAAAAAGTCGTTAAATTATGAGAACAAATTCATTAAATTATGAGAAAAATGTCGATAAATTTTGAGAAAAATGTCGAGATAAAATGTTGAGAATAAAGTCATTAAATTCCGAGAACAAATTTGTTAAATTATGAGAAAAAAGTTGTTAAATTATGAGAACAAATTCGTTAAATTATGAGAAAAAAGTCGTTAAATTATGAGAACAAATTCGTTAAATTATGAGGAAAAAAATCGTTAAATTATGAGAACAAATTCGTTAAATTATGAGAAAAATGTCGTTAAATTTCGAGAAAAATGTCGAGATAAAATGTTGAGAATAAAGTCATTAAATTCCGAGAACAAATTCGTTAAATTATGAGAAAAAAGTCGTTAAATTATGAGAACAAATTCATTAAATTATAAGAAAAAAGTCATTAAATTATGAGAACAAATTTGTTAAATTATGAGAAAAAAGTTGTTAAATTATGAGAACAAATTCGTTAAATTATGAGAAAAATGTCGTTACATTTTGAGAAAAATGTCGAGATAAAATGTTGAGAATAAAGTCATTAAATTCCGAGAACAAATTCGTTAAATTATGAGAAAAAAGTCGTTAAATTATGAGAACAAATTTGTTAAATTATGAGAAAAATGTCGTTAAATTTTGAGAAAAATGTCGAGATAAAATGTTGAGAATAAAGTCATTAAATTCCGAGAACAAATTTGTTAAATTATGAGAAAAAAGTCATTAAATTATGAGAACAAATTCGTTAAATTATGAGAAAAATGTCGTTAAATTTTGAGAAAAATGTCGAGATAAAATGTTGAGAATAAAGTCATTAAATTCCGAGAACAAATTCGTTAAATTATGAGAAAAAAGTCATTAAATTATGAGAACAAATTCGTTAAATTATGAGAAAAAAGTTGTTAAATTATGAGAACAAATTCATTAAATTATGAGAAAAAAGTCGTTAAATTATGAGAACAAATTCGTTAAATTATGAGAAAAAAATCGTTAAATTATGAGAACAAATTCGTTAAATTATGAGAAAAATGTCGTTAAATTTCGAGAAAAATGTCGATATAAAATGTTGAGAATAAAGTCATTAAATTCCGAGAACAAATTCGTTAAATTATGAGAAAAAAGTTGTTAAATTATGAGAACAAATTCGTTAAATTATGAGAAAAAAGTCATTAAATTATGAGAACAAATTCGTTAAATTATGAGAAAAAAATTGTTAAATTATGAGAACAAATTCGTTAAATTATGAGAAAAAAGTCGTTAAATTATGAGAACAAATTCGTTAAATTATGAGAAAAAAGTCGTTAAATTCAGAGAACAAATTCGTTAAATTACGAATTCGTTCTCATAATCTAGCGACTTTTTTCTCGTAATTTAACGAGTTTATTCTCAACATTTTATTTAGACTTTTTTCTCGAAATTTAACGAGTTTTTTCTCTAAATTTAACAACTTTAATCTCGAGATGGTTTTATTTTTTTATTATTGCTTGGCCCTAATCCTCTTCCGTAATATATGGGTCAATCCTGTTATGAAGTACTTTTTTTTTTCATAATACAATGATAAAATATTAAACATTACAAAATATATGGATCAATTCTGTTCTGAAGTTTTCTTATATATATACTTTTTTCAAATTATATAAGTAAATCCTGTTCTGAACTCTTAATATACGTATATATATAAAAAAAAGATAAGTCATTAATTAGGTTTGTTTTGTCTCAGTTACAAGAACATGAGATGGATTTTGCATTTCATGTTTGTCATGATGTCTAAGATCAGAAACTAAATATGAAATGCTACTTTAATTATTAATTTTATAGTTTTTCTTGTGTCTACAGTTTCACTTCAGAGAGAGAGAGAGAGCGCTTGCGTTTGTGTTGCCCTTAAAATTTCTGTACCGTGAGTTTCATTTGAAGAATGGCAGCAAACTTTTTCCCTGTGCACAGAGATTTCTGTTCCCTTTCCTCTGAAAACAGTAAGTCATCTTTGTTTTTGATAAAGAAGGTGGAAATGAACATGTAGTTTGATTGATGTTTGTTACATGGTCGGATCACAGTTGAGCGTGTATCACGATACATCATTTTCACACACACACCTGCACTGCTCTCTCCGCAGCTCCACGCGACAGGAAAATAATTCCTGATTTATGAGGGTTGTTGCTGTGCAGCTTCAGAATAATCCAGAGATTAATTAACACTCCGTTCGTTGTGTTCTGATCGTCAGAACGGTGAGGGATTTTCAGGGCCAATGTCACACTAACACTACAGGATCTATCCCAGCATTCCTGATCCCTGTGTGTGAATTATTCCCACCTCACTTTTAACCTCAGCGGGACTCTAAACTCTCTCTAACTCAGTACACACACACAAATAAAATGCATTTACGGTTAGACCAAAAAATGCATGAATGCAAATAAAATCTGATTGGATGAGCCACGTTTGAAGCTTTTGTAAAGCCAAAATACTCACACCTGTGCGATGTAAACATTAGATACATTGGTTTGCATCAAATAATAAATGGTGAAAAATCTATTTTTGATATGCATATTATAATTCTTATTGCTAATAATTCATCAGTGCATATTTCATTTTTAAATATTTTTTGCCCTCATAATATGTAATCACAACTGGATCTTCCAGTGAAAACGACAAACTGACAGAGTTATTGCATTTAAACTCCGCCCCTGCAAGCTCACGCTCATCTGCATACTCTTTTGAGAGCCACGCCCACATCTCAACTTCCAATCAGCAACTGATGTGTGGAACCAAACTCCGCCCTACATTTATTCTTTTTCAGTAATCCATTACACTCGAATGTGGTTCCACTTGTCCTTGAATTTTCAGTCCTGGAAAATGTATAATTAAGAACTCACATTCAAAAATTGGTTTTATAGTCACTGCCTTAAACTGTATGACCTTTAAAGACTTTTGGGACATGATCCTTGTCTTTTATTTCCGCCAAAGTGAAACTAAAATAGAGTGGAAACACTGAAGATCTGTTGCTACTCCCGTTTCATTGCGACTTTAATGTGGCAATTATAAACCACCTATGGTTTGGCTAAAGAACTGATTTAAAGAGGTCATGAACTGTGTTGTTTTATTGTTTTATAATGTTTCCAGGGGCGCACTTATAATGTTAGTATGCTTTTTACATCAAAAATGATCATAATTTAGAAGTAAAAGGCATTTTTGCTACCCTGATTTTATCCTCTGGTTTGAACGCTCTGAGACTTCAGTGTAAACGCCCACTGCTGTGATTGGCTGACATCTTTGCGTATGAAAATATCCAAGTATTACTCTCTCTTTTAGCACATTTTAACTATTACAGCTCTAAGGTTAACTAATCGTGAAAGTGTTGCATTACATTTAGATCTATGGCATTATATTTAGATTGTGGCATGAAAGGTTGCAGAGATGAGTTGTTGAGCGCATGAAAGCAGTGATCTCATCATTTCTGCACACTAATGAATGCTTTCATCATAACTAACAGTGCAAACTCAATGCAACTAAGAGATTCATTGACTAAAACGGGAGTTTTGGCGCGAGTCCAGAAAAAAGTTTTCAATTCATGACCCTTTAAACAGTGGAAGATTTGTTTGTTTTGATCATCATTGCTTATACCGATGTGAAATCAATAGCTGTGTTTCCATTCAAATTGTTTTTTTTTTTTTTTTTTTTTTTTACGCAATATCCCAAAATGCTGATAAAAATAGGTAAATGGAAACATTGCATTATTGATTGATTCCAGCATAAAAACGTTTATTTCTTAGAACTCATTCGGTCTCATTAAACTGAACCCAGATCAGCAGGCGTGAGTCAGATGCATGACTGTAAACAGAAGCGATTACATTGGCTCTTTTATCAGGACTAATAGTAGCGCTTTCGTGACGCTGGCTTATGGCAGGCCTATATTTCAAAGCACTAGCCACAGGCTCTGTGGGAAGATAACAAGCTTTTCCCTCGCAGACATAATTACCCAACTATTTACAGGAAACCGCCTCTGTATGCCCATCCACACCGTCCAAATGATTATTAATGCAAGCTATAATATTATAGTCTATTAATTCATCTTAAGATTTGTATCGCTGTGTGGATATTATTAGAAACCTGGTGAGACCTTTTCCATCTTCCACATGCATTCACAGACTATAACAGCATCTTTATTTTTCTTTATCAGCAATTAGATCACTGCAGGTTGTAACTTTAGTACCTGTCTCTATGAAGCCCCTCCTTCTGAAAAGCACAATGTGCTCTGATTGGTCGGCTGGAGCAGTGTGTTGTGATTGGTGTTTGGGAAATGCCCCGCCCCTTACCATAACCGCCAGTTTCAACACACTACTAACTAACTCAACCAGGCCCCGCCCCTTTATTCTGCGTATGAATTATTTAAATGAGGAATATTGTGTTGGAAGAAAACTCAAGACCACATTGGAGGCGTTTCAGGGAGTTCAGAAACAGTACGTGCTAATATAGGGAATAACTTCATTTTCATGCTCAAACAGCAACATTAAACACACTTGTGAAAAAAAGCATAATACCTTCTCTTCAACCGGGCTGTCTTATATTTAACTTCTAAACAAGGATGGCCCATAAACTGAACAGGCATCGAAAGACAGAAAAATGGTCCTCTAGGGCCATTAACACATTCAGTGTCTTTCTGCTGAGTTCCAGAACTAGCTGGATTACTGAGACAGTTTGAAGCTTTTATCGTTGAACACGCTCTGCTGTCTGACAGCGTGTCCGTATCACTTTTCTACCTCTGATAACGGCTCATCCAGGGCACACAAATTACAATTCGAGTCCGACAGAGTCCGTTCTAGTTCTCCCATGATGTGATATCCTCAGCTAAATTACCACCTGTCATTTATGAACTGATAAAAATTGGCTCAGGATAGTGTTTCATTAGGTACATGAGCGTGGAAGGCATGTGTGTGTTTTTCATGTCACTGAATCAGTGTTGTAAAGTAACCAAATCTAGTGACACTACATTTTTCAGTAGATAATCTGTAGGCTTTTACAGTTACAAACTTACTTTTTTTTGTTGCATGACAAAAATTGCAGTTTTTAAGTTGTATTGTATTGCAAATGCAGCTTAAGATCCAAAACATGCAAGTATGTGAATGCAAACAATTTTAGCTTAAATTTTGGGTCAGAAAATTATGTATCAGACCGCAGTTCACAATGCATTGCATGTTTTTTAAAATGCATTGTCCAAGCAATGATGTTTGCATATTGATACTTATGTAAAGTATATTTCTTGCATCACAGCTAAGTGAATTTCAGCAATAACTGAGCACGAAAATATTTTGTCTTGTGTTTTTTAGCAAAATATTGCAATAAATGCTGCTGTTTTTCCAATTATGTTATAGAAATTAGGCTGTTATCTGTCATTTGATTAATTGTGATTGCTGTAAAGTTAGGCAAAAGAGCAATATATACAGTACTGCTCTTACTAGCTTTTATCAATTCTTGTAAAATCATAAATTGGTAGTTCATCTTTGTTTGGTGGAGCCCCAGGGCCCTGCTGCCCTGACATCACCCTCCTCTGACATTCAATTAACACGATGATCAGGGTGTGAGAGCACATCACCGCCGCCGCTGACAGGTGTTTCGCTCTCAGCGTTCTGGATTAAAGGGCAGGTTAGGTGTTAGGGCTTTGCAAGGGATTTTGGGTACAGTAGTTCTTATGGGAGATATATTTGGATGTCTGAGTGTCACTCAGAGTGATGCATTGATTTATATTTTAATTTATTTTTACTTTTTTTACTCAAGCTATTCATTTGTGCATGCATTGGTTTTATTTTTATTTTTTAAACAACAAAAAATCATTTGTGCATGCATTTTTTTATTTTAATGTTTTAACAACAATTCATTTGTGCATGCATTTTTTTAATTTCACTTAAACAATTAATTTGCATGCATTTGTTTGTTTAAAAAAAATGTAATTCATTTTACTTTTTTTTGCTTAAACTGTTAAATTCAAAGAAATACAAAAAAAAAATGAGTAGGTTAAAAATTCTGTTTCATTCCTACTTTAAATATGAGTCTGTTCCTCACATAAAGCATCGTGACTTAAGAAGTCTTGTGTGTTTTTATGATAGTTTATGGTGAGGTTTTTTTTTTTCATGTTCTGCTTTTGTTGATCATAAAAGAGCAGTGTGAACATTGTTAAACATATCTAGTTTTGTGTCCCACAGAAGAAATCGAGCCAAATGGGTTTAGAAAGATGTGAGGGTGAGTAAATGATGCCAGGATTTTCATTTATGGGTGATCCGTTCCTTTAAATAATGTGTTGACTAAATAAACCCACTTACTTTATATGTGACCACATGAAGAACCATTTTAACCTGCCAGGCATTTCACTGAGCAGACAGACAGACGTGGATATTTCTGATCAGAAATTGAACACAGACTAGCATTAGACTAGAATAACTCCACGCACACACACACACACTGATCTCCTACAGATGCATGATGAATGCACAGGATGCGATGTCACACTTGAGTGAGCTGTGTGTGTGTGTGTGTGTTGCCATGTGACAGATGCAGCGTGTATCTTCAGGCACGGCTTCCGTGAAAAGTACTCTTCATTTATCAATAATTGGACCTTAATTTCATCTGGCAGAGACTTGAGCGGACAGCAGCACATTAATGAGGCCTCTCGGATCAGCATGCACATACTCACAAACTTTCTGGGAACATGCAAAAAACATTAACACACACACACACACACTGAACCTTTAATGAAGATTTTTATAAGCCTTTATGATTTTATCAGTCTTTCTTTCTAAATGAATGAATGAGAAATTTTGATTCTTAGTTCTGAATAATGTGTTTATACTAAAGGTTACAGTGATGCGTTTTTCTCCAGAGAGTTTAGGATTTTGGAAATGGCCCAACCCAATCTGGGAAGGTCAGAGGTCAGGCAGGGGATTGGGGATTGGTCACAGTAATCCTGATCTGTCACAGATCTGTGGGGTCACACATTAAATACGATCAAAATGCAGTTCATGACACCATCAGTAAATCAAATTCAGACATACACTACCATTCAAAAGTATGAGGACGATGAGATTTGGTACATTTATCAGATCTTTATACCGTACCATATCAAGCTGGTGTGTGTGATAATTTTCATCTGGTATGTTATGGTTCGATATTGATTATCTATTTAAAAATAAAATCTGAAACGTGGTCAGTAATTACAGTTCCTCTTGTTCTCAATAACTGCTCAGAATAAAACAATTTTTCTTATATAAAATCAAATAGAAGTTTAGATAGCAAAGATGTTTATAGTAAAGTACCTAATAACCAACATTCTAAGATTAATATAATTTATTAAAATGTGTGTTTATTCAACTAACAAATCAAGCCACCAACCAACCAACTCACCCTCCAGCATACCCACCCACCAACCCAGCAGCACATCAAACAACCAACCCACCCACCAACTCAGCAGCACACCAAGTAACCCACCCACAAACTCACTAACCAACCGATCCACCTGCCAACTCACCCACAACCAACCCAGCAGTACACCAACCCACACACCAATTCACCAACCAACCCACCAATTAACTCACCAGCACACCAACCAACCAACCAACCAACCCACCCACCAATTCACCCACAACCAACCCACCCACCATCCAACTTAGCAGCACACCCAACCCACCAATTAACTCAGCAGCACACCAACCAACCAACCCACCTGCCAACCCACCAACTCATCAACCAACCAATCCACCCACCAACTCAGCAGCACACCAACCAACCAACCCACCTGCCAACCCACCAACTCATCAACCAACCAATCCACCTACCAACTCAGCAGCACACCAACCAACCAACCCACCTGCCAACCCACCAACTCATCAACCAACCAATCCACCTACCAACTCACCAACCCACACCACGCTATCAACCGACCCACCCACCCACCCACTTGCCAACCCACCCACCAATTCACCCACAACCAGACCACCCACCCACCAATTTAGCAGCACACCCAACCCACCAATTAACTCACCAGCACACCAACCAACCAACCAACCCACCAACCAATTCACCCACAACCAACCCACCCACCATCCAACTTAGCAGCACACCCAACTCATCAATTAACTCAGCATCACACCAACCAACCCACCCACCAGCCCACCCACCAACTCATCAACCAACCAATCCACCTACCAACTCAGCAGCACACCAACCAACCAACCAACCCACCAGCCCACCCACCAACTCATCAACCAACCAATCCACCTACCAACTCAGCAGCACACCAACCAACCAACCCATCTGCCAACCAACCCACCCACCAACCAACCAACCAACCCACTCACCCACCAACTCTCCAACCAACCCACTCACCCACAACCAACCCACCAGCACACCCACCTACCAACTCAGCAGCACACCAACCAGCCCACCCACCAACCAACCAGCCCACCCACCAACCCACCTGCCAATCCACCCACCAACCAACCCACCCACCAACTCACCAACCAACCAACCCACCAATTAACTTACTAGCACACCAACCAACCAACCAGCTAACCCAATTAACCAACCAACAAACCAACCCACCAACTCATCAACCAACCAATCCACCTACCAACTCAGCAGCACACCAACCAACCAACCAACCCACCAGCCCACCCACCAACTCATCAACCAACCAATCCACCTACCAACTCAGCAGCACACCAACCAACCAACCCATCTGCCAACCAACCCACCAACCAACCAACCAACCCACTCACCCACCCACCAACTCTCCAACCAACCCACTCACCCACAACCAACCCACCAGCACACCCACCTACCAACTCAGCAGCACACCAACCAGCCCACCCACCAACCAACCAGCCCACCCACCAACCCACCTGCCAATCCACCCACCAACCAACCAACCCACCCACCAACTCACCAACCAACCAACCCACCAATTAACTTACTAGCACACCAACCAACCAACCAACCAACCAGCTAACCCAATTAACCAACCAACAAACCAACCCACCCACCAACTCTCCAACCAACCCACTCACCCACAACCAATTTACCAGCACACCCACCTACCAACTCAGCAGCACACCAAGCTATCAACCAACCCACCCATCAACTCACCAACCAACCAACCAACCCACCAATTAACTTACTAGCACACCAACCAACCAGCTAACCCAACCAACCAACAAACCAACCAACCAACCCACCCACCAACTCTCCAACCAACCCATTCACCCACAACCAACCTACCAGCACACCCACCTACCAACTCACCAACCATCCAACCAACCCACCAACTCACCAATTAACTTACCAGCACATCAACCAACCAGCTAACCCAATTAACCAACCAACCAGAAGTTTTGCCAGATTTAGTTAATTTCAATGCCTCAAAGTAAACACACACTCAAATAATATATCAAATATTTTACTTTTTAACTGGTTTATTACAGAGTTTTAGCTAGACCCTTTAATTCAGTCTTCAGCAGATTATCCATTAATGCCATATCTGACTGTCCGTTTGTTGATCAGGCCTTTTCATTTCATCATTAAATAAGAAGATTGCTAATCTCTCACTCTTCTGTCCTAAACAGGGTTATTTTACAGCTTGCAACATAATCTCACGTCCAGTAATCTCTCTCTTTCTGTCTCTCTCTGGCTCCGCTGCTCGCTTATCCCTGGTAATTTAATTACAAATTACGTGATTAAAAATTCATTAAAGTATTAGATATAAAGAACATGTTTTTCCATCAGGGAGACGGCGATTATTACACTGACCCTGGCGGCACAGGCCCCGGGAGTGTCTCTGTCCCACAGGGTTTTTTTTTTTTTTTTTTTTGTAAAATCAAATCAACTCTTTTAATAAAGTAAAAACACCTGAGACTTCTTGAAGAGCACAAACAAACACAGACAAAACACTTCTGCCTCCATATGAATGGAAACATTTTTTCTATGTTTTAGTTTAGATTGTTTTTCTGGTTACTGATGCCTTTATTCTGTGTCTCATGAAGGCCAAACATGAGGTGAGGAATATCAATTGCTATCAAACAGTAAAATAATGTTACCAAACAGGTTTCCCAAACACTCCAGCAGCTCTTCATCTTCCATTGTTGGGACAAATGATGATCCCTGGGATGGCTAGGAAAGGTGTCAAAGTGGTCAAAAGTTTGGAATAATTGCATTTTTTAATGTTTTTTAAAAAGAAGTCTCATCTGTTCAACAAAGGATGCATTTATTTGATCAAAAATACAGTAAAATGTGAAATATTATTACAATGTAAAATAACTGTTTTCTATGTAAATAAATGTTAAAATATAATTTATATCCAGTGATCAAAGCTGAATTTTCAGCATCATTACTCCAGTCTTCAATGTCACATGATCCTTCAGAAATCATTCTAACATTTCTGATTATTATTATATTATTATTTTGATCAAATAAATGTCTTGGTGAGCAGAAGAGACTAATTTCAAAAACATCATAACGTGTGCATCCAGAGAACGACGCTCTTCATCTTCTGATAGTTGTCTGTCATCTTCTCATTTGCAGTCATTTGCTGTTTTTACACCAGAAATGGCATCGAAATCTCGCTAAGAAGTAAGGATTGATAAAACGAGGTGCTTGCTTTTAATGACATTGGTATGAGATCATTATTCTGATATAAATATCCTAATTGACTTCCTCTAGGTGCTTCTGGCTTGCAGCACCGGGCCGCTTTGGATCCAGGTGTGAACGGGCTTGGTTCGTGGCAGGCAGGTGAGAGCAAGTGAGCGATCGCGTGTCAGGTGTGATCGCTGCTTGAACGCAGTCATTTGCTCACTGTTCTCACGTCTCAGGAGAGGCAGCATTAATGACACGTTTGTCATGCTCCGTTCCCAGATTAGATTACCGCGCTAATTCCACGGCGAGACTCGCATGGCGGAGCGCGATCCCTCCATTAGCGTTATTACTGACGGTGTTAGCAGCAATTAATTGTCAATCAATTAATGAGGAGGGATCAGAGTGATAGCAGTGACCTAACGGAAAGCAGCATCCGAAAGTAAGTGCACTTTTTTCAGTGTAGAGGCTGAGTTTGAGTACTAACACACATCATGGGCCTGAATGAAATGCTTTCAAACATGTACACATACACATAGACTGTTGAATTCAGGGCCAGAGGTCAAGTCCAATCTACACATCCACTTTGTCAGCTCAACAGCGTTTGTTTGGCTCAAAGTTCAGAGTTTAAGTGGCTGTTTTGAAATGCACAAACTCTGACACATGACTCACATTAAAGAGCTGCACACGCTCCTTTTGTTCACTTACAGACTGATAAATGCCATGATTCGGTGAGATTTCCAGACTGCTGAGATTTGACCTCAGAAACATCAATGCTGTGAGACGCTGAAGGTTTGGCCCTGATGGAGAGACGTCCAATGGCGAGATGTCAAGTACTGCTGAAGGTTTCTGGCATTGACCATTCCAGGTAAATAAATGAGAAATTCTCTGTGAACATGCATGAATAACTTTAACTCAGGGGGTTTAAACATTCATGGTCTTACTGACGACTAAAATGGAGGAAATTAGCATTTTTATGCAGTTTTGTTTTCAGATTTAAATGTGAGATCGGTTTGAAGTAGCTATGTTTCCATCCATAGTTGCAAATTTAACTTGCGTGCAAAATTGTGATATCGCATAAAACATTTAGAGAACAAAATCGTCACTTCCTGGGAAATTGGTGCAAAATTTGCTGCAATCTGGCTCTTTTTTCCTCCATCATAAATACATTTTGTCTCAGACCGAAACACAATAAACGCTGTCATGTTCTCTTGCGTTCGGATGTTGGTGTTTGGGAAACACAGTCGCTTCTGGAGGGAATTAAACCAAATCATTCTGCTGACAGACTTCGACTCAGGCGTTTCAGAACCACCAAACCAACATTTAAGATCCTGCGATGCGATTGGTCCGCTGGTTAGTACAGTTATCCAATCACAGCCTCTGCTGGGGTAAAGTCACATGAGTTTCTTGAGGGATTTATGTGAGCAAAAACATGCCGTTTTTGTGTGTGTCCCTTTAAATGCAAATGAGCTGCTGCTCCCGCCCCCTTTCCAGAAGAGGGCGGAGCTTTAACAGCTCAACAACAACAAAGCTGGAGAATCTCACGCAGCCAAAATGACAAAAGTGTTCAGCCTTACATTGTTCGGACATTGTGATATCGCATAAAACATTTGCGAATAAAGCAGCATTTCCATCCCATGTGTTCAAGAGAACAAAATCGTCACTTCCTGGGAAATTGGTGCAAAATTTGCTGCAATCTGGCTCTTTTTTCTTCCATCATAAATGAGTTTTGTCTCAGAGCGGCAGACCAAAACACATGTGAGCAAAAACACGCCGTTTTTGTGTGTGTCCCTTTAAATGCAAATGAGCTGCTGCTCCCACCCCCTTTCCAGAAGAGGGCGGAGCTTTAACAGCTCAACAACAACAAAGCTGGAGAATCTCACGCAGCCAAAATGAGGATTGTCAGTAACGGTGTTCAGCCTTACATTGTTCAAACCGGAGTCGACACTGATGGAGAGACTCAGGAAGAAGTTACAACTTTTAGACGTTTCTGAATGGTTAGTGGATAAATTGATGTAGTTGCTGTGGAGTTGATTCAACTCATCCACTAGCATGTGTCGTCATGTTCATCTTTTGTGTTGAATTGACCCTCGTTTGTGAAGCAGTCCGGCGTAAAATGACGGCATGACAACAACACTCTACTACAACAACTCTTCCTCTTCTCTAAAGCAGCCCAACATGGCCCCGCCCCCTTTGTTGTGTGTTCTCGGGGGCGGGGTTTATGTAAATTTTAGGGTTTGTGATGTCACTAACCTGGGAAGAAGCTCGTTGTAGTCCCTACTAGCCGTTTGTTGAAAATCCTTTTTTTTTTTAGCACAATTTACAAATGACATCTGTAATGTTTCAATTGTTTTTCTTACACCACAAAAAAGATCAAATAGGAAAGTCTCCAGTTTCTCAGAAATTTCTTTGAGCTGATCTTACTGAGGGCGACTAGCTAGTCAGTTTTGCTTTTAGGATGAGAAACATCTGAACATCGAACTTGATGCTTCAGTGAAACATACCTGGAAACTCCATTACGTCTCATGAGACCTCTGAGCAATAACGTCCTCCTCAGGTGTGTGTGTGTGTGTGTCTTCTGGTCTCATCTCTGCGTTTCTTTCCAGTGGTTTTCGTCTGTCACTAGTGTTTGCTTAACTCTGTGACATGTCAGCGTTTGATAAACAGATGGCCCGCGTGTCTGTACCTGCTTACCGTGGGGACGGCACTCAGTGACCCGGTGCAGTGTGGGTAGAGAGCGGGTGTCAGCAGTCTTTCTGTACGCCACGCTCTAATGAATAATAATCCCGTGTGTGTGTGACAGACGGAGAGGGGGAGTTTTGGGGAAGGGGCGAAACTTGAAGGCGATGCTAATTCAGTAATTCCACAAACTCCTTGGACGGATGTTTTTGTCATTTCTGGACGGGCTCCAAATCGGAGGGTGGGGGTGACGTTCGCTTTGATGAAGAGCCTCACCTTTACAGCGTGAAACGTGTGTCCGCGATGCAGAGACGCGCTGATAGCAGCTCTCATTAATCCTCTGGTGTGTGTGTGTGTGTGTGTGTGTGTGTGTGTACGAGCACTCGTGAGTTGGGTCAACACAACCTCTCTTGTCTGAATATATGAGATTTCCGTCTGTATTTATAAGTTTGAGATGTCCCTGTGCGGCCCAAACCCTCCACCTGTGTGTTTACATGCGGATTCATAATACGGCAGCACGGAAACGCAGGGAAACTGCATCAAAACAAGGACAGGATGGTGTCACGGGGAGGTCAAAGCCACCAGGTTCTTGCTAAATGACTTTTAGTCTACAGAGACGCCTCAGAAATCATAGCAGATTTGTCCAAGAAAAGTTTGCCTTCATACTTTAGATTAGGGTCCAATTCTCACTATTAACTACGGCTTTTGCCTCAAACTCTTAATTGGGTATGATTAAAGGGGACCTGTTATGCCCCATTTTACAAGATGTAAAATAAGTCTCTGATGTCCCCAGAGTGTGCATGTGAGGTTTTAGCTCAAAATACCCCACAGATAATTTTTTATAGCATGTTAAAATTGCCACTTTTGGGGGTTGAGCAAAAACGAGCCAATTCAGTGTGTGCCCTTTAAATGCAAATGAGCTGCTGCGCTCAGCCTAAGAGGGCGGAGCTTCAAGAGCTGATTCACCAGTGTCAGGAGTCAGTCAGGATGCACTATAATGACAGAAACTGCGAATATATGCTGCATGGAGATACAAGAGGTATAGTTTAGTTCAATTACTGTTATATTGTCTTCTTGTTTTTATCCACTATATTAGTACAAGCCAGTTTACCGATGAGGTTCATAACGTTTATTGTACTTCACACAAAATATAAAGCGTCCGTTTTCACTCTAGAAAATCACTGTAAGAGCTTAATAAAACACAGTGCAAGTGTGCATTAAAATATTATCCATAAACTCTCTCTCTCTCCCTTGCATTATCATCAACATACACAGCAAAGTACACATAAACACTTGTTACAAGTAACAGTAAACAAATATATAAAGACCTTATGCCTTTTCAGGTGGTGCTTAAACTGGTAAGCGTTATATCCGTAAATCAACTCCGATGAACTGTAATAAAGTGCTCTCACCTTCATTACTGCCGTATCCAGTATCACTCTGGAGACTGTAAGCTGGATCTCGAACAATTTGTACTGATCTATCCTTGAGTAGCACATTTTTAGCACAACCTCTGTTTTGTATTGTCCCTTTGTTTTGACATTCGTTCACAAAGCAGTTCGGTGTGAAATGATTTGTACAGACATAAACGAATTTCGGTAGAGTTGAGGGGGGAAAAAAGTGAGTGGGTGGATTTTTATCACTATAGGGTGGTTGTGTACACACACTGAAACACACATTTATGTCCAAATACCATGCAAAAAGTGAATTTTGCATAAAAGGTCCCCTTTAAGGCAAATTCATAAGTCAACACTATTGCTGAGTATTTTCTCCTTAAAATGACAGTGAACCAAAGACGAACCAAAAATGTCAAAAACTACCTTGTAACCAATTACGTCAACATGTGATGATCAACGTGTGGATCTCTGAGCTGGAGTGAGTGAGTGGAGGCGGGGTTAATTTTCATATTCATAGAACCGTGTATACTAAATGAGGCAAGGGTGTAGAGTTACATTCAAGCTATTGTAAGGCATGAAGAAAGTTTGAAAAATGTTTAAATATGTCATTTTGGTGATCAAAGATGAGTTTTAACAGATAAAATTATTGACTACAAACTGTTTCTACACTCTAACAAGTGCTGGGTTGTTTCAACCCATGGTTGAGTCAAATATGGACAAACTTTGGTTTAAATTTTTTTTATAACATTTTTAAACCCAATGGTCGGGTTTGTCTATATGACCCAAACATGGGTTGAAACAACCCAGCATTTCTTAGAGTGTAATATTAACAATTTATAAGGTACTTTGAAAGTTCACTGCAAAATGTGATTTTCATACTCAGTCTTGTTTTAAATCAACATGCATTTATTTGAGATGCGAAATGACGTAAGATATGAAATTGATCAAAAGACATTGTTTTTTGCCATTTGAATTAAAAAGTCTTTTTTTTAAGCATAAACTCACTTAATTTTGAGAAGTCTCTTTTTTGGAGAAATTTATCTTCAGTCATTTTGCTTCTCCAGTGAATGTATTTTGAATTAAGAATGTTTAGATATTTGTACCGGGGGAAAAAGGACAAAAACACTGAGGAAGAAAGTCATTTTTGCAGTCTTTCACCACAATACCCATCAGTTACAACAACATGAGATCCCACAGGAAAATTGCTCAGATGTTGCTCTTTCATTGCAGTATTTCAGAAGCTGATAATTATGAGATGAAAATAATGTCAAATTCTAAGTTTCTAATATGAAGAATTTATAAGGTGCTTTGAAGTTATAAAGTATTCACTGCAAAATGTGATTTTCTTAGTCAGTCTGTTTTAAATCAAGATGCATATACTTGTGATGCAAAATGACGTAAGATATGAAGTCTTGTTTTCTGAGAAATTGATCAAAATAAGCTTTTTTTTCCATTTTACTTGCATAAACTCACATAATTTTGATCAATTTCATACAAAAAAATGATTTCACCCTTTCACACTTAGGACGATAACTAACGATAACTATAACATTTTAATTAATAATCATTCTAATTCTATAAGAATAACGACACAGAGAAATGATATCGCTGAAATCACTTTCAGAATGATTTTATCCAGATGATGAATGATAAAAACATTGACAGACAATCAGAATCTATTCAACTTTAAAAAGTGCAAGCATTTAAACCGACAGACAACAAAACAGAACGATCTCGTCCGCTGGTGTACACACTATGGAAGCTCGTTTCTGCCACGGAATAAAAAATAAAAACGATAATTGCAGCCTTTTATCTCACAGTTCTGAGTTTTTGTGAGATATTAAGTAATATAAAACTTTATATTTTAGAGAAAAAAAGTCATAATTGTGAGAAGTCGCAATTAAATTTTTATTTTTTATGTCTCCTGGCGGAAACAAGCTTTCAAAATTATGTTCTGTGCAAATATATATGCAAATAAATCTAACTAAATTTGCATCAGAATCGAATTGCAAGCTTATGAATAGAAATTTAGTAAAATAATACTAAACTTAATAAAAACAGTTCCAGTCACAAAGTTCATTACAAAGGCATTTTTCAAAAACTGAAGTGATTTCCTTATTTTATTAGTTAGAACAGGTATAACTCAATACTTTAACTAATTGCAAAAGCTGAATAATCGATCAAAGCCTACTGATTAACTGGTAAAAACAACGATATTTCATTCAGTAATGTCAGGCAGTTTTGATTTACATGCTATTTAATGTTTGCTGATCGCGTTAATAATTGACATGTGTCAGCAATAGAGCTTAGATTCTCTGCCCGAGCCCGAGCCCGGACTCGGCCCGACCTGACCCGCGGGCCGGGCCGGGCCGATATTTCCCGCCACCGTCCTCGGGCCGGGTCGGGCCGGGCCCTTGATAAAGCACGTCACGTGTCATGCGCAGCGTCTCGTCCACTCGCACTCGCAGTCTCGCACGCGTGACGCATCACACCTGCTGTGCGTGCTGTACTATTCAGTAGCTTAAAGCCTCGTTTACACTGCACGCGTGTGCGACACGTTACGGCTGATTCGCGGCTACTCTAGTCAATGCTCGTGTTTACGCCAGCCGCGCCGCGGTGCGTTTGAGAAGCGTCCCAGAAGGGGCTTCGCTAAAGATAGGCGCCTCGCCTATTTTTGACGCGCAGCTCAAATACAAAATAAAGTCAAAATAATCCTGTAAACTCCTGCTGATATTTCACATCACTACAATGACAGAAACTGAAGACAAGAGATTCGAAGTTGAAAAACTTGAAATTTCTTTGTTTTTGTTGTCCATAACTGGAATTTTAAGTGTGTTAACTTCATCTGTATGGCTACAGCAAAATAAAGTATGGCATAGCAATAAACACAATCAAACCGGACAAAATATAACCATTTAGCCATTAAAAACATGAAAAATTTAACGAAAACAATGTTGGCCAGGCAAATCTAGTGGTCTCGCGAATCCAGCCGCTTCGCTTCTGAAATGCTTCTGGTGTGAGTTGACACCGCGCAGAAGACGGAACAAAACCTTGTCGGAGCCATACGAACAGTGTAAACGAGGCTTAAGTACAACATGGAGTTTGAAGAAGCAAAGAAAAAAATTAAAACAGGAGAATTAACTTTGAGCAAGTCTGGAGGAAAATCGGAGGTATGGAAACATTTTAAACTAGTTTTAATAAACAAACAACGCAGTTTACATGCTTCTTCCTTGTCGTATTATTCATTAAGATAATAATTAATAAATGCACGCACAATTATGAACTTGATAAATGTTACAGATATGTTTACTATGCACAAACAAATGCTTTTCAACTTACATGTGCAAAATTCAGAATTAAATGAATGTGCTGCAATTTGTACAAAAAGAGAGTCTGTAGTCTACGTGTTTTAGCCATTAAATAAGCACATTTAGTTTCAAGTTTGTTAAGATTTTCTTTAAAGTGAATTTCGTTTAGTATAAATTGTATCTTAATTTTAATAAATTTTTCATCATCCAATTACCTGGATTTAATACATAAAAAGCAATATAGCAAACAATGTAATTATGACATGGAGGCGGACGTGTCGGGCCGGGCCGGGCTCGGACACAACGTGCTCGGGCTCGGGTAGGGTCGGGCTTGATTTGTTGGGCCCGATCTAAGCTCTAGTCAGCAATGCTTCAGTCGCTTGTTTCTGCTTCTTCTTCGCCTGTGTTTTGATCTGGAGATTCTGTACTCTTGCAGAAGATGCATGATATGCCAGAGGAAAATTACTCAGATGATGCTCTTTTATAGCTCAGGGAACTTAATGGACTTCATTTTATTGAGGTATTAACTTTTTCTTTGACATTTCTCCTAAAAATCCTCGAAAGAGTCATTCATCGTCATCACTTTAAAGCTGTAAATTAAAAGTGGATCATTCGAGACACTTTTGAGTTCATATTGAGATCTCTAACTTTCAATTGCAGATTTTCAAATGTGAGCACAGTTTGAGAAGCTGAGGTGATCTCTTCGATTTCATCAAGAAAGATATGATTTTTTTTTCCTTTCCTGTGGGTTTATTCATAAATTTCTTTCTGTGTTTTAATGTGAGTCTAGTCAAAGTGAGAAAAGTGTGCTGGATCAAACTATTGTAATTTGCATAGTTGTCACACTCCGACTGCAGCGTTGCACTCTGGGTAAAATGTAACACATTTGACTTGTCAAAACGCGCACCGCTGCGATTATCAGGAAACCAGCTTCAATGACACACGTTTGGATGTGTGATATCACCCCCACTTCTCTTATTTAATTCAATTCTCTTTCTCTCCTGTGCGTTTCTCGCCGATAACCATCGGAAGGAGTTTGCGTGTGTCTGACATGTTTGGAGGTTTGAATTATTACCTTATCGTGTGTATTAATGCCGTCTGAGCGGTTCAGAGGCTCAGAGACGTGTTGTTTGACTGTAAGGCTTCATCTGTCGTGTTGTCTCTGCTGTTTTTACTGCTGTTTCACACGTCTCTCCTGCACGAGAAAATGCATTGGACTTCAGGCACATTAAAAGTCAGAATCTTAAGACAGACAGACTGTATGAACACTATTTCTGCTGAACACAAAGGATATTTTGAAGAATGGTCCCCATTGACTTTCATAGTATTTTTTTTTTGTATAATACTATGTCTTTTATTCTTTTTTTATACCCTATGTGTCCCTAACAATGTGAAAGCTTGAGCGTTTGTGTGTGTGGATGCGCTTTAATCTTTGCGATATAATATCCAGTGTTTGGTCCAATTATGTGCACAAATAATCACAGAACTGAAACAGTTTGATCTTAACACAAACTCCAGCTCCGTCCTGTCGTCATGCCTGCTGCAATCGTGTGCAACCCTCAGATGAATGCAAAGGTCAGAGAGTTTGGGCTGCGTTTGATGGGAGACATCGATCATGTGGTTAAATAGGTCTGGATAGATATTGTGTAATTCCTCTTGTAGGAGGATGGTGGTGCGGACGCTGTGTCTGGATGAAAGAGAGCGATCGGAAGCGGTGTGGTCTCAAGTTTGTTCATGTATTTATTTAAATAACTATAAATGCAATAATGTTGTGTTTTTATCACGGTTAAGATGGTTACAATGTGAAGCCAATTTAACGATTGTAAAATTGTGCTGTAATGCATAACTTGTGAATTTGCCATGCAAAATCAGAAAATGAGTATTTTCTTTTTGTCCATTCTAAATTTGAATCTGATTATAAATGAATCTGGTGTAGTTTATTTAAAGCAATATGACAGGTTGTGCGTTACAGTGATTTTACCATGGTTAAGTTTATTCCCACACTTATTCATTTATATATTATATAGTGCCAAGTAATCTACACTCTAAGAAATGCTGGGTTAAAAATAACCCAAGTTGGGTTGAAAATGGACAAACCCAGCGAATGGGATGGTTTGACACAGCGATTGGGATGTTCTGACCCAGTGTTTGGGTTGTTTTGACCCAGCGAATGGGATGTTTTGACCCAGCGAATGGGATGTTTTGACCCAGTGTTTGGGTGGTTTTAACCCAGAGGTGTTTTTTTTTTTGTTTTGTTTTTTTGACCCAGTGGTTGGGGTTTTTTTTTCAACCTAGTGATTGGGATGTTTTGACCCAGCAAGTGGGTTATTTTAACCCAGCTTTTGGGTTGTTTTGAGACAGCGATTGGGTTGTTTTGACCCAGCGTATCGGTTGGGTTGTTTTAACCCAGCAAATGGGTTGTTTTGACCCAGTGTTTGGGTGGTTTTAACCCAGTGAATGGGATGTTTTAACCCAGTGTTTGGGTGGTTTTAACCCAGTGGTGTTTTTTTTTTTTTTCAATCCAGCGAGTGGGTTATTTTAACCCAGCGAGTGGGTTGTTTTGAGACAGCGATTGGGTTGTTCTGACCCAGTGTTTGGGTTGTTTTTTGACCCAGCGAATGGGATGTTTTAACCCAGCAAGTGGGTTATTTTAACCCAGCATTTGGGTTGTTTTGAGACAGCGATTGGGTTGTTTTGACCCAGCGTATCGGTTGGGTTGTTTTAACCCAGTGTTTGGTTGGTTTTAACCCAGTGTATCGGTTATTTTAACCCAGTGTTTGGGTGGTTTTAACCCAGTGGTGTTTTTTTTTTTTCAATCCAGCGAGTGGGTTATTTCGACTCAGCGAGTGGGTTATTTTAACCCAGCGACTGGGTTGTTTTAACCCAGCAAATCGGTTGGGTTGTTTTAACCCAGTGATTGGGTTGTTTTGACCCAGCGTTTGGGTGGTTTTAACCCAGAGGTGTTTTTTTGTTTGTTTTTTTTTGACCCAGTGGTTGGGGGGTTTTTTTCAACCCAGTGATTGGGATGTTTTGACCCAGCAAGTGGGATGTTTTGACCCAGCAAGTGGGTTATTTTAACCCAGCATTTGGGTTGTTTTGAGACAGCGATTGGGTTGTTTTGACCCAGCGTATCGGTTGGGTTGTTTTAACCCAGTGTTTGGGTGGTTTTAACCCAGTGGTGTTTTTTTTTTTTCAATCCAGCGAGTGGGTTATTTCGACTCAGCGAGTGGGTTATTTTAACCCAGCGACTGGGTTGTTTTAACCCAGCGAATCGGTTGGGTTGTTTTAACCCAGTGATTGGGTTGTTTTGACCCAGCGTTTGGGTTGTTTTTAACTCAACTATTGTTTAAAAATGACTGTATTGCTTGCTTAAAATGAACCCAAAATTAATGTTTAATAAATGAACATTTATTAAGTTTAATGAATGTTAATTAAACAATAAACATTTATTAAATTGCTTATTAATAAATGTTGAATCGCTGGGTTTGTCCATTTTCGGCCCAACTTGGGCTGTTTGTTAAACTCAACCATTGGGTTATTTTTTTTTTTAAATTAAATTTTTAACCCAATAGTTGGGTTTAGCCATATTTGACCCATAATTTAACCATGGTAAAACTGTGTTGTAGTGCATAACCTGTGAATTTGTAAAGCAAAAACATGTTTGACTAGTAGTTTCAGATGCACTGAAGTTTCTCCTCCAAATATATATTTTTAGTGAATATTTAGTTGTGTTTTAGAAACATAAATTGACTGAGAGAAGTTACATTTTGAGCTATAAAGTTGGTTCTTTTGGCACATCGTTGGAGTGAAATGACGTGATGACAAGCAAAAACATGTTTGACCGTGCTTCAGTTAATCAGAATCCAT
The DNA here is from genome assembly GCA_036281575.1 of Ancherythroculter nigrocauda. Taxonomy (NCBI): domain Eukaryota; kingdom Metazoa; phylum Chordata; class Actinopteri; order Cypriniformes; family Xenocyprididae; genus Ancherythroculter; species Ancherythroculter nigrocauda. Next base: position 35,655,351 of record VTFQ01000017.1, read on the forward strand.
CGGCTTTGCGTTGTAATAGACATTGATTTCGTCTAAACGTCTCGCGCAGCGGCTGTAATTAACCTTTCGACCGCTGCTTGTGTTTAAACGGCCTGTTCTGTCCGTTCCTGTGCGCGCGGTTAAAATCAGACGTCCTAATTACGCATTTGGCAGCTTTGGATTGTTACCCTAAAAGTCAAAGCAGTAAACACTAAGTGATGTATTGGCAGCTGTCGAAATCGGTTGGTTTATTTGTTTATTTTATTTTTGTTTCATCTCTTTTTCTGTGGAAGGCGTTGACTGACCTCCGCAGCATCAGAGCTGTTCATGCACCTGCAGCGAGGTCACCCGAACCATCCAGTCCATTAACACACACACATCCGTCCGTCGCAGTCTTTCATTCGCACATCTCCACTGGCTTGTGGTTAGAGATCTGAAAATGACGCTGTAATTGCAATAAAATGGCACTTTTGTGTGGGTGTGCGCGTCAAACTCCTGGCTGTTATGCAAGCGCACGTGTTCCAGTTGTAAATGAAGTGTTGTTTTATGTCCAGTGCGCTTGTTCAAAACTTGGTTTGGATCAGACGTTTGTGGTGATGGAGAGCAAACAACTCACGCAAACATTTGCAGCTGAATAAGACATGAGGAACACCTGTAGACGAACATGTTACTCATTAGTTAGTGCATTAACTAACATGAACTGTATAGTTTTACAGCAGTTATTAACCTAAAAATGTTAGTTGACAGTGCATTAACTAAAATTAACAGATTAGTTATAGAAAAATCTGATTGATTGACTGATATTCGGCCCATTTGAGATTATCAGCATCAGCCAGTAACAGAAGTGGTATTTCAGCCTAGTGTCAGTTTTAAACCACAGCCTTGTCGAAGAAGAACACACTTTGTATCTTAACCATATTTTGGGATCAAATCTGCCATTCAGTCACGTGACGTTATGTTCTATGTGTGGCACGATTGCAGCTTGCACTTATTATTAAAGGGAACTTTAATGCCCCAGAATGTCTGTGAAGTTTCAGCTCAAAATACCCCACAGAACATTTATTATATTATTTAGGTGTAAGCAAAAAAAACACTATTTTTGTGTGTGTCCCTTTAAATGCAAATGAGCTGCTGCTCCCGCCCCCTTTCCAGAAGAGGGCGGAGCTTTAACAGCTCAACAACAACAAAGCTGGAGAATCTCATGCAGCCAAAATGAGGAAAGTGTTCAGCCTTACATTGTTCAAACATTGTTCGGACATTCTGATATCGCATAAAACATTTGCGAATAAAGCAGCTTTTCCATCCCATGTGTTCAAGAGAACAAAATCATCACTTCCTGGGAAATTGGCACAAAATTTGCTGCAATCTGGCTCTTTTTTCCTCCATCATAAATGAGTTTTGTCTCAGACCGAAACACAATAAACGCTGTCATGTTCTCTCGCGTTCGGATGTTGGTGTTTGGGAACACAGTCGCTTCTGGAGGGAATTAAACCAAATCATTCTGTTGACAGACTTTGACTCAGGCGTTTCAGAACCACCCAAACAACATTTGAGATGCTGTGATGCAATTGGTCCGCTGGTTAGTCCAGTTATCCAATCACATCCTCTGCTGAGGTAAAGACACATGAGTTTCTTGAGGGATTTATGTGAGCAAAAACACACCATTTTTGTGTGTGTCCCTTTAAATGCAAATGAGCTGCTGCTCCCGCCCCCCTTTCCAGAAGAGGGCGGAGCTTTAACAGCTCAACAACAACAAAGCTGGAGAATCTCACGCAGCCAAAATGACGAAAGTGTTCAGCCTTACATTGTTCAAACCGGAGTCGACACTGATGGAGAGACTCAGGAAGAAGTTACAACTTTTAGACGTTTCTGAATGGTTAGTGGATAAATTGATGTAGTTGCTGTGGAGTTGATTCAACTCATCCACTAGCATGTGTCGTCATGTTCATCTTTTGTGTTGAATTGAGCCTCGTTTGTGAAGCAGTCCGGCGTAAAATGACGGCATGACAACAACACTCTATTACAACAACTCTTCCTCTTCTCTAAAGCAGCCCAACATGGCCCCGCCCCCTTTGTTGCGTGTTCTCGGGGGCGGGGTTTATGTAAATTTTAGGGTTTGTGATGTCACTAACCCGGGAAGAAGCTCGTTGTAGTTCCTACCAGCTGTTTGTTGTGATTTCTGTAAAAGAAAATATCTCTCTTTGCATTGAACTTTGAGCGTCGTAACTTTGCAGATGTTATTTATGATCAAACAGCAACATTACACACTAACTAAAGTTACAAAAGTTAAATCAAAATCAAGGACCCGTTTAAGAAAAATAATAGTAGCATTAATTTAAACATGTATTTTTATTCTTATTTTACATGTATACATAGACTTTCATGGAACGTCATGAATATTTGCCTCAAATGTCATGGAAAAGTCGTGGAAATGTATTGGTAAAACTGTTCAAACCCTGTCATAAAGTCAAAAAAGGTTAAAAAAAATTGTACAAATGTATAATGTTTTCTCTTCAGTTTAAGTAGCTATAAAAACTATTGAATATATTGCAATGTACCCATTTAGGGGTGTGCGTGTGCGTGTGTGTGCGTGTGTGTGTGTCGTGTGTCGTGTGTGTGTGTGTCGTGTGTGTGTGTGTGTCGTGTTCAAAAGGGGAGGAGAGGAGGTGCTGGGGTCACTGGTTTTGTAGGAGCAGCCTATTTAGGGAGCACCAGCTGGGAGGATAGTCACACATGGGTCATTACGTGTGTGTGTGTGTGTGTGTGTGTGCAGGTGTGCCCTATGAAGGTGCTCATGGCAGCATGGAGGGATGCAAGTGCTCTGTGACACCTCATTTCACCAGCCGCCTACACACACACACACACACACCTCATATCCCCCTTTCATATGTGTGAAGTTCTAGAGTTTCTGTCTGTTTCTGGTCTGTGAAGCTTGTTGACTCTGTGTCGCCCCACTGGAAAGAGAAATCACAGATGAGATTTCTTAACATCTCATAGCTTTCCTGTGTTTTTATAGTTCTGAGCGGTGTACATATTTCTATATTATTTTAGGAGGAACAGCAGAAAAAAGTCTCCTGAGATTTGATTGAGGAATAACTGTGTCCTCCGAGGCTCGAGAGTAAAACCCTACAGCAGAAACTCACAGTGACCTTTAGCAAACACTCAAACCGAAGATCCGTCAGTAAATGCATGCACTACAGTCACTGTTTGTGTAGCGGATCTTGTGTTATTTGTTGAGGCCACGCAGGTAAACTGAGGTAACTCAGAAGGAGAAACATAGCAGAAACATCTGTGTTTGTCAGAGAGTATCTCTGTGTAAATGCTCAGAAACTCTGGTGTTTGTCAGACGTTCTGTGCACAAACTGCTGTGATTACAGAAATGCTCTGGATTCAGTGACAGTCTGTGTGTGGCACTTAGGATGGATGTAGGGCTGCAGGATTATGAGAAATGTTCAAGTCACTAGAATTATGTGCTTGAGACATTTATGATTAAACAAAATGACGTAAAAATTGCTTATTAATATTTTCTAAGTTCATATCGACCCCAAAACCTTCCTATTAGTGTCGCTTCATGAAGCCGTTATATATAAATTTATTTAGTTTTCTTATAGTTTTATTAATATTTTGAATGAGTTTTTATAGTTTTAGTTTTCATGTTAATTTTAGTTTAATTTTTAGTAATTTCTTTGTGCTTTTGTCATTTTATTATTTTTTTTAAATATTTTTATTTAGGTTTAATTTATTTTTATTTTTATTTCAGTTTTAGTTTTTATTTATTTACAGTTCATCATTTTAGTGCTTTAACTTCAACTGAAATGTTTCTAATTTTCATTTAGTTTAAGTATTTCGACATATATATTTTATTTTATTTCATTTTAGTTTTTTAAAAATTACCATTTAGGATTCATTTATTTTTATTTCAGTTTTAGTTTTTATGCATTTCCAGTTACATAATTTTCATTTAGTTTAAATTTTTACCCTAATATTTATATTTTATTTTATTTCAGTTGTTTTCATTGTTCATTTTTGTTTTATTTTTAATCATTTATTTGTGCTTTTGTCATTTTATTAGTTTTTTTAATATTGCTATTTAGGTTTAATTTATTTTTATTTCAGTTTTAGTTTTTATGTATTTTCAGATATGGCAACATTTGTAATTTTTGTTAAGTTTAAATTTTTACACTAATATTTATATGTATTTATTTATTTTTTTCAATCATTTTGTTTGCTTTTTTTTTCACGTTTAAGAATTTCTTTGTGCTTTTGTCATTGTATTTGCTTTTTTAACATTGCTATTTAGGTTTAATTTATTTTTATTTCAGTTTTAGTTTTTATTTATTTACAGTTCATCATTTTAGTGCTTTAACTTCAACTGAAATGTTTCTAATTTTCATTTAGTTAAAGTATTTCGACTAATACTTTTATTTTATTTCATTTTAGTTTTTTTTTAAAAATTACCATTTAGGATTCATTTATTTTTATTTCAGTTTTACTTTTTATGCATTTCCAGTTACAGCAACATTTATAATTTTCATTTAGTTTAAGTTTTTACCCTAATATTTATATTTTATTTTATTTCAGTTGTTTTCATTGTTCATTTTTGTTTCATTTTTAATAATTTCTTTGTGCTTTTGTCATTTTATTAATTTTTTTTTAATATTGCTATTTAGGTTTAATTTATTTTTATTTCAGTTTTAGTTTTTATGTATTTTCAGATATGGCAACATTTATAATTTTTGTTTAGTTTAAGTTTTTACACTAATATTTATATTTATTCATTTTTTTCAATCATTTTGTTTGCTTTTTTTTCACTTTTAAGAATTTCTTTGTGCTTTTGTCATTGTATTTGCTTTTTTAACATTGCTATTTAGGTTTAATTTATTTTTATTTCAGTTTTAGTTTTTATTTATTTACAGTTCATCATTTTAGTGCTTTAACTTCAATTGAAATGTTTCTAATTTTCATTTAGTTTAAGTATTTCGACTAATATTTTATTTTATTTTATTTTATTTCATTTTAGTTTTTTAAAAATTACCATTTAGGATTCATTTATTTTTATTTCAGTTTTAGTTTTTATGCATTTCCAGTTACGGCAACATTTATAATTTTCATTTAGTTTAAGTTTTTACCCTAATATTTATATTTTATTTTATTTTATTTCAGTTGTTTTCATTGTTCATTTTTAATAATTTCTTTGTGCTTTTGTCATTCAATTTTAGTACTTCAGCTTATTTCAGTCTATTTATTTCACTTATTTATGTTAAGGCAATATTTAAAGTTTTTCACCTAATGTTTATGTAGTTTTTATTTGAGCTTTATTTCAATTACCAGAAATATCTGAATAGTTTTAGTTAAGGATAATAACCCTGAGAATGTTCACACACAGATGATGTTCATTTCTGGATCTGTCACCAGTGACGTCAGAAGCAGGTTTTGACCCACTTCACTTTGGACTGACACAATGCTGTAGTTTATCAGATGCACATCCATATTTATTCTCGGAGAGTCTCTGTTGATGGTGGAGGGAGCGTGTGATAGATGATCGGATGGCACATGCGTGACAATGAGAGGGAGAGACGCTTTCCCTGTCTGTCTCTCTTATTCTGCTGTAATTAGGATCCTCCGTCTTGTGTTTTATGAGTCTAACAGCAGGTCGAGGATCATAAAGCCACAATAAAGCTAACCTGAGCACCTCACCGGATACATGCTGAGAGAAACGTGCACAAACTCAGAAGTGTGAGTGCGTGTGTGTAAGAGAGTGAATGTGTGTTTGAGTGAGTGTCAAAGTGTGTGTGCAAGTGAGAGTGAGTGTGTGTGTGTCTTGGAGCGAGAGTATGTGTGTGCGAGCAAGAGTGTGTGTGTGTGAGCGAGAGTGTGTGAGTGTGTATATGAGTGTTTGTGTGTTTGTATGAGTGTGTGCATGTGCGAGCAAGAGTGTGTGTGAGTGTGTATATGAGTGAGTGTGTGTGTATATGAATGAGTGTGTGGGCAAGCGTGTGTGAGTCTGAGTGAGTCTGAGTGTGTGTATGTGTGAGTGAGTGTGTATATGAGTGTGTGAGTGAGAGTGTGTGTGCGAGCAAGTGTGTGTGTGTGTGTGTGTGTGTGTGTGTGTGTGTGTGTGAGTGAGTGTGTATAAGTGTGAGTGTGTGTATATGAGTGTGTGTGTGTGTGTGTGAGTGAGTGTGTATATGAGTGTGTGAGTGAGAGTGTGTGTGCGAGCAAGTGTGTGTGTGTGTGCGCGAGAGTGTACTTGTGTGAGCGTGTGTGTGTGAGTGTTTTTTTTTTTTTTTTTTTGGGAAATTCAAAAAATTCCAAAAGTTTCCTGTGATGTGTAGGTTCAGGGATAGTGTAGGGGAGAAAATGTTCAGTTTGTACAGTATAAAACCATTACACCTATGGAGAGTGCCGTAAACCACATATACAAGTTGATTCCCAAATGCATTAACTGATACAAATATATACCTTGAATGCACTGCAAGTCAGTTTAGATGAAAGCATCTGTCAAACATATAAATCACGTCCAACAGAAAACTGCAGCTTTGAGAAGAAAGAGCAATAGATTAAAAAAAAAACAGCTGTAAAATACAGGGATGGTTGAGATCAAGTCCTAATAAAGTCTAAAATACATGTGCAATTTGTGTAAATGAACGAGCTTTCTATATTTTATTTTGTGTGCACCTTCTAAATCCAAGCATGCATAAAGATCGCAGGTCTTTTTGTCGCAGGAAATGCATCATGAAATCAGGAGGCGTAAATGAGACGTTTAATGATTTATCTAATGGAAGAAAATGAATTTTGGGAAAGACATCAAAGAAAAAGGACGAGAGAGAGGCGTGTATCCTGTGACACACACACACACACACACACACAAGTGTATCACTTTAAATGGAAAAAAAACCTCAGTTTTATTGCTGGCAGGTTGGTCCGTTCAAACTCCAGCCAAATTCAATTTGAGCTTGTAATTTCTAATAGACTTTAAAGCAATGCCAAGGTTCAAGATGGCTTAAATTGCTTCGCTAATAGGAATATGCCAGTGTGCTTTTGTGATGTTTAATTATGAATAATTGTTTCTTATGTTTATCCAAATAGATTCCCCCTCTCTCGCCCTGTTTGGATCAGAACTCTGAGAGGAAAGAGGCATCAAACGCCTTGTGAAATCCACAGGTACAAACACACCGAGACAGACGTCCTGTCATATGCTGCTTTATTATCAGCTTTATAATGTGCAAAACCAAAATACAAACAAAAGCTGCGCTTACAAAACATAAACATGGTGTGTACAGATAAATGACGATTCAACATCAGTTAACGACATTAATGCATTTATTCATCCAAGCTAATTACTAATAATCCGTTATTAAAATAGTATTTATTAACATGAACAGTTAACAAAGATTATTACTATAACAAATGTATTAGTTAATGCAACATATCATGAAAATCTGACTGTTTATAAGTGCTATAATCGGGTCCCGGTGCATCTATCAACACAGAAAATGTGAAAAAGGACAACCCAGTAACTTTGTTTTGGCAAGACTTTCTCTGCAAAAGAAACGTCTAAAAGTTGTAACTTCTTCCTGAGTCTCTCCATCAGTGTCGAACAATGTAAGGCTGAACACTTTCCTCATTTTGGCTGCATGAGATTCTCCAGCTTTGTTGTTGTTGAGCTGTTAAAGCTCCGCCCTCTTCTGGAAAGGGGGCGGGAGCAGCAGCTCATTTGCATTTAAAGGGACACACACAAAAACGGCGTGTTTTTGCTCACATCCACAGGCAAATATGACAAGCTATAATAAATGATCTGTGGGGGATTTTGATCTGAAACTTCACACACACATTCTGGAGACACCAGAGACTTATATTACATCTTGTGAATTATAGGTCCACTTTAACTAATGGGATGTTTTTGTAAAATGTTACCAAGTAACTAATGCATATTTTGGGCATATATTAATTAAACCTAGGTGACTTTTTTCCTCAATGGTTTACCTCAGAACACTTTTACAATGTATAAATATGTTTCTCCAAACATTCCTGATTAGAAAAACATACAGCAAACTCAAAATAGGCATAGTTGTAAAATGTGATAATTTGACTTTTGATTGCATATTTTAGGATTTTCGCAAATATGGCCGCGGTTGCAAACTTCTTCCAAAAAATGTGTCATCTGATGGCGAGTCCTCTGTTTGATCTGCATTTAAACACATTACTGTCTATGAGAAACAGTCGATCATTTTGATTTGAGATGTCATTTGTGTTTTTTCTTTAGATATGTCATGGTGTGAACAGTAAAACCGGACTCTGAGATTCTGGTGTTTTCTTAAAGTAGGTCATCTCTGTTACACACACACACACACACACACTTTCTCTGCCAGGCTGGTACAAAAATAATACTGCACTGCCTGTTGTGCTGCTAAAATCAGAAACAACACACACCTGACAAAGAGATTCTGAAGCAGCTGTGCACACACACACACACACACACACACACCTGCCTGTCGTCAGCTGATGGTCACTCTATTATAACTGTTGTTCATCTGTAGCAGCTTTACTTGCCATCAAATATTTACTCAGTAAATATGGGTCATTTCTCTTCTGCAGAAACTCTTTTAATATGTGAGTTTGTTGTAGTTTAAGAACGTGTTTGTGTTTTAGCAGACTTCATTATTTACACAATGACAGGATGTTCATAAAGAGCCGATTCATCAAATTCATTGATAATATGCGCGTTTTTATGTTTGTGTTGTCTTTTCCCCCCAAAATGATGTCCTGGATGATTAAGAAACTGGCTTTTGTTAGTTAAAGAGATTTTACAAATATTTAACCGCATGGAAAGTTATATTTAGGACACAAGGAATATTAAATTGATCATCAGTTAAAACAATATTTGAGATGGTAACACTTTACAATAAGGTTCCGTTAGTTATATTTTTATAATGCAATGCAATTATTATAGTATTTATTAATCTTTTAATGTTAGTTCATACAAAATACATAATGCAATTACAACTTTTGATGTTAATAACGTATTAGTAAACTATTTCATTAATTAACAATGCTTTAGAATTATTTTTATTGTTAGTTCATTTTACCTCCTAATGTTAAGAAATGGAACTTCATTATTAAAATTATGAAACACATTGGCTGT
>VTFQ01000017.1:35666974-35761974 GCA_036281575.1 Ancherythroculter nigrocauda
GGCGAGAGAAAGAGAGAGAGACGGAGAGAAGAAAGGAGAGCGAGAGAGTGTGTTATTCATCCCCAGGGGGCACTGTTAGCCCTCCACTTCAACATGAACAACCTGCACCATGTGGCCCCCAAACACACACACACACACACACTCCAGCTGCAGAAGGTGGTGGTGACAGACATTCATTTGGTGCTTCATATCATGACACAAAAGACATCTTCCATCAAGAGTCCACACGCCCTCCTGCTCATCTGAGGATCCAGAGCACAGGTGTCCGTTCACGTCTGCCTACAGAAACATCATGCGCGCAAGTAGCACTTATGAGTGGAAAAGTTACAGTGGTAATCTAAACTTGACATCAAACCTGCTGTGACACGTTTTGACACACTTATTATATATATATAGGCATTTAATGTACGAATGTATGGTACTTTTGTGTAAAAATACTTCAAAGAATACAATGTTCAATATCTACTAATTGTAATTTCTGATACTTAAGTGGTACTGAATGATTACCATATTCATACACCATAAAGAATACTCTACAATTATCATAGTTCATGTCCAAAACAACATGTATGTGTATTTCCTTCCAAACATGTTAAACAGGAGATTATTACCAAAACGCCACATGTGAACTTGAATAATTTAGGAAGTTTAAAATCATCATTTGTATGAGTGACTTGTGGGAATGTTACCGCTACTAAACACGACTAATGCACAGAGATTGAACAGGACACACACACACACATGGCAGAATCCCACAATCCTCTACCTCCTGCTACCAAAGCCCATCTGAGTCGCTGCCGGTGGACTTGAAAGCCGGAGAATGTGGGAGACTTGTGTGTTTTGATGTCCCTGTGTGTGTGTGTATGTTCCAGGAAATAGTGAGCGCTGTATTTCGGGGTGGTGTACAGTACCCATCTGGGCACCAGGTTGCGTGCGAGTGTGCCCTCTGATCGTGTGTGGTAGGGTGGACACAAACACAACCCTAAGGCCTCCGTGACCCCACCGGGGCCGTGAAGTCAGCTGGGGTCAGGTCTGATGGTGGTCACAGGTGTTATCAAACTGTGTGTGTGTACAAAGTCCAAAAACTCACTTTGTGCCAGATCTATCTATTTGTATATGCGTCTGTCTGTCTGTCTTTCTGTCTTTCTAGCAGCTACCTGCAAATCACGCAAAACACCTTAGCTCCTGCATAGCAACAACTCAGAATATTTTAACAACTGCCTAGTAACACCTAGCCACTCAAAACACTATAGTTACACCTTACCCAGAAAAAAACATCCACTTGCAGTGCTGTAGCAACTGCTCAAAACACTTTAGCAACTGCCTAGCAACACCCTAGTAACTATCTAGAACACCCTGCCTACTGTCTAGTTAGTACCTAGCAACACTCAGATGATCACCCTAGTTGTGCCTTACCTAGAAAAAAAAAAAACAGCCAGAAAACATTTGTAATGTTGTAGAAACCATTGAAAACACTTTAGCAACTGCCTAACAACACCCTAGTAACTACCTAGAACACCCTGACAGTGCTTTACCCAGAAAAGTCAGCCAGAAGACACTTGGAATTCCATAGCAACCCCTCATTACACTTTAGCAACTTCCTAGCAACACCCTAGTAACTCCCTGACAACCTTGAGCAACCACTCTAAACAATCTAGTAACACATTACCCAGAAAAAAACTGCCAGAATGCTGTAACAACCAAAACACTTTAGCGACCTCTTAGTAACACCCTAGTTAATAGCCAGAACACCTTGGCAACTGTCTAGTAAGTGCATAGAAACCACTCAGAACACCCTAGTAATGCCTAACAACCAGAAAACACTTGTAATGCCAAAGAAACCACTCAAAAAAACTTTAGCAACTCCCTAGTTACCACCCAGAACAACCTGGCTATTGTCTAGTAAGTGCCTAACAACATTCAGATCACCCTAGTTATGTCTTACCTAGAAAAAAGAGCCAGAAGACATTTGCAATGTCGTAACAACCACTCAAAACACTGTAGCAACCTCTTAGTAACACCCTAGTTACTAGCCAGAACACCTTGGCAACTGTCTAGTAAGTGCTTAAACAAACTCAGCTCACCCTAGTAATGCCTTACAGCCAGAAAACACTTGTAATGGCATAGAAACCACTCAAAACACTTAAGCAACTCCCTAGTAACCACCTGGAACAACCTGGCTACTGTCTAGTAAGTACCTAGCAACACTCAGATCACCCTAGTTATGCCTTACCTAGACAAAAAGAGCCAGAAGACATTTGCAATGTCATAACAACCACTCAAAACATTGTAGTAACCTCCTAGCAACACCTTAGTTACTAGCCAGAACACTGTGGCAACTTTCTAGTAAGTGCCTAGAAACCACTCAGAACACCCTAGTAATGCCTTACAACCAGAAGACACTTGTAATGCCAAAGAAACCACTCAAAACACTTAAGCAACTCCCTAGCAACACCCTAGTAACCACCTGGAACAACCTGGCTACTGTCTAGTAAGTGCCTTGCAACACTCAGATCACCAGTCGCTGCCGGTGGACTTGAAAGCCGGAGAATGTGGGAGACTTGTGTGTTTTGATGTCCCTGTGTGTGTGTGTATGTTCCAGGAAATAGTGAGCGCTGTATTTCGGGGTGGTGTACAGTACCCATCTGGGCACCAGGTTGCGTGCGAGTGTGCCCTCTGATCGTGTGTGGTAGGGTGGACACAAACACAACCCTAAGGCCTCCGTGACCCCACCGGGGCCGTGAAGTCAGCTGGGGTCAGGTCTGATGGTGGTCACAGGTGTTATCAAACTGTGTGTGTGTACAAAGTCCAAAAACTCACTTTGTGCCAGATCTATCTATTTGTATATGCGTCTGTCTGTCTGTCTTTCTGTCTTTCTAGCAGCTACCTGCAAATCACGCAAAACACCTTAGCTCCTGCATAGCAACAACTCAGAATATTTTAACAACTGCCTAGTAACACCTAGCCACTCAAAACACTATAGTTACACCTTACCCAGAAAAAAACATCCACTTGCAGTGCTGTAGCAACTGCTCAAAACACTTTAGCAACTGCCTAGCAACACCCTAGTAACTATCTAGAACACCCTGCCTACTGTCTAGTTAGTACCTAGCAACACTCAGATGATCACCCTAGTTGTGCCTTACCTAGAAAAAAAAAAAACAGCCAGAAAACATTTGTAATGTTGTAGAAACCATTGAAAACACTTTAGCAACTGCCTAACAACACCCTAGTAACTACCTAGAACACCCTGACAGTGCTTTACCCAGAAAAGTCAGCCAGAAGACACTTGGAATTCCATAGCAACCCCTCATTACACTTTAGCAACTTCCTAGCAACACCCTAGTAACTCCCTGACAACCTTGAGCAACCACTCTAAACAATCTAGTAACACATTACCCAGAAAAAAACTGCCAGAATGCTGTAACAACCAAAACACTTTAGCGACCTCTTAGTAACACCCTAGTTAATAGCCAGAACACCTTGGCAACTGTCTAGTAAGTGCATAGAAACCACTCAGAACACCCTAGTAATGCCTAACAACCAGAAAACACTTGTAATGCCAAAGAAACCACTCAAAAAAACTTTAGCAACTCCCTAGTTACCACCCAGAACAACCTGGCTATTGTCTAGTAAGTGCCTAACAACATTCAGATCACCCTAGTTATGTCTTACCTAGAAAAAAGAGCCAGAAGACATTTGCAATGTCGTAACAACCACTCAAAACACTGTAGCAACCTCTTAGTAACACCCTAGTTACTAGCCAGAACACCTTGGCAACTGTCTAGTAAGTGCTTAAACAAACTCAGCTCACCCTAGTAATGCCTTACAGCCAGAAAACACTTGTAATGGCATAGAAACCACTCAAAACACTTAAGCAACTCCCTAGTAACCACCTGGAACAACCTGGCTACTGTCTAGTAAGTACCTAGCAACACTCAGATCACCCTAGTTATGCCTTACCTAGACAAAAAGAGCCAGAAGACATTTGCAATGTCATAACAACCACTCAAAACATTGTAGTAACCTCCTAGCAACACCTTAGTTACTAGCCAGAACACTGTGGCAACTTTCTAGTAAGTGCCTAGAAACCACTCAGAACACCCTAGTAATGCCTTACAACCAGAAGACACTTGTAATGCCAAAGAAACCACTCAAAACACTTAAGCAACTCCCTAGCAACACCCTAGTAACCACCTGGAACAACCTGGCTACTGTCTAGTAAGTGCCTTGCAACACTCAGATCACCCTAGTTATGCCTTACCTAGAAAAAAGAGCCAGAAGACATTTGCAATGCCGTAACAACCACTCAAAACACTGTAGTAACCTCCTAGCAACACCTTAGTTACTAGCCAGAATACTGTGACAACTTTCTAATAAGTGCCTAGAAACCACTCAGAACACCCTAGTGATGCCTTACAGCCAGAAGACACTTGTAATGACAAAGAAACCACTCAAAACTACTTCCTAGCAACACCCTAGTAACCATCCAGAATACCATAACAAATACTCAGAGCACCTTAGCTACTCCAGATTACATTTAAACTATATATTATCCTCCATGTATTAAGTTGCCAGCCAGCTAGCAATTAAGTTTATATTTTGTTATTTGCCTAAGCTATTTTTTACTCGCATTTGAGTGCTTGGTGAGTGTTAATTTTTAAGTTGTGGACTGTGTGTGTGTGTAAGGAGAGCGGTTGACCTGACACATTTTAAAATAAATGCTCTCGTAAGTTCAGACGTCCACCTGCATGTGAAACACACACACACACACACACACACAGCACGGTATACGAACGCTGGAATGTAAACAAAACTGCTTGGTTTGGAGTGTGAGTTTGTGTGTGTGTGTGATTAGTGTTTGTGTGTGTTTATGTCTGGATTTAGACGGGCTTCTATGGTCATTTGCAGTGACCTTTCACACTGCCAAAAATCAGATGATCCACAAAATGTGTTCTGGAAAATATGTGTGGAAAGATCAAATGGCAGATCAAAACAGAGATCAAGCAAAGATGTATTATCATCCCTACCTGGATTTTTCAGGGAGTGAATTTGTTTGTAGAATATGGTTCGATTCTTATAAATATAAAACTGCATGTTTAAACATAAGAAAATTAATTAAACCTCAGTAAATTAGTTGGACCAACAAAGTTTGACAAATGTAATAAAGTTAAACATACTAGAGTAAATTAATTTGACCTAAACCAACTAAATTGAGTTGACCCAACTAAACTGATTTCATTTGAATGAACTTCAATTAAGTAAGGGTAATGAATTAATTTTTTGTTTGAAACTAACTCTGTGATTCAGTCTCTGGTTTTTGAAACGGGACAGATGCGAATGTTGACACACGTGACGGATGTGAGCGGGAGTCTGTCTCTCTCTCACCTCATCGTTTGTCATGAGTGTTTCCTCTCCTCCTCTTCCTCCTGTCGCTCCCCGAGTCCCAGCGCTGCAGTGGAGCAGAGGAACCGCATGTCCCTCCTGGGCCCCTGTAGCTGTTTCTCTCTCTCTCTCATTCTCCAGTAACTTCCAGTAAACCCATCAGAACGTCCCTGTGACGTGGTTAAAGATGGCGGCTCGGTTGGCATTGGTTGGCACAGAGATGCAGCCTGGCATCACTGCAGGCCATGACAATCAGCTCCAGGCACTGACAAGCCTGTTGCTTAGCAACCCTTTTGAACTTTGGCCCGCTTTACTGTGTTTCCAACACTCCTCGAGAGAGAGAGAGAGAGAGAGAGAGACAGACAGAGAGACAGACACCATCGTTTGGGACATAGCGGGTTTGTGTGTTATGATCGCAGTGTGTTTATCACTTTTTTTAATCCAAAATTATATATTTTACTTCTGAAAACTTTTTTTTTACCCTTTATTATAAAATTATATAATTCGAACTGTGGACTTACCCCGTTATCAGATGCTAATGCCGTATTACTTTAAAATAACCATTGTACTAAATGATTACCATAGTATTTATAAGGTGTTTACCATCTACCATGATAAGGTGCTTCAAAGAATACCATGGTATTACTATCATGACCAAAAACATGATGATAACTTGCTGCCTCCCTCAGACAACGTCAGTTTGACCTTTTTAAGAAATATTATTTCACTTTTAAAGACACACTTTACGATATTTTACCCCTATGAAAATTACTGTGTGAATGCAACTGCAAAAGTTAAATGTTATTTCACTAAGGAAATATGAAAAAAAAAAAATTCGAAATTTAATATTGGAGATATTTTATTTTAATGTATTTTATATTATATTTTTAAATCTTTTTTATTTGTTTCATTTCATAATTTAATTAATTATTTTATATATATTTTTTTATTTCCAATCATTTGATTTATTTAAAAAATATTTTTATATTTTATTTCCATTCATTTTTTTATTTAATTTTTTCATGTATTTTACTTTATTTAATATTTTTTATTTCATTTTTTCATTTGTTTTATATATATATATATATATATATATATATATATATATATATATATATATATATTATTTTATACTTTAAAAAATCATATTTCCAGTCAATGTATTTATTTTAATATTTTATGTTTTTGTTATTTCCTTTATTTTATTTTATATATTTTTATTTCATTTTTCATTTATTTTATATTTTATTTTTTATTATTTTATACTGTTTTAATTTTTTTCATATTTCCAGTCAATTTATTTATTTTAAAATTATATTTTTTATTTTACACTTTAAAGAAAAATCATATTTCCAGTCAATGCATTTGTATTTATTTTAATATTTTATTTTAGTTGTATTTCCATTTAGTTTATTTCCATTTATTTATTTTATTTTACACTTTAAAAAAAATCATATTTCCAGTCAATGTATTTATTTTAATATTTTATTTTTTTGTTGTTAATTCCATTTTTTTATTTCATTTTTTTCATTGTATTTTATATTTTTTATTATTTTACACTATTTTTTTTTTTTTTCATATTTCCAGTCAATTTATTTATTTCAATATTTATTTTTGTTTTATTTCCATTTATTTTATTTTTCATTTATTTTATTTTATTTTTGAATAGGAATAGTGTCTTCTGTCAGCTGTGTTCTGGTCCAAATCAAACTCACTCCTGAATCTCTGGCAGCCTGTTGCAAGAGCCGTCGGTTGTGTAGAGCCCAGCAGATCCAAACCTCTATTTATACACACCAGATCACTCGCGCTCGTTTGTTAAGTCTGTCTCGCTCGATCTGTCCAAGCACATGTCCAGGAATCCCATTTCTTTGTCTGTATTTTAACACCAGAGAATTGAAACATGCACACAATGCTTTCAATTAACCTTTTGGATTATTAGTTCAAAACTAACATCCTCTTTTGATTAGCGCTATTTTAGAGCAGTGCAGTGTGTGTGTGTTTGAAGAGAGCGGGCTAATGGTTTTAATAACATTTACGAGAGCTTTGGTATTTCCCCTACAGCTGCATTCATTCTCTGCAAAGTGCCAAAAGCTTTCTGGACGTGAAGAGAAAAAAAGTGCTTTAAACAAAACAGATGTGTCTGTACAGCAGGTTACAGTGTGTGTGTGTGTGTGTGTGGAGCCTCTTAGACTGCAGCTTACACGTAATACACACACATGCATCCAGAAAAACTGCATGAAAGAGGGAATCTGATCTATGGAACTCAGAATTCTGCGTTTAGATTTTTTTTAATGTTTTTATTCCGTGGCGGAAACAAGCTTCCATACAGATCTGAGAGACAGTCACACCTGTGTCGCCACGGCGATGACTGACAGCTAGCAGGATGACACTGACAGAGACATAAGGACATGTGTGTAGAGAGAGAGAGATGGGTGCCACACACACTCAAACTTCAGCATCTGATCTCTGTGCCTTCGTGAGCTGCACGAGTCTCTCACAGTGAATCCTGCAGTGATTTAAAGAGTTTATTCCTGAACACAGCGCACAGACCTGCGAATCATTGGAGGAGGTTGACTCATTTGGTTTGATGTCTTGAGCAATGAATCATGGGTGGAACTGAGCAGCTGGGGGGTCTTGTGAAAGAGTCGTCCTTTAAAACGCTTTGATCTGCGTTGAGAAAAAGAATTACTTTAAAAACATTATTTACCGAACGCTTTTCATGCTGAAAGCTCAAAGCACGAGTAATGTTACCAAAAACACTGATGTTTACTGATCGTGGATGACAAACAAGTGAAGAAAACATGCTACTTAAGATATTTTTACAAATGAAAAATTATTTCCCATTTAAGTGTAATGGCATTTTATCCAGAAATTAAACTTTTCACTTTTGAAAGTGTCATTTCGTAGAATAACAACAATTGTTGTGTTCAATCATTTGATTTAAATTTGATAGTTTAGATAAAAACTAGAATGTTTGTCGGGACAAACTTTTATGTTGACTTGACAAAGTTTGAAAGTTTTATAAACTTCTTAGCATGTTTTATCATGTTGCTAGCATGTTTTAGCACATTGCTAGCATTATTTAGCATTTTGCTAGCACGATTAAGCATGTTGTTAGCATTTTGCTAGCTTGAATTAACATGTTGTTAGCATTATTAAGCATGTTGTTAGCATGTTGCTAGCTTGAATTAACATGTTATTATCATGATTAAGCATGTTGTTAGCATGATTTAACATGTTGTTAGCATGATTAAGCATGTTGTTAGCTTGAATTAGCATGTGGATAGCATGAATAAGCATGTTGTTACCATATTTTCGCATGTTGCTTGCTTGAATTAACATGGTGCTAACATGACTAAGCATGTTGTTAGCATGATTTAGCATTTTGCTAGCATGTTTTAGCATTTTGCTAGCTTGAATTAGCATTTTGTTAGCATGAATAAGCATGTTGTTACCATTTTTTTAGCATGTTACTAGCTTGAATTAACATGGTGTTAACATGATTAAGCATGTTGTTAGCATGATTTAACATTTTGCTAGCATGCTTAAGCATGTTGTTAGCATGATTTAGCATTTTGCTAGCATGCTTAAGCATGTTGTTAGCATGATTTAGCATTTTGTTAGCATGTTTTAGCATGTTGTTACCATGTTTTAGCAATTATTTTCTAGCTTGAATTAACATGTTGGTAGCATGCTTAAGCATGTTGTTACCATGTTTTAACATGTTGCTGGCTTGAATTAACATGTTGCTAGCATGAATTAGCATGTCGCCAGCATGTTTTAACATTTTGCTAGCTTGTTTTAGCATTTGCTAGCTTGAATTAGCATGTTATTAGCATGAATAAACATGTTGTTAGCATGATTTAGCTTTTTGCTAGCATGCTTAAGCATGTTGTTAGCATGATTTTGCATTTTGTTAGCATGTTTTAGCATGTTGCTGGCTTGAATTAACATGTTGTTAGCATGATTTAGCATTTTGCTAGCATGCTTAAACATGTTGTTAGCATGATTTAGCATTTTGTTAGCATGTTTTAGCATTTTGTTACCATGTTTTAGCAATTATTTGCTAGCTTGAATTAACATGTTGGTAGCATGCTTAAGCGAGTTGTTACCATGTTTTAGCATGTTGCTGGCTTGAATTAACATGTTGCTAGCATGAATTAGCATGTCGCCAGCATGTTTTAGCATTTTGCTAGCTTGTTTTAGCATTTGCTAGCTTGAATTAGCATGTTTGCTAACATGAATAAACATGTTGTTAGCATGATTTACCATTTTGCTAGCATGCTTAAGCATGTTGGTAGCATGATTTTGCATTTTGTTAGCATGTTTCAGCATGTTGCTGGCTTGAATTAACATGTTGCTAGCATTAATAAGCATGTTGTTACCATGTTTTAGCATTTTGCTAGCTTGATTTAGCATGTTTTAGCATGTTGTCCGTAAGTCCAATCCGTCTAGAATAACAAATAACCTTAACTAGAATTTTAGTATTTCAGTGTTTTGTCAAGCCAACACAATAATGTTTCACATGCGCAATTGCTGTGCATCAAAAACAGGCGTTTGTGATAATAGCCAGATTCTTGCATTTCTGAAACGCTGTGTTTCTTTCTGAAGGGCCCCACTGTCGCTCCGCGGCCCCTAAATATTTGGACATGCCATTTGATTAACTGTCGCTGTTTTCACAGTCAGAGTCTCTCTCTTTTTTTCTGTGACCTTCCAGCTTCAGTTTTGCTCTTGCTGTTTTTCCTCCACAAAGCCAAACAATCAGCTCCGCTCAGGAATCGCAGACGGACCGTCTGAATGTGAAGCCGAGTGCAAGTCATTAGCGTCCCGCTGGGCTCCGAGCAGGACTTACGCTGACACCGAACGTCCCGACAGACTCCGTCTTACCCAGATTGCAACAAATTCTCAAGGTGATTTTTCTGTCGGTCGGCTCGGTTTAGTCAAGAGCTCCTGCCTCCTGTTGAGTCACTAATAGATTCACAGAATCAAACATCTGTAAGATTCATTCTGGAGACAATGAGGCACAGAATCATATAGAAACTAGATTACTATGTTTTTAAAGAAAATATGAGTGATGTTTACCCATGCAAATCTCTAGGATAGGGTTATTATATGCTAAAACCATAAAACATTTCTCCATGTATAGAACATTTGCGTAACACTTAATAATAACTCACGCTATAAATCAATAGTTAAGCATTAGTAAATAGTCAATTCATCATTTATAAAGCATTAATAGACATTAGTAAGCCATTTATAAATACAGCTATAAATGCTTTGTTCTTGATTTATAAGCATATCTATAATGAGTTTAATAATTGTATTTTCATCATTTTTATCATTTCTAAATTATGCATTAGATTATTCACAAACCAGTTATTTAGGAGTTGTCAGTGGTTCATAAGATCATTTAGGAAGTGTAAGTAAATGATTAATAAAATATTTAAATGTACATTGTTTATGCAGTTGTCGCGAGCTTGGGGGGTGGGGAGCGCGAGATTTAAAGGGGACATGCTCTGAATCGGCGCATATTTAATGATGCCCCAAAATAGGCAGTTAAAAAAATGAATAATAAAAAATCTATGGGGTATTTTGAGCTGAAACTTCACAGACACATTCAGGGGACACCTTAGACTTATATTACATCTTGTGAAAAAGCGTTCTAGTGCACCTTTAACTAATGCTTCTTAGCGTGAGTTATTATAAAGTATTACCAACCTTTGTTCTTTAGAATTAAGTCAAGAACCCTAAAGTTCTAAATAGAACCCCATTGAATCTTTCTTCACAGAGAGTAGATGGCTTTACTGTAGTAAATAGTGTCAGTGTCCTCTTCCTCTGTCGTTCTCTCACACCTGCATTAGCGCCGCCGCGCAGTAAAACACATTCCCAGTTTCATGTGGCATTTTTCCACAGATGTGACGGCCCTAAGAGGAAGTAATTGCATATGTGTGTGTGTGTGTGTGTGTGTGCTGCACATTCCTGCACCTGTGTGCTGGTGTGTGTGTGTTTATTGGAAAGGCGGTAGAGATATAATTGGAAGTGTTCGGCTCTCTGGCTGTTCCCTGCGGCTCAAACCCTTGGCGGGGGAAAAAACGGGGCCGTGGACAGATCAGGGGCTTTAGGGTTTCACACGGGGGGGTTTAGAGGGGCAGAAATTGGTCCCAGCTGTCAAGTCAAAGCTCAAGGAACTGCCCGACAAACACTGTCATGTATTCAACTGCGGCTCACAGGTACAGTTGAGAGATGTCAGGTGCTTTTCAGTGGTGAAATAATCACACACTGTTGCAAATTGGTTATATAACTGCATAGAAAAATAACTGTACTGTAAGTTACCTTCAAGAGGACTTTTCTAAGTCTTGATGTTGTTTTTGTGCTCTACTAGATTGAATGTTGATTATTTTCCTCATATTCTCCATTGTTGCAGCTCCTCTCTTCCCAGTCTGTCAGTAACGCTCTGTTTAGTTCCTGTCTCTATGAAGCCCCTCCTTCTGAAAAGCACATTGTGCTCTGATTGGTCGGCTGGAGCAATGTGTTGTGATTGGTGTTTGGGAAATGCCCCGCCTCTTACCATAACCGCCAGTTTCAACACACTACTAACTAACTCAACCAGGCCCCGCCCCTTTATTCTGCATATTAATGATTTAAATGAGGAATATTGTGAAGAAAACTCAAGACTACAATGGAGGCGTTTCAGGGAGTTCAGAAACCTCCTCCTACGTCACGTGTGATCTTTCCAACATGATTATGTAATGCGTGGAGCATCTCAGAGCAGAGCAAGACGAGCATTTATGGTTAAAAAGTATATCATTTTTATTTTTTTATAAAATGCCTGATGGTTTCTCTAGATAAGACTCTTATTCCTCGTCTGGGATCATGTAGAGCTCTTTGAAGCTGCAATTTGGACCTTCAACCCGTTGAACCCCAGTGAAGTCCACTATATGGAGAAAAATCCTGGAATGTTTTCCTCAAAAACCTCTTCTTTATTACTGAAGAAAGAAAGGCATGAACATCTTGGATGACATGGGGGTGAGTAAATTATCAGGAAATTTTAATTCTGAAGTGAACTAATAGTTTAAGAAACCAAAGACTAATCATAAGTAACAGGTGATTATCAGAATGTCTAGATGAACTCAAGAAGTATGACATCATTTCCTCAGCTATACATCTACATGTGTGTGTGAGGCGATGTTGCTGGGATTGGCAGGATGCCACAGCGCTGTGTCCATGGTGATGTGGGATTATTGTCATTATTATGATTATTATGGTCTTTGGACATGCCAGAGCAGTTCAATGAGGCTCACCGCACCTTCCCGCATCCATTCAGATTCATTTGGCTTCTCCAAATAAATATTTATCAGTCAGAGTGGGCGAACGCTTCGTTAGGCTTGATAATTCCTGGCGCTTTGGGCAGAGACAGGGCAGGAGGGGTTCTGGGCACAGGACGTCCTTCAGGGGTCGATGGACCAAAGCGCCAGCCGCTCCAGAGCTTGAGCTCCCGAATGTCTCAGTTGTTTCTCCTCTAGAGGTCTCAACAGTGTCTTAAACTGGGCTCAGATGTGCAAAGATACTGAAGTCTGTGATGAGATCTCAATCTAAAACTAAAACTGTTACTTGGAAAAAAAACAAAAACTAATAGTATCTCAAAAGTGATGTTTACATTCAAAGTTGTGAATTTAACTTTTGTGCAAAATTTGAATAAAGCAGCGTTTCTATCCCATGTGTTCAAGAGAACAAAATAATCAAATGTCAGAAATAAAAATGTAAGTTGCCACATTCGGGCTCATTTCACAAATGTGTGAGACGCTTCTGGAGGGAATTAAACCAAATCATTCTGATGAACAGACATTTGTAGTGATGTCTGAATCCATAGTGGACATAATCGAGTGTGCTCATTCAATCCCATAATGCACCGCAATAATGAGTGTACAACCGATGTACAGTCAATAGTTGCGTCCCAAATGACGCACTATACACTATGCACTTATACACTATGTACTTGTGCACTATGCACTCATCCATGTAGTGCGTGAATTGTATAAGGTTATTTTGTCATTTAACAACGGAGTCCGATCCTCCCTTCCCCATCCACTACGTAATTAAAGCTGCGACAGTTGAGTGCACGAAGTGTCCAACATTCCACACTTGGTTTTTTCATTAATTTAGTGCATCATCCAGGTATTTAAAGTGTACTTTTTCTTTTTGGAACTTTCAGTGTGAATGCACTACTCGCACTATTTATACTTAAAAACGTCATAGAATAGTGCATAAGTACGCGAATTGGGACGCACCTAATGGTTAGAGAATACCCATAATGCACTGTGAGGGTCATGCGCCAAATAAACTCCCAGCGCCTGACCAGAAGATGGCGCCCGCAGCTGATCTATCCATTTTTCAAACTGCTGATCCAGTGGAATATCATACAGGTATAAATTCCTTTTTTAAGTAAGCAATAAGGTTCGAGAGGCTGTGCTGTATCGTGAATAAGTCACGGCTGAAGGGCGTTGTTAGGCACGATGCGAAGCAGACGATACAGCAGTAGCCTCAAGTACCTTATTGCTTTTATAAAACGGTTACCTCACAATACAAATATTAAAGCCCAAAATATATATCAATGCAACTTTCATGAAGTAAACTTTCCCTAAAAGCCTTCCTTCCGCCGGAAAAAAATAGTCCCTGACCGTGAATAGCAACAGAAGTTACATTATTATGCCATTAGATGGCGACAAAGACTGTCTTTATGAGTGTGTCAGTCAGTAGTGAAGACTTTTACATTGAAAAGACTGAATTGTTGTGAAAACGGAACAAGACGCAACTGACAAATGCTTTGACTAGTGCTGTCAGTCACGGGAAAACCCCTTAACTGTTAAAAGGACAAGTTAATACATTTAAACAGATTTTTTATTATGAACATAGTACCGACCTGAAGGAAAGTGCTAAATCTGAATGCTGGTAATAAACTCCCTCACTCCATCTCTTTCTCATAAAACTCTTCAACATATACAGTAAGCTTCAATGAACAATATCAATTGAGAACATACAGTTTACGTTGCTAAGAGTGGTTGCTTGTGTGTTGTGTAGTGATGCACAGAACCGTTGGGTGAAGCGGTCATAGCAGTGTTTTATTGTGAATAAATATCGTGAATATTGACCAATCAGAATCAAAGACAGGAACTAACCATTTTATAATGATTATTAAATTGTTTATTTAAGGTTTATATTTAATTACGTTTTCATTCCCTCAAGTGAACTATATTAGTGGACTAATGTAGGGAGTGAGGGGTGATATATGGGGCGATTTCGGACACAGACTATGTACATATGTATATGACCAAGAATATGTGTTAATGTTGAATTTACATTACATTTTCCCACTGCATTCAATGTATTCATTGCGTCAGCTCATGCATTCCCAAGGAATCAAACCCATGACCTTGATGTTGCAGACCTTCAGCGAGCCTCTCATGTGAAATATCTCAAATACAACTTGACCTTCTTCAGAGAGCCCACATTTTAACCAGAAGGCCTGCAGACCAGGTTAGTTTGGGGATGTGAAATATGAGGGTTTGCTATACTAGTCATGTGGTGCTCAGAAATGTTTTAACTTATTGTCTGGATAATAAGTTGCACTGAGTCAAAACGGCATTGTTAAGAGAAAGAAAAAACACAGATAAGTTGCATCGATGTATAAGTCACATTTTATTGTTACATTCAGAAATAGTGTGAAATACCATTAAATAAAACAAATGTTATAAACAATAATGGTTATTATAGTTTCATTCTAAAAGTTGTAACTTCTTCCTGAGTCTCTCCATCAGTGTCGACTCCGGTTTGAACAATGTAAGGCTGAACACTTTCGTCATTTTGGCTGCGTGAGATTCTCCAGCTTTGTTGTTGTTGAGCTGTTAAAGCTCCGCCCTCTTCTGGAAAGGGGGCGGGAGCAGCAGCTCATTTGCATTTAAAGGGACACACCCAAATAGGGGCAAATTTGACAAGCTATAATAAATGATCTGTGGGGTATTTTGAGCTGAAACTTCACACACACATTCTGGAGACACCAGAGACTGATATTACATCTTGTGAAAGGGGCGTTACAGGTCCTCTTTAAATAAAGGTTCAAAAGAATTAACAAATCACACATTCTTGATTTTATTGTGTTTTACAAAACTTTGCATTAAACATTCCCACATCTTTCACTAATGTTTTGTTATGTGAAGGTTCATACATAAACATAGTCCTGTCTGTATTCGCATAGATGAAAGTCTTGTTTTAAAAGTGCTTCACGTTGAAGTTCTTGTGCGATGCGAATCCATCACGCGTGCAGATGTATGATGTGTAGGTGGTGCGGCGGATCTTCACGGATTAACCAACATCCTGAAAATGTCTTCTGCTTTAACCCTGCACCTAATTTCTGATGCCCTCTCCTCTTTCTTCTCCTTCCAAAGTAAATAAACCTTCATCTGAACCGAAGCAAATGCCCGTTCCCACTCCCTAACCGCCGCGCAGAGAGCGTTTTTATCTGCGCGCTGCGGTAGTGAAGTCTTTTTCTGTATCTGCCGTGGCAGAGAGAGACGCACACATGGGCAGAGGCCTCTGTGGTCGTCCTGCCTTCCGCGGGAGAATCAAGCCAAGCCTTTGAGGCCGTGGCCGCATGAGCACTCATTTATTTCCGCGTCCAAAGCGAGGTCTGCGGGTAGAGGAGTGTGCCGCTCTCTGCCGCTCTCCCAAAAGGAAGATTATTTTAAAAAGAGGCCTATCTGCTGAGCCTGCACTTTTCCTGTATCAAACCCGCCTTTCAACAGCCGCCCTGCGATGGTCCCGCTTTCAACATGCACTTTATGATGAGCTTCAGGCCTGTGAGATGCAAATGAGCCCGTGAGGAGAACTAGAGCGGCTCTGTGCTGTCGGGCTCCCGATAATCATGATTGACGTGTGACCTGCGCTGGGATTAGGGCTGGCCAATACATCCAATAACCACCATACATTTCTGATGATTTGCTGCCGATATATAAAATTGAGCAACAGTGTGATTATCTAATGTGGTTTTAATGCATTTTTTTTTTTTTATTTGTCCTATATGTGTTATTTACTAAAATCCATCTCTGGTTTAGAGTAAAAACGGCAATAGAGTTGACAAGTTTGATTCATTCACACGAATCAGTTCAAACTATGTATATAAAATACACATACATACTGTATATTTATATATATATATATATATATATATATATATATATATATATATATATATATATATATATGTGTGTGTGTGTGTGTGTGTACATATAATTGGAAATATTAAATATAATATTAAATTATGATTAGAAGGTTTTAAAGGTTTTTTAAAAAAAAAATAGAAATTTTTTGTAACATTATAAATGTCACTTTTTATCAGTTTAATGCATCCTTGCTTTTCTTTCAAAATATTTTATTTTATTATTTTATTTTATTTTATTTTAAATTGATTTTTAATTTAATCTAATTTTATCTGTTTATTTTTAATTTTAATTTTTAATTTTATTTTTATATATTTTATTTATTTATTTTATTTATTTATTTTGTTATATTTTATTTATTTTATTTCTTTTTTTATGTTATTTTATTTTTATTTATTATTTTTTATTATATTATTTATTTATTTTATTTTTTATTTGTATTTTTATTGTATTTATTTTATTTTATTTTATTTTTAAGTTTTTTATATTTTATATTATTTTATTATTTCATTTTTTATTTTATTTATTTTATTTTTATATATTATTTTTATTATATTATATTATTTTTTATTTTATTTATTTTTTTTGTTGTATTTTATTTTATTTTTATTTTTATTTTTATTGTATTTGTTTTATTTTATTTTTATTTATTCATTTTATTTTATTTCATTTCATTTTATTATTTCATTTCATTTCATTATTTCATTTAATTTTATTTTTTATTTTATTTTACTGACCCCAAAGTTTTGAACAGTAGTGTAAGTTTTATCTTAAAAATGTCAAAACCTTGCAGAAATTAACAGGCCATTAAGAGTATTTGCATTGCACGGCGTGATATTTTTATGATGTTGTTATTGTGTTAAATGCATTATAATGCATGTAAAATAGGGCACTGTCAGCGAGACGAAGGCAGTGTTGATACGTCAGCTTACACAATAGCTTATGAAATTTTGTAGTAAGCAGCTTTCAACTCTGGCCTTTGAGTCTTAAATGAGGCATTAGTTTCATTTCACTCTACAAACCTTTTCATTTAGACAAACCTGTTTTTCTTTTCTTTTTTCAGGGAAGGATGTGCCCTGGACTTGAACTCCGGCAGGATTTTTTTCCCCTTCCAAAGCCTGTGGCACCTGTACCAACCGCAGTACCATCTGCTTGGCATTCAGCGTCCAATAACACATTTCTGGGATAAACTCCGACACACACACGCACACACACACAGAGGTCGGTGGGCGGTGGAAAGGTTGTGGGCCGACCGCTGGATTGGAATGACAGAGGTCTGTTAGACACATTGTTTTAATTGAAGATGCCCCAGCTGGGGTTTGGGAGGGACAGTTATCCGGGGAGGTCGGGATGGGAATTTTTAGGGGGGTGAATTCTGTCTGGAGGAATGTGCTGTAACTCAATCTCTAAATGAAGAGTATCAAAGAGTATTAAAGCATTTTACTGGCCCTCGTGCCCCTCAGACGGCCCGCAGCGGAGGCCACAGGTGTTTGGCAAATATTGTGTTTTCTGAAGGAAAAGCTGGAGGCCGTGTTTATGTCATCATTCCTGCCTACGAGTCATTCTCTCCCCTACAAGCTGGAAAACCAGAGGAATTCAGCAGAATCCACTTGCTGCTCCTTCAAACTCCCTTTTCTCACTTTTTTCTTGTTTTTCTTTTTTTGGTCTCCAGTTAAGTTTTGGGACAGAACGTCCTTTCTTCTGAAAAGCTCACTCACATTCTTTCCTGCTTTCCCATATAATCGCTGTTTTATATATATATATATATATATATATATATATAGATAGATAGATAGAAAACATATGATAATATATTTTAAAACATATATACTTTTTTGACATATTAAAAACAGTATTTTAATTAAATATATTAATATATTAATTTATATTTTAATAATATATATATATAAATTAATATTATTTAAATATATATTCAAATAAAATAAAATATATATTTTTTTAAATATCACAATTAATATAATATATAAACATATATATATATATATATATACATTATTAAAAACAGTATTTTAATTAAATATATTAATAAATATTAAATGCTTTAAATATATTACAATATCAATGCTTGTTGTATGTGTAATAGTTTTAATATTAATTTTTATTTTAATATTTTTAAAATATTGTATTAAAATACTTATAGTATGTGTTTCTGTGTGTGTGTGTGTGTGTGTGTGTGTGTGTGTGTGTATATATATATATATATATATATATATATATTTATATATTTATATATATATAATTAAATTATATATTAAATATGATAATATATTTTAAAATATATAATTAATATAGTATACTTTTTTTGAGATATTAAAAACATTATTTTAATTAAATATATTAATATATTAAAAGATAATTAAAATATAAAATACATTTTAATATTATTTCAAACATTGCATTAAATTAAAGTTCTACATATATATAACTATATATATATATATATATATATATATATATATATATATAAATATATATACATATATATATAATCATATATAAATAACATATATATATATATATATATATATATATATTTAAACAAAATATATTTAATAATTAAATGTATTTTAAAAATTGTGTTTTGTGTGTGTGTGTGTTTGTATGTATATATATATAGATAGATGGATGGATAGATAGAAATTTTTCTCCTAGAGTTAAATAAGACTGAATGTAGAACAAATGGAGAATTGAGCAGTAATCTTCAGTAAAGAGTCATTAGAGATCTCAGCATCATCTCAAACTGTGCTCAGACCAAAGAAAGACATCTCAATGTGATCTCCAACATTTCTCCTCAGATTCTTCTGGAGAGCGTCTCCACTGAACTCATCGAGCAGTGATAGATGAAGCTCAGAGTCAGCCGGGATGAATGTGGTTTCTCTCCTCTCGTGTCGCTCCATCATGTGACCGCTAATGCTTTACAGAGATCTCTGACGTTTGTTTTCAATCCCTTCCCATCTAATCACTAATTGCGGTATGATATCCAAACACTTCCCGCTGTAATTCCACTGACCCAGATAGACCCGTCCGGCCCTGACGCTACCGAGGAGGAGATCCATTTGATCCTTGATTAAATCTGCGTTCGCTGTCTGAGCTTTAACACACAATCACTGACAAACGCAAGAGACCTTCACGATACATGCAGCATTACAACCTTTATATGTAAATCTACATGTCGAGCACAGATAATAAAGTACAATCTCAAATCTGCGCTTGTCTCGAGACACTGAGAGTCGCAGGCTTAAAGGCTTAGTGTGAATCCCATTGTGTCCGTATTAAGACATTTTAGCATTGTGTGCTTCAGAAACAGACTTGTGCGTTAATCTTCAGAGGAACTTGTTTTATTTGTTTTGAACTTCAAATTCTGTCATTTATTCTCCTTCATGTTGTTATTTTTAGTAATTTAGTCTTTCAGGCTCTAAACGAGACATCATATTAGTATTCTTCTGAAGGCATATGATGTTTTGTTTGAGAAACAGACATAAATTTAAGCTGTTATTCATTGATAATCTTCCTCTCACTGGACAGTTTTATTTAACCCAACTATTGTTTATAAATGACTATGTGTCTGGCTTAAAATGAACCTAAAATAGGTTGGAAATTAAAAATCAGACACTAGAGGCAACAATAATAATCAAAAGGTGAACATTAATTAATAAGCAATTTAATAAATGTTTATTGTTAAATTATTATTTATTAAACTTAATAAATGTTCATTTCCAACATACTCTGGGTTCATTTTAAGCAAGAAATATAGTATTTTTTTTTTTACCAATAGTTGAGTTAAATAAAACTACCCAGCAGGTTGGACAAACATTTAACCCATCATTGGGTTAATATAACTCAATCGTTGGGTTAAAACAAACCAATCACTGGGTTAATACAACTCAACCGCTGGGTTAAAACAACCCAAACGCTGGGTTAATACAACCCAATTGTTGGGTTAAAACAACCCAATCACTGGGTTAATACAACCCAATCGTTGGGTTAAAACAACCCAATCACTGGGTTAATACAACCCAATCGTTGGGTTAATACGACCCAATCGTTGGGTTAAAAACAACCCAATCGCTGGGTTAATACAACCCAATCACTGGGTTAATACAACCCAATCGTTGGGTTAAAAACAACCCAATCGTTGGGTTAAAACAACCCAATCGATGGGTTAAAACAACCCATTCACTGGGTTAATACGACCCAATTGTTGGGTTAATACGACCCAATCGTTGGGTTAAAACAACCCATTCACTGGGTTAATACGACCCAATCGTTGGGTTAAAACAACCCATTCACTGGGTTAATACGACCCAATCGCTGGGTTAATACAACTCAACCGCTGGGTTAATACAACCCAATCACTGGGTTAATACAACCCAATCGTTGGGTTAAAACAACCCATTCACTGGGTTAATACGACCCAATTGTTGGGTTAATACGACCCAATTGTTGGATTAAAACAACCCATTCACTGGGTTAATACGACCCAATCGCTGGGTTAATACAACTCAACCGCTGGGTTAATACAACCCAATCACTGGGTTAATACAACCCAATCGTTGGGTTAAAAACAACCCAATCGTTGGGTTAAAAACAACCCAGTCGATGGGTTAAAACAACCAAATTGCTGGGTTAAAACAAACCAATCACTGGGTTAAAACAACCCAATCGCTGGGTTAAAACAAACCAAACGCTGGGTTAAAACAACCCAAATGCTGGGTTAATACAACCCAATCGCTGGGGTAATACGACCCAATCGTTGGGTTAAAACAAACCAATCGCTGGGTTAATACGACCCAATCGTTGGGTTAAAACAAAACAATCGCTGGGTTAAAACAATCCCAACCGCTGGGTTAATACAACCCAATCACTGGGGTAATACAACCCAATCGTTGGGTTAAAAACAACCCAATTGCTGGGGTAAAACAACCCAATCGATGGGTCAAAACAAACCAATCACTGGGTTAATACAACCCAATCGTTGGGTTAATACAACCCAATCGTTGGGTTAAAACAGCCCAATCACTGGGTTAATACAACCCAATCGTTGGGTTAATACAACCCAATCACTGGGTTAATACAACCCAATCGTTGGGTTAAAACAGCACAATCACTGGGTTAATACAACCCAATCGTTGGGTTAATACAACCCAATCACTGGGTTAATACAACCCAATCGTTGGGTTAATACAACCCAATCGTTGGGTTAAAACAGCCCAATCACTGGGTTAATACAACCCAATCGTTGGGTTAATACAACCCAATCACTGGGTTAATACAACCCAATCGTTGGGTTAAAACAGCCCAATCACTGGGTTAATACAACCCAATCGTTGGGTTAATACAACCCAATCACTGGGTTAATACAACCCAATCGTTGGGTTAAAACAGCACAATCACTGGGTTAATACAACCCAATCGCTGGGTTAAAAACAACCCAATCGCAGGGGTAAAACAACCCAATCGATGGGTCAAAACAAACTAATCGCTGGGCTAATATAACCCAATTGCTGGTTTAAAACAACTCAATTGCTGGGTTTGTTCGTTTTCAACCCAACTTGGGTTGTTTTTAACCCAGCATTTTTAAGAGTGTAGATTATGCTGTCCTCTCTTTTTTTATTATTTTTGTTAACACATTACAACACGGCAATTGCCCAAAATAAAGTAGATAAATAGTAAATAAATGAAAATACAACAGAAAATCTGGAGAATACAGAGAAAGAAGGACCAAATAAAATAAACGCTGTGCATTATTATAAGGTATTATTTGCATTTATCATGTAACAGATCCCCTTTGGATCGTGGGACTTAAACACACCTGGTCTGTTTTAGATTTAAGTGCAGAGTTAAAAAATCAATGAACAGTTGAGATTTTGAGCTGAATTTACATACAGAACCGGTTGAATTCTCTAAACTCACGAGAATCAGCTCGTAACCTCAGACTGTTGCCGGTATTGATTACTGCGGTATTTTTGCATGATCAGGGAGGAATCTTTGTGAAGTTTCACAATCGGTTTCCACACAGCGCTCTGTTTCCACAGCTGCAGCCTGTTCCATGTGATCAGGCTGAGGTTATGTTTCTTTACTCTTCTTATGGTTTGGTTATTAATGCTGCAGTCTGATTAACTTGCTTTGAATACTGTAGTTTACATGCCTCTGAATAACTAAAAAAATCATGCTTTTACAAGTCTAACAAATTACTGAAAAAAGGTATATGGCCCACTTGCAAAGCACGAAATGCGAGTAAAAATCAATGTTGGTGAGTATATGAAATGGTGTCAATCGCCAGTTGGCCAGTAACATTTTGATGAATTCTAACAATGCAGATATTGTGAGAACATGAACATGAATGACGGTGAGGACATATGACAGGTCAGTGCTGCATCATCACGAAAGTGCAAGAAGACATGTGAGGGAACTCTATTCATTCCAGAAATACTCGAATACTGAACTGAGCTCTCTTTCACGTCGTCTTGCACTTGAACAGACATATTCAAACAAAATTATGTCAAAATTCCTATTTTGGCAAGGATCCTCGTAAATATATTCAGTTGAGAAAGAAAACGCATGTGCGTCAGTATACTGGATCTGTGCAGCTCTTAAAGTGACAGCAGCCTAATATTCCTGCTGCTGTCTATGTTTTTAATTTGATTCAAACGACAAAAGACAAAGAAAAATCACTCACTGACCTGTACATTTTCACTGGCCAGTCACTGGCCATTGGCAGGTGTGGCAAAAAGTTATTAATTATAAAATTATAGTTAGTTAAGGATCTGCCTCTAAAATTCTGGTTATACTATTTTATATTTTTATTATATAATTATTGCTGTTATATAATTGCGATTAATAGCATCCAAAATAAAAGTTTGTTTACATAATATGTGTGTGTACTGTGTATATTTATGTACGTATAACACATATATGCACACGCAAGTATAACACGCAAGTATTTTAATAATTTTAAGAACCTCTAAAAAAATTAGACTCTGGTAAAACACATACTATAATATAATGAAATATTCTTATATCTTAAATATTCTTATTTTCATATAATATATAATTTCATATCAGTCCAAATATGTAGCTTTTTTTGAATAACGACCGCCCAATAAAGATGTAGTTACAACATCTGCCAGTAGGGTTCAACTGCTGAACCAGCTAACCAGACTAACCTAACTCGTCAGCGCCCCAAAAGGATCATTTTTCATTATTTTTTCCCCTGCTATTAAATTTTGAATTATATTTGTTCATTTTTGATTTGTTCAGTCACACTCAAATGTTCTCATATTAGTGTATAAATATTGGCTTGTCAGATATTTTTCTGCCCACCTGCTACAAATGTGCGTCAAATATTTTGCTGCACAAAAATTGCCAAACAATTTTCAGCATTAATACAATAAACAAATTGGCCGTGAAGATGCTGTGACACTTTTTGCATAGTGAGTCACTTTAGGACTATAAATCCTCAGCTTTGGCTATATCTTAAAGATCTTCAAATCCACCAGGAGGCGCTGCAGCCAAACAGGAAGTGATGTCATTTCTGTCACTAGGATGATTGGCTCATTCATATGTTTTCCGACCCACCTGAAATGGTTTAATAGGTGATCTGTGCTCTTAGTCTTTTAAATATGTTTGTAAACATGATGTCAGCTTCCAAATTTCCTTTTGACTGATGCAGGATTGGCCTGGAAACTTCATTCCACGAGACTCGACTGAATGAGCGACGGTCTGTCAGATGTAACCGGTACGACTACAGCTCTTGTAACTCTGTAACAATTCACATCTTCATGTTTTTAATGCATATACTTACTGATATTTCATCTGATCTCTGGGTTAACAGGGAAGGGTTCGGTGCAGGTGTGTGAAATAATGGACTCCAGTGACACATCAGACCTCTTAAAGAGACGCTTCTGCAGGTTTTCATTAGGCCCGTGTGTGTGATCCACCAATACAACCATATTAAATACTTGTTATGAAAGCCACAGTGATGCATTTAAAACTCAGATGACTTTAATTAATGAATTAAACTGATGATGGATCAATATTGCGAGCTACAGACTCTGATCACAGTGATATTTATCATCAGTTTCTTTTAAAAATGAACCCACCTTTTAACCTTATCAACTCTGAGCCACATTGACAAACATTAAAACATTAAACATTACAGATGAATATGCATTGTGTCTGAAGTGCAATCATTGGGAATAAACTCTCCATTCTTCTCCTCTCATGCAAAACAGTCTGTTGCAGCACTACAGGTGTTTGGGAAAGTGCGGCAGTGTTTTTTTTTGTTGGCATGAAGCGTTTGAGGAGAAAATATCAGCCAAGGGCTCCATTGTTTCAGTCAGCTAAAGTCATATTAGCAAACACATTTTACTAGTTTGCAATTGCTACTCTGGTTTGAAGGGGTTAGAGACGGATATGCACAAGGGGCTGAATCTTAAAGGGGTAGTTCACCCAAAAATTAAAATCCTGTCAATTACTCGCCCTCAAGTTGGGGCACCATTGACTCCCATAGTATTTTTTTTTTTTTCACTGGTCAATGGGACTCTTCAACTGTTTGGTTACAAACATTGTTCAAAATATCTTCTTTTGTGTTCAGCAAAACAAAGAAAAGTTCAGATTTTGAACAATTTGAGGGTGAGTAAATGATGACAGAATTTTTAATTTTGGGTGAACTATCCCTTTAAGGCCTGTTCACACCAAGTATGATAACTATATAGTTCTAAAAATCATTCTAAATGTAAAAGATTAGCAGAGCCACACCGCACACGACACAGAGGAACTATATAATAGACACTAGTTGCGTCCCAAATGACGCACTATACACTATGCACTTATACACTATGTACTTGTGCACTATGCACTCATCCATGTAGTGCGTGAATTGTATAAGGTTATTTTGTCATTTAACAACGGAGTCCGATCCTCCCTTCCCCTCCACTACGTAATTAAAGCTGCGACAGTTGAGTGCATTAAGTGTCCAACATTCCACACTTCGTTTTTTCCGTTAATTTAGTGCATCATCCGGGTATTTAAAGTGCACTTTTTCTTTTTGGAATTTTCTGTGTGAACGCACTACTCGCACTATTTATACTTAAAAACGTCATAGAATAGTGCACAAGTACGCGAATTGGGACGCACCTTATTTCTTTCACATTTCCGGGTTTCTCAGAAACGGAAGTCGTCATAGTTAGGTTAACTTTTATAGCGGTAAATGAAAGACTTTATTAAATATATTTTTTGTTTCCATTTGCACAATTAGCAAAAGAAAAACTCCACAATTGTGTTTTCACAATTTTCAAAAAAAAAAAAAAAAAACAAAAAAAAAAGGGGAAAAAAAGAGAGCAATTGATAACCAATAGCCATAGCCGCTGTATTAGAAACACCCTCACAGCAGCTCTAACTAGTTTTTTTGTAATTTGATGCAAAGGTAATATAGGCCTAATACAATGTACATTGTTATAAATGTACATACATTTAAAAAAAATGAAAATATAAAAAACTTTGCAGGATTTACGATATTGATGACCGTTAAAACGCGTCATCACTTTCCCGCAGGAACGCGCTCCCTCAGGACTGAGCGGCAAAAGAGCCTGCTGCATTACTGGATTTCAACTGCGAAAATGCGAGTAAAACAAACGATTAAACTAAAGGTTGGACTCGATAATGTTCCAACTAATGCTTTCAAAACGATTGTTTTAACTGATGAACGATAAAAACATCGACAGCCAAACAGAATCCATTCTGCTTTAAAAGACGCGAGCATTTAAAGCGACAGACGACAAAAGTGTGTTTGTGTGGAGGCTAATATAGGTGTTATCTTTTTAGTTGGTGTAAACGGCTTTAAATGGTCAAATTTTATTTGATTATGTATTTATATTTGCTTTTAAAAATCCCTTTAAGGCCTGTTCACACCACGATAACTATATAGTTCTAAAAATCGTTATATATGTAAAAGATAGCAGAGTCCACACCTCAACTATACGATAACGACAAAGAGGAACTATATAATAGACCCTTTTCACATTTTCAGGTTTCTCAGAAGCGGAAGTCATCATATATTTTATAGCCGCTGTATTAGAAACACCCTCACAGCAACTATTTTTTATTTATTTATTTTTTTTTTTTTGTAATTTGATGCAAATGTAATATAATACAATGTACAGTGTTATAAATGTACATACATTTAAAAAAAATATATATATAAAAAACTTTGCAGGATTTACGATATTGATGACCGTTAAAACGCGTCATCACTTTCCCGCCGGAACGCGCTCCCTCAGGATTGTGCGGCAAATGAATGATATCGTGTGTTTGTGTGGAGGCCAATATAGGTATTATAGTTGTCTTTTTAGTTGGTATAAACGGCCTTAAATGGTCAAATTTTATTTGATTATGTATTTATATTTGCTTTTAAAAATCTGAAAGGATTTGATGCTGTATTAGTACTTAAATGACGTACTGTATTATTCTTTTTTTTTTAATCAAATTTATATAAATGTTGTCTTGAACTAATTGTTTATCGTCATCATAATCAATTTAAACATCCACAGATTCACATAAAAAAAAGTTTTTCTCTATAAAAAAAAAATTAAAGTGACCCAAAGTTGACTCCGGGCTGCTTTCAGCCGTCGTTCGTGCTCTCGGACACGCGCACAAATATGAAATAATTATTAAAAGCAGAACCAAAACCGCCTTCACGCACTCGATCAGAGTGTGAAGCGTTTAATATGAGGTTGTGGCAGTGAAAGTTGCGATTTTCCGCGCGGTATTCCAGAGTGTGTATGTCTGTATGAAGCGCTCCTGCAGTAGGTGGCTGTACGCGCACACTGATCCGGCGCGCGCCGCTCTCCGCCGAGCGAACACGAGCTTCCTCACCGTCCTGTCAATAAAACACTCCACGAGCAGCGCGAAAC
Source organism: Ancherythroculter nigrocauda (assembly GCA_036281575.1). Lineage (NCBI taxonomy): Eukaryota > Metazoa > Chordata > Actinopteri > Cypriniformes > Xenocyprididae > Ancherythroculter > Ancherythroculter nigrocauda. The sequence goes on from VTFQ01000017.1 coordinate 35,694,507, forward strand.
ACATCTCAAACACATCTGAGTGTTTATTTAATCCACATTCTCACTCAGTTATTGATTCGGATTGTTGCCGGAGGGACACTTGGAGAGACTTTGTTCGCATCGCGCTACCGGACACCTGCGCGTCCGCTTCACCTTGTGGCAGAATGTTCCTCTGATCCACAGACTCTTTTTCACGCGGAGTGGATTTTTTGGGGCTCGATCGTGCCGTGGGTCCGTGTGTTTGCGCGTGTGTGTGTGTGTGTGAGAGAGAGCGCGAGCGCGTGCGTGCGTGTGTGTGTGTGTGTTTCTGAAGATCAGACACGCTCCTCCTGATCGGGTGTTTTCTCATTGCGATCTGTTTCCATGTTTTTAGGTTTATGTGATATTTCTAAAAATGCATCATCACCATCATCATCACCATCATCATCATCAGAGAATGGCCGCGTTAGGGACGGATAAAGAACTGAGCGATTTACTGGATTTCAGCGCGGTAAGTGCGTTTCTCCATGCTGGAGGTCAATGATCACACTTTGTTTGGTTTTGTCACATTTCATTGTGTTTCTGTGCGCTTTAAGATGACTTTTGCGCACTGAGTGTGCCGCGTAAAATGCATTTGAAATCTGAAAGAAAGTTGCAAAAGCTTGTGTGGATTTGATAGATGTGATGTTGCATTAGTAATTCTGTTGTCTTATAGATGCGAAACAGCGATTTGAAAATGTTCCCCACATCAATGGTAGTATATCCCACTTTATTCAGTCTTTTCTTGTGTTTTTATTTCTCTCTTTAATATAGAGTCATTTGAATGTTGTGTTGACCCTTTAAAAAAAAAATCCTCAAGGAATTCTAATGGAATTTCTCCTGATTATATCCTGGATTCAGTCCTAATGGGATCAAATACAGTTCTGCTGAATGAAATTCTTAAGACAAAGAAAAAAAATCCAAGTTTGATCCCATTAGGATTGCTTCCAAATAATTCCATAAGCATTCCTGGATGATTTTTTGACAAGGGACGTGAGATTAGAGTAGATTCAGTGGACTGATGATGCGTTCAGTGTCAAAAGTGAAAAACCAGCTAAATGTGCATCCTGTGAGAAATGCTTTTGGGAAGTTTTCACTCAGGAAATGTGTTTTTATGAAGCCACAGTTCCAAAAATATTCCATCTGCCGACACTATTGGCTAGTTTATGTGCTCAGGACATTCTGATTATGTGAAATTTGGCTTGGTTTCGCATTATTAATCAAATTAACAGTAAGATGATGCATGCATTGTGATCAGATTGAATTATAATAATGCAGGGAATAGCATAAATGCTTTTTTTATATTCTTTGATTCAGGGCAAGTTTTTAATGTGTTGTCATGATTGTTTTGTAGATGTTTTCCCCTCCTGTCAGCAGCGGGAAGAATGGACCGACGTCTTTGGGAAGTGGACATTTCTCGGGCTCAAGTATGTCAAATGAAACCGAAGCATGTTTTTTTTTTTTTGTGTGTGTGTGTGTGTGTAACGGCCCTCTGTCGCTGTCACAGAGTTATTATAAGCTTGGTTTAAAGTGTGTGTGTGGGGAGAGATATTTGTGACCTGGCAAACTTCTTCAGGTGTGTGTTTGTGTCACAGTTCACGTGCAATTCTTGCGATGCGAGTTTGATTGTGGCAGATGCACAAACACACTCATGCATAATTCGTGCCGTACGGACGCCGCACCAGAGATTTGTGTTGTCAAAGTGTGCGTTTTATAAAACCTGACATTTTATTACGTTGCAGGTTGTAATGTCGTTTGCAAGAAATCTGGAGAGCTGATTTTAATACCGCGTCTGATGAATGTTTCCTGCAGGGGGGAAAAAAAAAAGAGCGAATAAATAAATAATTAGAAGCGACAAAAAATAAATGACCTTGACCCTGGAGGTGGATTCAGGAAGGAAACCAGCGCAACATATGGAATCCACTGCTCATTCCTGTGCACGCTTTTACTGCATGCATGCAAAAGAAAGAAAAAGAAAAAGAAAGTGCATGTATGTGGTGATCTGAATGCACAGATGGAGGGCTGAGAGAGCGTTTGTCAGTGCAGTCGGTGTCTTCATGTTTTCAATGGCTGCTATTGTTTTCTTCAGACTTGAGTGTTGTTTAGGGTTCGATAATTTGCATGCCGCCCCCTTCCCCCTTCCTTTGCCCCTCGGTTCCTGCGCTTTCGCCTGGATTGTGCCGCAGTTTTACGCTGTTGGAAAGTCGGGCAGGAGGATGGAGGGGGGTCTCCAAACTACAGCTAGTCTGTTGCCATGCAACTTGGCTTCCAATCGCTAGGAAATGTTTCATAAAGTGTGAATCGTTAAGAAAAAAAGAAGGCATATTAAATAAATAACACGCGCGGATCATGAGAACGTGTGGGCACGGCGCTAAATTTATGTATTATCTATCCGTTTCGAAGCTCGTGCCAGTCTCTGGCGCTTTTTGAGAGGATTCGGCTAGCGGCAGATAGGCCCGTGCGTTTGTTCTGGTAACAGCCGTAGCTTATTAAGCCACGTTGAAAAGTGGGGTTATTTTAATAACGCGCCGAAAAAAGTGCCGGGCGCAAAGCCGTGCTGCTATTTGCATCGCTCTGTTTTGGTTCTGCTTGTCAATCAGACGCCGGCGATTGCATTAAGCGCAGAGATGAAGAGAGAGAAGAAGATTTCTCCTCCCACAATCCAGCACCTCTCAGAGCGTCTTTGTCTTTCTCTTAGCGAGCAGAACCACGGCAGAAAAGGAGCCGAGGCGGCGAGGGGGAGAGATGCGGAGGAATATCAAACCCTTTAATTGTGCTTGAGATTAGGAATTAATGAGCGTTTTAGCTTGTAATAGCAATATTAGTGCTATCTAATGCTAATAATGAGCCTGCTTATAATAGGCTTCTGACTTGGTGAGGTTATTTTGTGCAAATTTTACTCTAAAAATGTTACTCTAGGAACTTTTTATCCATTTAAAACATTGCTTTTCCCAGTGCTACACTTTTCAGCGCTGCAGAAGTGCTCCGTATGACTATTATTTCAAGTGTCCTGAAGTCGTGCGATCTCAATTGTTCTCGTTTTAGACCTGCCACCTCAATAAATGTTCCAACAGGTTTCGACATTGGTGATTGTCAGTGTGTTTATGAATGGAGGAGATGATCTTCAGTGAATGGTGACTTAAATTTGGGCCTGTTCTTCACTCACAGCATCATGTGACTTCTGAAGACTTGTGTGTGTGTGTGTGTGTGTGTAATAATTATTATAAATAATTGTTATTGAGTAAAATACATATAATTATATTTTTAATGCTCATATCTATAAAATGAACCTTAAAAATAAATAAATAAAATATATATAAAGTATATGTGTGTGTGCTCATTACATGAATATGAGCGTTAAAATATATAATTATATTTAATAATATATATTATATATATATGATGTATGTAATTATTTAAAAAAATAATTACTATTAATTGTTATTATGTAATATACGTATAATTATATACCTTTAACGCTCATATTCATATAATGATCCTTAAAATTATTCAATAAGTAAATTAAATATATTTTATATATAAACAATTAAATGAAAATATATTTGTGTGTGTGCTCATTACATGAATATGAGCATTAATAATATATAATTATACTTATATATAATATATAATGTATTTAATTATTATATAAAGAATTATTATTAATTGTTATATAATCTACACTCTAAAAAATGCTGGGTTAAAAACAACCCAAGTTGGGTTGAAAATGGACAAACCCAGTGATTGAGTTGTTTTAACCCAGTGAATGGTTTATTTTAACCCAGCGATTGGGTTGTTTTAGTCCAGCGAATGGGTTAAATGTTTGACCAACCTGTTGGGTAGTTTCATTTAACTCAACTATTGTTTAAAAAATACCGTATTTCTTGACTAAAATGAACCCAAAATATGTTGGAAATGAACATTTATTAATATGTTAAATGAATAATAATTAAACAATAAACATTTATTAAATTGCTTATTAATAAATGTCTATCTTTTGATTATTACTGTTGCCTAATTATGTGTCTGATTTTTAATTTCCAACATATTTTGGGTTCATTTTAAGCCAGACATATAGTCATTTTTAAACAATAGTTGGGTTAAATAAAACTACATTTAACCCAACTGCTGGGTTAAAACAACCCAATCGTTGGGTTTGTCCATTTTCAACCCAACTTGGGTTGTTTTTATCTCAGCGTTTTTTACAGTGAATGTATGATTATATATTTTTAATTCTCATATTCATATAATGATCCTTATATATATATATATTTTTTTTTTGAATGAACGTGAAAATATGAGACACCCTCGACTTTTATCATTTCGGCCTCTTGAATTTATCATCGCTGTAGTGCTGAGAATGCTTCCTCTTTATTATTAGATGTCTAGAGTCATCAAGCAGAGCTGTTGGAGAAAAGATGTTACATCAAAATCTCTCTTAACTTTCACTGTCTCACAGATAGTTAAGTTCACCACAGCTCACAGAACAGCACTGTTTGTGCAGCCAGAGCGGTGTGTGAATGTTGTGTTCGAGTCCCTAGATGACCTTCCTCTTGTGCCGTACTGATGTCAATACATGCAGAGACTAAACATGCGAGGTCAAGCATCTCTACTTTATATAGAAACTCGGTCCCTCCTTGATCAAGAGGATCTCCAGTTCCTGCTCCTTTTGTTCATCTGCTCTGATTTTCTGGCCTCTGACTGCATTTAATACCATCTGTCCCAAATTCACTCTTGCTGAAAGTATAAAAGACAAAAATGGCATCGAAAGTGCTAAAAATGCCCCAGATATTTAAAATGGGGAACTACCGGTCAAATGTTTGGAAATTTTTTTTTTATGTTTTAGAAAGTAGTCTCTTCTGCTTACCAAGGCTGGGTGAAAAATACAGTAAAAATTGTGAAATATTATTACAATTTAAAATATCTGAATATATGTTAAATTGTAGTTTATTCCTGTGATCAAAGCTGAATTTTCAGCATCAGTCTTCAGTGTCACATGATTTTAATATTGGTGCTCAATTATTTACAATGGTTCTTATTATTATCATCAGTGTTGGAAATAGTTTTTGCTGCTTAAAACTGTGGAAACTGTGATATAATTTATTTTTTAAGATGCTTTTTGATGAATAGAAAGTTCAAAAGAACAGCATTTATTTGAAATATAATCTTTTGTAACTTCATAAATATCTTTAGTGTCTGTTTTGATCAATTTAATGTGTCCTTGATGAATACAAGTATTTCTTTTCAGTTTTTTTCCTTACTCCCCCCAATGTTTAAATAGCAATGCATCATAGTTTCCACAAAAATATGAACTGTTTTCAACATTGACAAGTTTCTTGAGCAGCAAATCATCATATCCGAATGATTTCTGAAGGATCATGTGACACTGAAGACTGGAGTAATGATGCTGAAAATTCAGGTTTGATCACTGGATATAAATTACACTTTACTATATATTTACATAGAAAACAGTTGTTTTAAATAGTAATAATATTTCACTATTTTTACTGTATTTTTGACCCAATAAATGCACCCCTGGTGAGCAGAAGAGACATTTTTCTATATTTTCAGTAGTATAATGTTATATTTCATTTGATGATAATATTTTTGATAGATTTCTTTGTATTCTGCAGACGCCACACTGACCCATAGCTTTTATTTGAAAGAGAAAGCCTCCATAAATTTAAAATTATAAAAATCAATTCCAGGCCGAATATTGCACTTAAAGAACCTTAATAAAAGTGAATTATTTGAGCGTCATAATCATGACAGATCGTCCCCGATCAGCCTCTAAATGGCACAATAGCTCCTCTTGTTTTTAACTCGTTTGCGTCTCGTCCCCCCCAAAAAATCAGCCGGTCGAGCTGGTCGTGTCCTCCAAAGTTACGTCAGCAGAGTTTGTTTCCCACCATGCCTTTGGCTGGATTCTCTTTCTGTTGACATTGTTTTGTCCTGTAGCCCACTTCCTTTGTGATTAAATGTCTGCGTGTGTGTGTTGGTGAATATGTTTCTTCTTTTTATCTCTGCGCTGCTTTGATAAGGCTGGTCTGGGCTCTCACACACTGTTTGTTTGACCTGGAAATGGGGCTCTTAAACCTATTTGTGCTTGAACTGTTGGAGAAGGGTGCAGACGCAACATTCGCTGCATGTTGATTAGTGCTTATGTCATGTAGGGAGCCTGTGGTGCGGCCGGGTCGTGAAATCAAAACTGACTCTTAATTCCTGTTCTTACTGTGAATGATCATCAGTACATTTTTAGGAAGGAAAACTGTCTTTCATCACATGTAATAACTGGCTCCGCCTCCTTTCCATCTGATGTCATCAACCCCTCTAGTATTTTTCACCCACATCCATTTTAGTTGGTCAATTTTTTATGATACAATCCAGTATAAAGTCAAATTCTGCCCTATATTCATTTTTTTGCATTGCATAAGTTTCATGCTGATTATAAATTCCATTTAAAAACTTTGTTCCCTGCAATTATTTCTAAATAATACATATTATATGCATTTAAATAATCAGTGCTTTTGTCTTTTTCAATTAAACATCCTTAAACCTGGTAGATTTACTACTTTTTTATCATTATTTATTATTATTTAATGTCCTTAAACAAGGTAGGTTTATTATTTATTATTTTATTATTATTTATTATTTAACATCCTTAATGTAGATTTACTATTCACTATTTTTTAATCATTATTTATTATTATTTAAAGTCCTTAAACAAGGTGGATTTACTATTTATTATTATTTATTATTTATTATTATTTACCATCCTTAAACAAGGTAAATTTACTATTTATTATTTTATGATTATTATTATTTAACATCCTTAAATAAGGTAAATTTTCCATTTTTTATTATTTATTATATATATATTTTTTCTTTTTTTAAGCATATATCTAATATACATAACATTTTCTAAATACCATCTTATACTATTTTTTTGTGGCTGAAATACTTGTATCTTGTTTTAAGGATATTTACACGTATCCTTTAAAGGAAAATTTTTTTTTTTGTTGCTGTTTTTAAATTTTTACATTTTTTTTAAATTTTGTGTTTATTTTGTAAAGTATTTTGATGTTTTAGTTTCCCAGAACAACCCTGCTGAAGTCTGCACAAGTGAAAAACCCATCAACAGGAAAAAATAAGTACAATTAAAGGAGATAAAAACGGATGTTCATGCCAAGCGTCTGATAAACAGGTTGATTTTGAAGGCCGAGTGAGCAGCGCTCGTGTTGTTTTGGACAGAGACGCTGATGTCTGTAAGGAAGTGCAGGCGGAGCTACTTCCTGTTTTTGTGTGCTGGTCTCCTGAGTGGAACGGAGGCTGCTTTTCACCTTCAGTTAATGTTAGATTTGGTCGTTGTGGTTTATCTATTATGGAGTCTTGTTTAGTTCAGGTAGTCGAGTCCAGGTTGATCTAATCTGGTGCAGTTTGGTCCTGTGATGGGTAATATAGTCCGCTTTCCATCTGTCGGGTTTGGTTAAGGCGGTCCAGCGATCCAGTTCAATCCGTTCAGATCCATGTAATTGAATGTTATTGTTTTATTTGTATTGCACAAAGACGCTTTGCAGAGCCTGAACGGGACTGTCATTTCTGATCCCGTCCTGTCCGGAGTTGTAATGAATGACTTAAAAACATGGCCTGAGAAAGTGTACCGACTAAAGACGCTACTGTCCACGAGTGATTCAACACCCTCATGAAACAACAATGGGACCAAAGTGCATTGTGGGTAATGACGATTCATGGGAAACACCCATCAGTCTCTGCCTTTCACAATGACCTTTGGAAAATCGCCCTGCCCTTTTCAAACAGGTTCCTGAATGTTCCCATGATGACTGCGCTGTTGAAACGCACTGTTAACTCATCGAGAGTCACTCCCATGCTAAGTCACACGAAAGAAAAAAGACAGATTTGATTGCTTTTATGTCTCAAATGTTTCTCCTATACAGCAGTGAGAACAAATGGAGACTTCTTCTGAAGTCTCAAGATGTTTGTCCTGAGAAAAAGACTCCAGTAATCTCACATGTGCCGTCTCTAGAGTTTCAGAAGAGATCTCAGCCATGTCTCAAACTATGCTCAGATGTGCAATCCAAAGTCAGAGATCTCAAAAACATTTTTCGTCAAATTATCTGAGCTGCTCCACTCATTCTTTTTATAGCTTTTTGACTCATTTGTGTTTGTTTTTATTCTCTTACTTAAGGAGAAATAAATTCAAAATCAGAGACAAAGTTAAATAATTTGATTCTCAAATATTTCTCATTCAACTCTCACAAGTTTTGAAAGAGCAACTTCTGAGCAATGAAGTGTTATTGAGTTAACATGTTTACTTAATGAACTTCATAATTTAAAGTTTTTAGGAGAAACCTCTGAGATGAAGTTAAATACGATGATTCTCAGTTATGTCTCATTCAAATCTCATAAGTTATGAAAGAGCAACTTCTGAGAAAAAATTAACTCTTTCCTTTAATGAAGCTTAATGATTGTCTCAAATGCTTAAAAAAAAACCCTAAAAAACTGCTCTGACAAAGTTAAATACTTAATTTGATTCTCATTTATGTCTCATTCAAATCTCATAAGTTATGAGAGAGCAACTTCTGAGCAATAACATTTTATTGAATTAACTCTTTCCCTTAATGAAGCTTCATAATTGTCAGTAAAAAGTTTTTAGGAGAAACATCTGAGACAAAGTTCAGTTAAACTAATTAACTATTTACTTTAATGAAGCTTTAGTCTCAAATGCTTTTCCTAAAATACCCCTGCTCTGACAAAGTTTAATACTTAATGTGATTCTCCGTTGTGTCTCATTTAAGTCTCATAAGTTATGAAAGCGCAACTTCCACGCAATGAAATGTCATTGAATGAAATCTTTCCCTTAATGAAGCTTCATGATTGTCAGTGAAAAGTTTTTAGGAGAAACATCTGAGACTAAATTAAATACTTAGTTATTCTCAGTTATGTCTCATTCAAGTCTCATAAGTTTTAAAAGAGCAACTTCTGCGCAAAAACATTTTATTGAATTAACTCTTTCCTTTACTGATAGTCTCAAATGCTTCTCCTAAAAAAACCTGCTCTGACAAACTTAAATACTTATGATTCTCAGTTAAGTCTCATTTATGTCTCATAAGTTATGAAAGAGCAACTTCTGAGCAACAATATTTTATTGAATTAACTCTTTCCTTTAATAAAGCTTCATGATTGTCTGTGAAATGTTTTTAGGAGAAACATCTGAGACTAAATTAAATATTTAGTTATTCTCAGTTAATCTCATTTAAGTCTCATAAGTTATGAAAGAACAGCTTCGGAGCAATGAAATGTCATTGAATTAACTCTTTCCCTTAATGAAACTTAATGATTGTCAGTGCATGTTTTTACGAGAAACATCTGAGATAAAGTTGGTACCTAAATGAGGTGTAACTGAGAACTCCATTACGTCTCTCAGGCTCTGAAAGACCAGCCTCTGAGCAGTAACATTTCCCGGTGTGTTAACGAGCGGTCTTGTCCTTAACGAATCCCCGTGATTCTCCGTGCAGGGGTGGGAACAGCACACCTTGTTTTCTCGTCGCACCTGCTCATAGCAGTGAAGGTGAAGAGACTCAAAAAAGTGTAATTAGCCATCTGAAAATAAAGGCAGAAGAACAGCAGCACTGTGTGTAATTAACACGACAGGTGAGGTGCACGCTGAAACGGAGAACTTTTAATTAAAACGGCTGACTTGTTTGGATATTGTCAAGTGTGCCGCTGGAAGATGTGCCACTGTAATGGCTGCCATAATTGAGCAGTGACAGAGGCTAATGTTAGCATGTCTCACGTATGTGATGTCATCTGTGTCACTAAGTTTCATGCTACTTTTATCGTCAAACGTTTATCTGGAATGCTGAAAGATTTTGTTTGTTTTAAATATCCATGAGATGATATGCAAAATTAAAATATGGAAAAATCATGATGCATTTTTGTTCTATGTTCTGTGTGGTTGCTTCACTTCTGGCATTAAAAGAGTGTCTGTGATTTTATGGTCTGTAGATGTGGCTCAGGTCCCTCCTTCAGTGTGCATCTGTGGGATTGTTTCATCTAGCCTAACTAGTTGGTCAGTGTTTCTCAAACAGTATCTCATCAGTTGTGTAAATCCTTCGATGAATCAGAACATGTTGGCTGCAGTTTTCCTGATGCATCTGGATGTCTGTCCTTCTTATTTGATGTGGGAAGAGGGTTGAACACACAGAAGCATTTGAGAATGAAGGAAGCTGTTCAGTGCACTAGGAATACAATGTACATTTGGTTAAAATGACAAGCGTGAGCAGAAACGTTCATGCAGTGGAGATGGAGTCTGGTTTTAGAGGGTGTTTCCATGATCCATGTTCGTCTGTTCTTTTATGTAGATAATTATGACTTTATTATTCCAGTCAGAGTTATTATAGTTAAATAAAATTATTAATAAAATCTACATTCATTGCTAAAGTAATGCTAAAATAACACTGACTTCAGTTTAAAATTTCATCAGTAAGGTTGTATATTGTGATGGACTTGCTATAGAGTGACTTTATTCGCATTAGATCTGTATATTTTAGCAATCATCTGGTCAATCATATTGGTATTTTTTTTAATTGCTTCTTAACTATTTAAAGGTACACTGTGTAACTTTTGGCACTTTAGCGGTTAAAAAACAAAACTGTATGCATTTTGCAGAAGAACATTGTTTTGGTTGTGCTTTGGCTCTGCGTGACTGTGTGGATGAATATGATTATCCTACTGCTCATAAAACATTCACTACTAGGCTTAAAGGGTTAGTTCACCCAAAAATGAAAATTATCCCATGATTTACTCACCCTCAAGCCATCCTAGGTGTATATGACTATCTTCTTTCAGACGAACACAATCAGAGATATATTTAAAATATCCTTAGTCCTCTAAGGTTTATAATGGTTGTGAATGGTAATCCAAATTCTGAAAAAAAAAAAAAAAATGCATCCATCCATAAAGAGAAAAAAAAAGAAAGAAAAAGAATCTATACGACTCCAGGGGGTTTAATAAAGGCCTTCTGAAGTGAATCGATGCATTTGTGTAAGACAAGTATCCTTATTTAAAACTTTATAAAGTAAAATAACAAGCTTCCGGTGCGACACTCATTCGTCGTACGTCCAAAAAACATTAACTTCTTCAACATAATACGCAATGCCATGACGTACTACTAATTTGGATTACCATTCACAACCATTATAAACCTTGGAGGACTAAGGATATTTTTTAAATATATCTCAGATTGTGTTCGTCTGAAAGAAGATACACCTAGGATGCACCTAGGATGGCTTGAGGGTGAGTAAATCATGGGATAATTTTTATTTTTGGGTGAACTATCTAAACAGTTTAGATGGAAAGCTGATTAGCTGAAGATGTTACTGTAGCTTTACCCATTAATAGACATGGTATTTCCTTGAAAATAAACTCCAGCATAATGAAATGAGCCTTCACAGTAGATAATGCTTTACAGTGAACTCTGTTAGAGAGATGCGCTCTAAAAATGCTGGGTTAAAAACAACCCAAGTTGGGTTGAGAATTGAAAAACACAGTGATGTTTTGCACAACCTGCTGGGTAGTTTTATTTAACTCAACTATTGTTTAAAAATGACTGCTTAAAATGAACCCAAAATATGTTACATTTATTAATGTTTAATAAATGAACATTCATAATTAAACAATAAACATTTATTTAATTGCTTATTAATAAATGTTCACCTTTTGATTATCACTGTTGCCTCTAGTAATTATGTCTGATTTTTAATTTAATTTTAAGTAATTTTTTAACAATAGTTGGGTTAAACAAAACTGCCCATCACGTTGGGCAAACATTTAACACAACCGCTGGGTTAAAACGACCCAATTACTGATTTGTCCATATTTAACCGTTTTAAACCCAGCATTTTTAGAGTGTACATATAGCTATATCTGTTCAAAAAAACTAATTCATCTGTTGAGTAATAAAAACACCAAAATGACAGTCAAATCCCTCAGTTCTCCTAAAGCTAAGCCTATGTTGATTCTTGTTTTATTACGAGCTCTGTCGCGTTCTCTTTTCGCCAGCAGACTCTCCTCTGTTCGCCGTTTGTTTAAAACGGATGATTCCCGGAAGTTGGAGATTTAGCGGCTCTATGTCTCGCTCATTGTGACAACTAATCTGTGCCACTCCCACAACAGACACGCATTAGAGTAGGCGGAGCAACTTCTCTCTATTTATGGATATGACGAGACACGCACGGGCGAGTGACGTATGTACGCAATTTCCCACCAAAACCATCCTGACAGGTCTAGAATATAAACACTTATAACAGGCTTACCGTAGTGAAGCAGGGAAAGACAAAAACATTTTTTGGATGAGGCATTGATGATGTATTGATTTAAATTCTGTTAATTTTGAACAAAAAGTTACGTTCATCTCCCTTTAAATCGTTGAAACTTTTCTGTTAAGCAAAAGCTTGATTTAGCAGTGAGATTCCTCCAGTTATTCTCATGTTATCGTGCATGAGTGGAATTTCAGGAAGTGTCAGGTTGAAGTGAAGTGTTCGGATTATCTGCTCTGTGTGTGTGTGTGTAAGAGGAGATTTCTTGTCTTGGTTTTCCTAAAAGGCAGTTGAACATCTGGCAGTGTGTATGTGTGTGTTTGTGTGTGTGTGTGTGTATCTGTGACGCCATTGACATTCCATTCCATCAATGCTTTGGTTATGGCTGCCGTTTGCATGCATGCATGCGCGCGTGTGTGTGTATGTGTGTGTGTGCACCCATTTGCAGTCATAGAAAGCACTTGTGTGTGTTTTATGTGTTTGTTTATGTACATTTCACTTGTGTGTGTGTGTTTTTCTCACTCTCGTGGTGTGGGCAGTACGTGCTACTGTTTTTCCAAGTGCTAATTTTTGCTGCAGTTGCTGGTTTAACGTCCATCTCGTTACAGCCTGAACCAATTACAGCCCTAATTATCCAATAAATATGTATTTAAGAAGCTGTTTGCTTTTCGTGTGTGTTGTGACACGTAGAGCAGAAACCAAACCCGCTGGGGTTATGCGCTTTATACATCATATGAGACCGACTGCAGAAAAACACTCAGAAACTTGCAAATTATAATATTCTGCATTTGTTTTTCACTGCATTTCTATACAGTTTTATAAGTGAATTTTGCTAAAACACGTCCAGGTCATATTTTGTACTAAATTTAAAAGCAAATATATAGATAAAGAATTTTTGACATTGGGACAATATTTTCATATCAGTTTAATCCACATTATTATTTAATCCACACTATTATTGTATTGTGTCAGATCATTTTACTTTTGAATTACAATACAGTAATGCAGTATTTTTTTTTTTTTTTTTTTTTACTTGACATTGATTATATTGTAACAGCATTTTGACAGTTATATTGGACATTGATGTTTTACTTAAACATTATTTTGACAGTTATACTGGACATTGATATTATATTGTAACATTTTTTACAGTTAAATTGGACATTGATGTTATATTGTAACATTATTTTGACAGGTATATGATGTTGACATTATATTGTAACTTTTTGACAGTTATATTGTATGTTAACTTTACGTTGTAACATTAATTTGACAGTTATATTGGACGTTGACTTTACATTGTAACATTATTTTGACCGTTATATTAGATGTTGACATTATATTATAACATTAATGTTATAGTAACATTGACAGCTATATTGAACGTTGACGTTACATTGTAACATTATTTTGACCGTTATATTAGATGTTGACATTATATTGTAACATTAATGTTATATTGTAACATTAATTTGACAGCTATATTGGACGTTGACTTACATTGTAACATTATTTTGACCGTTATATTAGATGTTGACATTATATTGTAACATTAATGTTATATTGTAACATTAATTTGACAGCTATATTGCGTTGACGTTACATTGTACATTGTACATGTAACATTATTTTGACCGTTATATAGATGTTGACATTACATTGTAACATTAATGTTATATTGAAACATTAATTTGACTGCTATATTGGACATTGACGTTATATTGTAACATTGATGTTATGTTGTAACATTAATTTGACAGTTATAATGGACGTTGACGTTATATTGTAACATTAATGTTATATTGTAACATTAATTTGACAGTTATAATGGACGTTGATGTTATATTGTAACATTAATGTTATATTGTAACATTAATTTGACAGTTATAATGGACATTGATGTTATATTGTAACATTAATATTATATTGTAACATTAATTTGACAGTTATAATGGACGTTGATGTTATATTGTAACATTGTTGTATTGTAACATTAATTTGACAGTTATAATGGACGTTGATGTTATATTGTAACATTGTTGTATTGTAACATTAATTTGACAGTTATATTGGACGTTGACATTATATTGTAACTAGCAGGTGGAGAGAAAACTAAACATTGCTTCTTTTTTTTAATTAAACAGTGGTTTACTGAACAAATTGTGTCTCTATCTTTTTAAATATTACAATATAAAATTAAATGTAGGGAGCATATATTAAGCAAAAGAGTTCATTTCTCTGGTGAACTAACAAGCTGTAAAAACTGAATGGCTGTAACCTCCAGTGGACTCCCTTCTGTTACAATGGCTTTTCTGAGATAAATGCTACGGGACATATTGTTTACAAGCTGTTTTATTGATGTCTTTCCGCCTTTGTAACACTGATTGAGCAATTACACGAGATATGGCCATTTAAGTTGTATGTTGTACAGGTATCTTTCAGCATACCTTCAGATGTTCATTCATGTATCATGTTTATTCTGTAACTAGTATTAAAGAGGAAGAGATGATCGCGTTCACTCGCGCTCTGCACTGCCGGTTGAAATGAGGCACCTGTACAGAGATCTGTCACGCCACATTAAAGAGTGCCAAAACAGCATTTTCTGTTTGAATTTCGTGATTTCGTGGACAGAATTTGAAGTATGACACTTTGTTTCTTATCGAAAGTAACAAAACGCAGAGCTTATTGTGATTTTTTTGGTGGTTAATGGTGGTTAGGCTACAACACCGTATTCATACTGTTGTACTGCTTTCGTCTTATCTATCTGTCTTAGTCTTTGTTTTCGTAATTCACTGGGAAACCAAAGTGTTCACAAACAGGAGACCTTGATGTTGCAATGTAATGCATTCCGTACACGTGTTTGGTACGAATACGTGTACTGTTAGACCCTTAATTGTAACATTAATGTTATATTGTTAGATTGATTTGACAGTTATTGTGTCATTTCACCTCTACCTGCAATTTTTATTGCTATAATTAAAAAAGAAATTCTGTTACCATAATATGGTAAAACGATGATGATTTATTTAAATTGTGTTAAACACAACCTTGCTTTTATGCATTTAAATAAAATAAAAAAAGCAGTATTTTTTAATGTATCCCAGTAAAGAATTATAATGACAATCACAACTGTGAACAATAGAATTTACAAAAACCTAAAATTAAAAGTTATGGATGCATAATAGTTATGCGAATATGTGTGGGGTAAATGTTTTTAATTGTCATGAAAATCACAATTTCAAAAATGTTCTTCAGTGTAATTTCATGTTTCTGTTTTTTTGATTTTCATGACCTGCTCTTGACAGATTCTGTGAAATTCACTCTTATGTTCTTGTTTAAAGAAGCAGAGAGAGAGAGAGAGACAGACAGAGAGAGACAGACAGGAATGTAACCGGACACTGTGAGGAGTTTTTCCCACAGAAGTGCCCTCTCATGAAAGGCTTTTGTCTGGCTGCTGTGTTCAAACATACTCGTTTCTCTCTCACTCTCTCGCTCACTCACTCACTTGTTCTTTTTTTCCCTCTGAAAGTTTTGCAGGTGTTCAGGGCGCAGCAATGAAACAAGGTCTGTTATTTGGTGTGTGCGGTGGGCGGGCGGGCTGGTGGGCGGGGCATCCTGGCCTCTTTCTCCTCCATCAGGGTCATTGGCTGAGGAGGAGTTGAGAGGAGGGGCTGATGGGTAATATGAAAAGCAGAAAGACAGAGATCTGCTCAGTGTAAACACAGAGTGTTCTGTTATAGACCCTGACAGACCAGACACACATGGGTCAGTGATGGGAGAGAGCTTCTGCTATTAGGGATGCAACATTTCTCAGATTCTCACTTCATTATTTCAAGATAAATATTACTATAAATTTTAACAAATTAAATTGGCTTTTAAGTGTGTCTGAATAAAGTAAACACTGATTAAGTTAAACAGTCAGCAAAAAAGACAAGTGAAAACCTGTAAATATTTCTCTCTGTTTCTTGTAAATATTGTTGTTTAATTAAAATGAATCTTAATATTATCAGACAGCAGCAGGTCTATAGGTCTATCTTTCACGGCAACACCTGAAAATGCACAATTCCGACATTCTGTTTACGTTCGCTCTCAGTGCTGTGTTTCCTTAAAAACAGGCATTTTGACCAAGAAGAGCATTTGACCGTTCATGCGTACAGCCGCATTTCCTGCGAGGCGCGAATGTTCTTCACAGAGAGTTCACACAAACACGTATGAGAGTATTGAAAGAATCCGCCTGTCAGTCAGACAGCACTCGAGTGCTGCCAAAAGATTGTTACGCAGTGTAACATTATCTTCACAGTTAAACTTGACATTGGTGTTATATTGTAACAGCATTTTGACAGTTATATTGAACACTGATGTTTTATTTTAACATTATTTTTTACAGTTATATTGGACATTGACGTTATATTGTAATATTATTTTGGCAGTTATACTGTAACATTATTTTGACAGGTATATGATGTTGACATTATATTGTAACATCCATTTGACAGTTAAATAGAACATTGACATTATATTGTAACATCATTTTGACAGTATTGGACTTTGATGTTATATTGTAACATCGCTTTGACAGTTATATTGTATGTTGACGTTATATTGTAACATTAATTTGACAGTTATATTGAACGTTGATGGATGTTGAAATATTGTAACATTATTTTGACAGTTATATTGTAACATCATTTTGACAGTATTGAACTTTGACGTTATATTGTAACATCGCTTTGACAGTTATATTGTATGTTGACGTTATATTGTAACATTAATTTGACAGTTTTATTGGACGTTGCTGTTATATTTTAACATTAATTTGACAGTTAAATTGGATGTTGACATTATATTGTAACATTAATTTGACAGTTTTATTGGACGTTGCCGTTATATTGTAACATTAATTTGACAGTTAAATTGGGTGTTGACGTTATATTGTAACATTAATTTGACATTTATATTGCACGTTGATGGATGTTGAAATATTGTAACATTATTTTGACAGCATTGGACTTTGACGTTATATTGTAACATCGCTTTGACCGTTATTTTGGATGTTGACGTTATATTGCAACATTAATTTGGCAGTTATATTGTAACATTATATTCATAGTTATTGGATGTTGACTTCATATTGTAAAATTACTTTGAAACTAAAATTGGACACTGACGTTATATTGTAACATTATTTTGACAGTAAAAATGTAACATTACTTTGACAGTTAAATTGGACATTGACTTTATATTGTAACATTATTTTGAAAGTTTTATTGGACGTTGCTGTTATATTTTAACATTAATCTGACAGTTAAATTGGATGTTGACATTATATTGTAACATTAATTTGACAGTTTTATTGGACGTTGCCGTTATATTGTAACATTAATTTGACAGTTAAATTGGGTGTTGACGTTATATTGTAACATTAATTTGACATTTATATTGCACGTTGATGGATGTTGAAATATTGTAACATTATTTTGACAGCATTGGACTTTGACGTTATATTGTAACATCGCTTTGACCGTTATTTTGGATGTTGACGTTATATTGCAACATTAATTTGGCAGTTATATTGTAACATTATATTCATAGTTATTGGATGTTGACTTCATATTGTAAAATTACTTTGAAACTAAAATTGGACACTGACGTTATATTGTAACATTATTTTGACAGTAAAAATGTAACATTACTTTGACAGTTAAATTGGACATTGACTTTATATTGTAACATTATTTTGAAAGTTATATTGGAACATTAATGTTATATTGTAACATTAATCTGACAGTTATAATGGACGTTGATGATATATTGTAACATTATTTTGACAGTAATATTGGACTTTGACATTATATTGTAACATTAATTTGACAGTTATATTGTAACATTACTTTGACAGTTATATTGGATGTTGACATTCTATAGTAACATTATTTTTTACAGTTATATTGGACACTGACATTATATTGTAACATTATTTTGACAGTTTTTGACACTTAAATTGGACATTGACAGTATATAGTAACATTACTTTGACAGTTTTATTGGACGTTGATGTCATATTGTAACATTATTTTGACGGTTGTAATGGATATCGACATTTATTGTAGCATTATTTTTGACAGTTATATTTGACTTCGATGTTATATTATAACAGTTAAGTACATTTAAACCCCGAACCCAAAAATTCAACAGCAGGATGCGAAAGTACATTTTTAGTATTATTATAGTAGAGATACAAATACATTTCATTCTTATCATGTTTGATATGTGATCACGTGTGCACGTGTGTGTGTGTGTGTGCGCATCTCCCTCCTCACACCCGTTTATTCCATCTCCGTCCCCACATCAGCTGTTCCAGAATTTCATGGAATTCCCTGTCTGGTTCCCACTCGGTTTCCACGGTAACAGGTGCGGAGTTCACCCTGGCGTCTGGACGCAGGCAGGTGTGTGTGGACTTAATTACGCCGAGAATTCCACCGCTCATCGCGCGCACACACACATCTCACTGCCACATGTTCTGGAACAACTGTTTCTACACTGCAGAGTGAGGCGAGCCAGTTTATCCTGTACTAGAGTTCGAACCCGAGGGTTTCAGATAGAGCCTCCCGTGCGGTTTCAGCACTGTAATGAGTGCGGGAAACTCGTGAAGCTTCCCTGCAGAACTCACTGAAAACTGCTCACAGCAGAGAGACAAACACACAGAGAGAGAGAGAGACCAGTGCTTGACAGAAAACAGTGAAGCCTCCTTAGCGCATTTGAAACCGAAGTGTGAATGAAACATATCGGCACTTTAAGAAAATATTTCAAGCTTCATTTGCAGAGGGTTTTTCAAACGGCACAAATTGTTTTCACCATGCTAAGCTCCTGCAAATGAGTAGACTGGAAATGTTTACCTGTTTACAGACGCAAATGCTTTCACACATGTGGCGTGTTTTGATATATTCTCTAAAGAAGAGAGAGAGAGAGCGGCGAACGGCAACGGGAGAAAGCGACAGAGACGCATGATGGCTATTGCTGCTCGTCACTGTGAATTACACGGCCTTGGTTTTTAAATGCGAAGCCGAAGACGATGCCAAACTGACGAACACAATGCACACGCAATGCGCTGAAAACATGACCTTCCCTTTCATTGCATCATTCTGTGTTTTAGTTCAGTTGTCATTTCATCATTAGGAATTATAAATGCATAAGTTGTTGTTGTTTTTTAAGGAGCAAAAGCAGACAGTGACAAGCTGCTGTGAAACTCTTAAAAAGAAAAAAATAATTACTAAATGTTTCCTAATAGTATAATAAAAATCCATTTGACTTTTACGTAATAATTTATGTTATTATTTTCTGGAAAAGCAAGCTCATTGTCTGCATTGAAAAGAGCAGCAGGAACATTCTGCGAAACATCTCCTTTTGTGCCCCACAATAGAAAGTGTGTCATGTGGGTTTAGAACGACGGGAGAACGATTCCTTCAAGTAAATCCGCTCAAGTCTTTGATGTATCTTTTTCTCTGTTTCTCTCTTTTCATCTCTTTCTTTACCTCTCTCAAATCGGTTTGTTATGGCTGTGAAGGTTCTCTTGAATAGGCTCTTGGTTTCTGTGTGTTGTGAACTCAAGCACAGACATGCACAGTCAAACATCTACAGCTCTTTCAAGGATAATCAAAGGTCTGAACATAAAGAATTCCATAATTCCTGGAAAACAGCCCTGATCAATGATGAAAATAAATAAATAAACTCAACCAGAAAATCTCCCCTTCTAGATGCAATAATTTTTACTTTATATATTATTTCTATTTTTATTATTATTATTTTTTTATTTAAATATGCATACATTCTGGATAACTACTACTATATAAAAAATACTAAATACTTTACAAATTTAAATAATATATAATATAAAATATATAACATAAAATGTTACATTTATATACAAATGTTGTTTTTATATATATATTTATATATATATATATATATATATATATAGTATAGTATATATAGTAGTCAACATTTGAAGTGGATCAAAAAAGTTCATCAAAGTTATCCTAAGAAAAAGGTCTTAGGACAACTTTGATGAAAGATTTTGATCCAAAACACTCATCTCCAAAGGGATTTCAGACACTGCATTATGGGAGTGTGTGGTCAGTGTGGATCTCTTTTGCTGTTTACGTTTCCATGGTAACAGCATCTTCTCTGATTGATGGATTCCCATTGGTGGATTTGTGGAAAGGGATTTTTCACTTCCAGGAGGCTGGAGCTGTTGCATTTTAAATGCACTGAATTGCTTTTCTCTTCGTGCGAAATGTAATTCCAAATTGTTCTTATTTTACTTTAAGGTGAGACTGACCCAGACAGTTTTTGCAATTGACAGTGTTAGTCTCAGAAACAAGCCTGTGGCATCAACTCTGAAATTGGCATCATTGAGTCAGAAGTTTCGAAGACATTGCGAAGGTTTCACGCCAGATCTGGATAATGGCCATGTTTTATATGATCCATGTTTCTTTTCTCATCTCTCCCCACTTATAAGCGAAAAAGACTCGCCCACACGCCACACACACACACACAAAACACATATGCACACATCGATATTGTTATTTGTCACTTACATCTTGTTTACGGGCTATTAAAAGCCCAGAGTCTCTCACACACGCTCTTCACGTGGTCAGACTCGGCGCTCTCTCTCTCCATATGTGTGTGTGTGTGTGTGTGTGGGATGGGTCGAGGTGTGTTGGGGTGCCGTAACGCCTGGCGTCGCTCTACTGTTTGGATAATAGTGATATCGGCGCTCTTGGCTGCGTCGGGACAGACATTAATATTTCAGCATATGTCTTCTTCTGAAGTGTGAACAGAACTCGCGTTACGGAACGACCCGCTGAACGTGTGTGAGAAAAAAGTCTCTCTCCTCGGAGGCGGATGACAGGGAGAGAGACGGACGCTTGGAAATAGTCTTTACCTGAGTCTCGCCGGTCACGGTCTGTGGTTTCAGGGGGTTTTGTACTGAATTTGGCTCTAAATGTGTGAGAAGCAGAAGTTGAGATTTTTGATAACACTTTGCAGTAAGTTAAAATAAAAAGTTAATATTAGTTAATGCATTAACATGAATAAACAGTGAACAATAATATTTTTATTAACAAAGGGTTAATGAATACAGTAAAGTATATTGCTTATTGTTAGTTGATGTTAACTAATGCATTAACTAATGATAACACGAGAGCTTATTGTTACCGTTTACTACATGAAATATGTCAGCTGCATTATTGGGTTTTCTTAGACATTGTTTTTCGTTGATGTTTTTGAGGAACACAACCTGTCCATGTTGACATCTGAGTAATTTGATGAGTTTCTATTAAATGGCAGATGAATTAGTGTCAAAATTCTGTTTGCAGGACCTTTTGAGTCACAAATCCTCGCTGTCGGGTGGAAATCTCCATATCTCCATATTTCGTTATTTTTTTCATAAATCATTACTATTGGTCATCCTTTACGTCTCTCTGTAGGTTTTGCAAATATTTAACCAATGAAAAGTATTAAAAAGAGCTTGTAAACCTTGTAAGTCCATTGGCTCCTTAAGCTGTCAGTCAAACCTCATAACTCCACCCCTCCTCTATGCTGAATGAAGTGCTGCGCACAGTTTAGACCGTCACTGCTTGTTTGCAATGCAATGATAAATACAGAACTGGTTCTTTGAATTAGTACAGCATTTTCTTTACTCAAGAAACATTATATATATATGTATATATATGTATATATATATATATATATATATATATATATATATATATATATATATATATATATACACATACATATACTGGGCTAATGTTTTATGCATTTGAGGAGCGGAGTGTCTCAGTCTAGAGTCACAGCCAATACTGTCTTCAATAGCCTGTGTGAAGCACAATTTTTAATGGCATGAGATTTTGACCAAATGACAGAAAAAACTGAGTGCCCACATATAGCTACAGTAAAGTATAAGTTGATGAAAATGTAATGTGATGCACTTACTGCGGTAGAAACGGCTGTTCTAATAACAGACAAAACATGTATGTCTGATATTCACTGGTCAAAATACTTTTAACTCGTTTTGTGCTTGATTTTTGTTAAAATGTTAATAATATAATGACACATGCAATTTTCTGGCCATATATAAAGCCACAATATCAACGCTGACAGCGCTGTATTTAACTCTTTCCCCGCCAGCGTTTTTTTTTCTTTTCTTTTTTTTTAAAAAGTTTTCTCACAAAGCTTTCATGGCCCCCAGAATATTTTGTTGTATGAATATTTGAACATGCAAGGATCAGAGCCTCTGCTTTTAAACAAATAAACTCAAATTTTACTCTAGCTGCATGCATTGTTTTTTCATTAACACTTGAATGTAAGTTTCATAAAAATAGCATTTTAAACAAAAAGCTAAGAAAATCTACAACATGGAAAAGCAATGCTTTTATCACTTGTTTCTGCTCCTTTTTTTCCTGTGTTTTGATCCAGAGATTGTGTACTAGCGTATTCTGTATTCCCACTAACAGTGAAAACATGGAAAGCCGGAAAACGGCAGGGAAAGAGTTAATTATTATTATTATTAATTATTATTTAAAAAAGTAGCATTTTTGGAGATACAAGTTTTCCACCCAACAAAGCTGAATACTAAAAAAAAGTGAGTTAATTGAAACTACATAAAAACCCATGCTAGATCAACAGATTTCCCCCAAATGTTGTCGCAACTAGTCAAACACAGTTGTCTGAACAAAGAATTTCAAATGGAACAATTTTGCTAGAAATACAATATTGCATGAAAAAATAATGCGTACAAAATAATTGTATCGCTGTTTTCTGGCCTTTTTGCAAAACTTAGTTAAGATTTTTTTACATTTGTCGATTGTCACCGTTCTTGTGTGTCTAGAGTTTAGGTCTGTGTAACAACTAATCAGCCCACCTTGATTTCCAGGCATGTGGAATTAAATGTTTGATTGAATCAGCAGATATTGGATTACTGTCCATTTTAAATGACTTTCATGTTCAGTCTGTGACGTGCAGTGAGCAAAGAAACTCTTGAGATGCAGGAGCAACAACTGATTTCAATTGGATTTATGTTTACGTTCAGTCGTGACCATCAGCTGATATTCACACAAGATCTTTCCCAGATGAAAACGTTGTCTCTCAGATGATACAAGGGCTCAGGAGACCTTTATTGACTTCTCAGTTGTGCTTCATTGAAATATCAACTTTGTCTTTTTGTGTAATTTGTATTAGTCAAGTTATTCCAATTATCTTGTGTTCAACAGAAAAAAAGAAAATCATGTATTTATTTGGACTGTCCCTTTAAGACAAGTTATTGTTTACATACAGTGTGCTGGGTCAAACATGAGAAATGCTTAAGACCTTTGGTATTTTGGCAAAATGTTGAGATCTATTCTTTTCCAGCAGAAAAATCTGGAGACTTTACTGAGATCCATATTGAAACAAATCAGAATCGAAAACGAAATTGAATCAAGAGCTTGTGAATCACAATAAATATTTTCTACTTGATACTTGAGTTTTTTTTACTGAGGTTGTGTGAGGAAAAACAAAGACGTTTGTAATTTAGATGGGATTGAAAAACACAAAATGAATCTGTGAAATGCAAATGAATCTGAAATTAATCAAAATCAAATTGAATCAAGAGCTTGTGAATCATGATAAATGTCGATTATAAACATACTTGAGATTTTGACTGAGGTTGTGTGAGGAAAAACAAAGACGTTTGTAATTTAGATTGGATTAAAAAACACAAAATGAATCTGTGAAATGCAAATGAATCTGAAATGAATCAAAATCAAATTGAATCAAGAGCTTGTGAATTATGATAAATGTCGATTATAAACATACTTGAGATTTTGACTGAGGTTGTGTGAGGAAAAACAAAGACGTTTGTAATTTAGATGGGATTAAAAAACACAAAATGAATCTGAAATGCAAATGAATCTGAAATGAATCAAAATCAAATTGAATCAAGAGCTTGTGAATCATGATAAATGTCGATTGTAAACATACTTGAGATTTTGACTGAGGTTGTGTGAGGAAAGACGTTTGTAATTTAGATGTGATTAAAAAACACAAAATGAATCTGAAATGCAAATGAATCTGAAATGAGTCAAAATCAAATTGAATCAAGAGCTTGTGAATCATGATAAATGTCGATTGTAAACATACTTGAGATTTTGACTGAGGTTGTGTGAGGAAAAACAAAGATGTTTGTAATTTAGATGGGATTAAAAAACACAAAATGAATCTGAAATGCAAATGAATCTGAAATGAATCAAAATCAAATTGAATCAAAAGCTTGTGAATCATGATAAATGTCGATTATAAACATACTTGAGATTTCTACTGAGGTTGTATGATAAAAAAAAGATAAAAAAAAAAAGGGAATTGTAGTAATTGAATCTGTGAAACACATTTATTGTTTATTTGTTTTTATTTATTGTTTATTTGCATTTATTGTTTATTTTTGTCCCAAAGAGGCTATGGAACATGAGAGATCTTACGTTCTGTGTCTATGAGAGAAATAGAAAGAACGATGATAAATGAATAAATGAGAGTGTAAGTAGACGTGCATCCACTCACTGAGTCCATTATATTTTCAGGATTAAGTCGGTATTATGTTGAAATATTCAGAGGTTGGCTGAAGGTTGATAATGCGTTTAGACAGACATTAAGCTGTAATCGGTTTCTAATGGAGTTACTCTGAGACATCTGATATGATTTGCTGTGAGCTGAGAGAGTGAGAGAGACAGCCTTGGCCATGTGTGTGTGTGTGTGTGTGTGTGTTAGCTTCCATTGTGAAAGTCTGGATCCATCGCCACTTTTTTCTTTTCATCGTTTTCCCACAATGCCACTCTGAGTGTGTGTGTTTTAGCGCAGTGTGTGGAAGTGAATGAGATGATGTGTGTGTGTGTATCCCGTGGTGAAAGAGTGTGCTGTCACCCACGCTGATTGCTAACTTGTTAGCGCTTTCTCACTCTGACTCCTCTAAACCAAGAATAGGGTGACAGCGAGGTGTCAATCCCAGAGCCATCGCCATGGCGATGCTGCCACCACGTCTCTATGGCGCTGGGTATCGGGGTGAAATCCGAAAGGACCTCGCAGTTCTGCCGAAGGGAATCGCAGCGTTCCTTTCTGACATCAAACAAGTGCGATCCTATCAGTTGGCGCCCAACGCGGGGCGTTTGTACAGCGCTGCGGACCCGAGTCCACTTCACGTCGGAGTTTGCTTCGGATGACTGTGTGAAAAGCTGTTTTTAATGAACTTGGTGGCTTCGGTTTATGTGGACTCCAGTACAGCACAGATATTGAGGCCAAATCATTTGCCTTGTCTTGTAATATAAGACATTTTTTTCACTGAAGTCTGAGTTTTTTTTTCTTAACCAGCCGGTTTGTGTTTCTGTTGGTTTTTAGAAAAGCATATAATAATACATTTATTTTATCTTACTTAATTTTATCCAACAGGTGCATTTAACGACAGACAATAACTTCTTGTCAGAAAAAAAATATATTGAGTTAAATTTATTTTTCAAACCCCTTTGGGGAAAAATATTTATTTATTTAAATGCATGTAAAGTAAAATTATTTTTTTTCACATAACCCTGTTTTTTTGTCCTAACTAGTCATTTCTATTGGTTTAGTATATGGTAGGCCTATATTTTAAATCTTATTCAATTTTATTCAGAAGGTGGTTTAACAACTTGTCATGAAGACTTCAATTTATTTTTCATAATCCATTGGACATTTTTGTTTTGTTTGTATAATGTATTTATTTATTTTATTCTCAAATTATCTTTATATTATCTTCATATAATTATGCAATTTTAATTACTTTTTTGTCTTTTTTCATTATTTTTATATATTTTTTCAAAATTCTAAATATGTTCATATTTTGTATATTTTTATATATATACCCAACATGGTCAGGTCAAAGTGTCTGAATAATTTTTGGCTCCAGATTTGTATCATTTTTACTGGTAGTCCACTGAATGAAGACTTTTTAGGTATAATATGTCAGAATTTACTTTATTTTGCTATCATCACTTACATAAATGAACTATAGTGTCCTGCACACACTAGTAAAAATATATCAAAAATATAAAAAATGTCTGAATAATTTTTGGTTTGACTGTATATATACCAAACTTGTAAGTTTAGGTTCAGTAATTTCACCTTAATGGCAATTAACAGGTCCTTTTCATTGCCATTAAAGTGAAATAACGGAAAATAAACAATTATGTTTATGCGAAAACAAGAAAGAATCAATGAAATATTAAAGGGATAGTTCACCCAAAAATGAAGATTATCCCATGATTTACTCACCCTTCTGTCAGACAAACACAATCAGAGATATATTAAAAATATTCAGGCTCTTCCAAGCTTTATAATGGGAGTGAATGGGGGCCGAGACTTTGAAGCCCAAAAAAGTGCATCCATCCATCATAAAAGTAATCCATATGACTCCAGGGGTTTAATAAAGGCCTTCTAAAGCAAAGCGATGGGTTTTTTATAAAAAGAATATCCATATTTCTAACTTTATAGACCATATAATCACTAGCTTCCGGTAGATTTTATGATAGATGTATGCGCTTTTTGGGGCTTCAAAATCTCGCCCTCCATTCACTCCCATTATAAAGCTTGGAAGAGCCAGAATATATTTTAATGAAACTCTGATTGTGTTTGACTGAAAGAAGATAGTCAAATACACCCAGGATGGCTTTAGGGTGAGTAAATCATGGGATAATCTTCATTTCTGGGTGAACTATCCCTTTAATTACTGATTGTTGTAGTCACTATATGTTTTTTTTTTGCATAGTAAAACAAAACTTGTAGCTGTATTTGCCTTTTTTCTTAATTTTGTCAGATTACGTGTTTTGTTCTTCCCTCATATAGATTATATATATATATTTATATATATATATAATCAATCTTGTAGGGTCATTAAAAACAAATATCAGCTCTGGCCACTGCTGTAAATATGCAATTTTGAGATATTAAGACAAAAATACTGATTACAAAAAAAAAGTAATTTTATTGTTGTGCAAATACCGGCGCCACATACAGTGACAGTAGCGTTGAAGTTGCAGAAAGTGAGGTGAGGCGGCTGTAAGTGGTGTGATTCAGATCAAGCAATCAAACCAGATGTGAAAACAGTGTCTCACACACACATGAATGTGTTTTCTGACTTCATGTCTACACTGCGAGCGAGTGAACGCTCCTGTTGTCAGTGTGAATGTGTGGAAGCTTCAGCTCTCTGAAGGCTTTGACACAGACTGTAAACGGCAGCTCGTTTGAGTGTTTCGGTGTCATTTGGAGCTGAGAGCCAGCGCTGGTTTAAATAATTTGGTGAGGTAAACATGCGGGAACATTAGTTTCAGCTCCTCTCAGCCTCACGCTGATGGAGAGCGACAGAACAGCTCTCACTTCTGCTTTCTGAGATCTTGATGGTCTTGCGGTGGGTTTCGTTTGCTCTTTGTTATGCAGTCTTATTTTTATGTGAAATTATCACGAACTAGGTGCATCCAGGTGATCTGAAATGTGTGTGTGACTGAGAAATGAGGGTGAAACAAGGTTCCGGCCAACTGACCATGCAGTAACTCTGTATTATTTACTCGCCAAGGCCAGTTTTAACTTTAAAATTTAAAGTTCTTGCATGTTAAATGTGTTTAAATACTGTCAGGTCAACTTGTCTGAAGTTTACTTCTGAAGTCACATGGGTTCATCTCACGAAGACGTGCCCAAAAATTACATATTTTTATTTTACTTATACTTTAGAAAATAAAGCCTGCTTTTTCACTTTGTCATTGTGATATTAATTTCATGATGCTTTTTTATTTAATTTATAGGAATAATAAATAAATAATACCATATTTTTCCGTTACAATAATGAGAATTTTATAGGTTTCAATATATTGTCATGAAAATAATGTCACAATGCAATAAATGAATACATAAATAAAATATAAATGTTTTTTTGCAGTGTCACTATGATGTTAATATAATAACAATTTTTTACAATGATTAATACAAAATATAATTTTTTTATTTATTATATATATTTTTCCATTACCATAATGATAGTTTTACGAGTTTCAGTGTTGATTGACATGGAAATAATGTCAAAAAATATATATATAAAAAATGTTTTTGTAATTTTGACAAATAATGGGCATATATATATATATATATATATATATATATATATATATATATATATATATATGTCTTTGCTTTTTTTCCTTGTTTGTCCATTTTTTAAAATACAAAATCAGCATGATTTCTTTTGATTTCGAGGTGAAATATGAGTTGCATATGTAGGGCCCTATGATTTCCGCGATCACGGAATCGTGGACGGAATCTTGGAATCCAGTCATAAAAATGGAATTTACTATATAACGCGGAATGTCACGGAATTTGTCAAATTTTTGATGAATGAATTAAAAGCAGGTCAGTACACTTAAATTAAATCGCGATATAGACTAGTGTCTGTGAATATTAAACCGCAAAAAAAATATTTAAACATGAATCCTGCATGCCTGTGTGCCTCTGAAATGAATGATGCGGAAGCGCAGTTTCATTGACCTCACACCGCCTCACACACAATCGCGCAGGCACACGCACGCTGAAGCACATGCAACGCTCGCGGTGTTTTCGTCCTCTGTCGCCTCACTATATGAACGCACTATATGAAGTCACTTTATCAGCATTTAACCGCTTCGTTTGAGAAAACTACCATCATAAACACAGAGAAACTCAAAGCTGTCGGCAACCCGTCAAAATAAAAGTTCGATTTAACTTGACAGAAACATATTACTGTTTTACAGTAGAATTTAGATAAATTAATTTGATAATAAATTATTAAAATATATTTTAAACAATAATCTCAGTGTTTCTAAAAAATATCTTTTTTAATTAATAAATATTGTTGTTTTTAAGAATTCAATGAATTAGACATGCTTTTTGATTATTAAAATGGAATTAAACCATTAAAATGGAATCCAGAAAACAGAATTTGGTAAAAATAAAATTTGAGGGGAAAGAATAAAACGTTTATCATAGGGCCCTAAAAAAATGTAACTTTTATTAAATTGTTGGTAAATTGGACAAGATTCATTATTTAAATAAATTAGACATGCTTTTTGATTACTAAAATTTAATTTAACCATTAAAATGGAGTCAAAAAATAAATAAAACGGAAAAAAACGGAATCCAGAAAAATTAAAAATGAGAAAATGGGAAAAAATAAAACGGATTTTATAGGGCCCTACATATGTTCTCTACAGGTTTGACTCATTTCTGTAGTGTTTGATGTAAATCTTTGCAGTAAATTCAGCATGTGTGTCCTATCATCTGATCTCCTGAACATGAATGATGCTCTTTCCCTGTCAAGACATTTTTGAAATATTAATCTCAGACTTTGAAGTGTTGACCTGACATTCACATACACATCTGTGCTGTTTGTGAGGTTATATAGTTTGAAACACTGTTAATATCTTTTCTAGGACCATGGGTTCATTATTCCTTCATTGTTTCAGAGGATGTTTGTTGTTCCCGTCCAGATCCGAACGTTATAATATTGTGAGCAGGATTTGGGCCAGTGACCGCAGCCGTGACCCGTGTTCAGTCTCTCCGCGGCCTCTGTGAGCTCTCGTTCAGATCAGGATGAGAATAAACCACAATCAATGCATGGAAATCCCCATTTGGGAAAACAGGAAGCCGGAAGCAGGGAATTCTCTCGGCATTGTTTTTTTAATGGAGCATGATGTTTTCTCGCCGCTGTGATATTAGTGCCACGGTCATGAGAGGTGAGCTGATGTCAAAGTTTGGGTTTTATTGCATGGAATACCATTTTTTTAATATATATATATTTTTTAAAAAAGAGTCTCTTCTGCTCACCAAGACTGCATTTATTTGATCAAAAATACAGTAAAAATTATGAAATATTATTAGAATTTAAAATAACTGTTTTCTATGTGAATATATAGTAAAGTGTAATTTATATCCAGTGATCAAAGCTGAATTTTCAGCATCATTACTCCAGTCTTCAGTGTCACATGATCCTTCAGAAATCATTCTAATATGCTGACTTGTGTTAATCTATCGCCGTCTGTTTGAGTTTGTTTGGCTGTTCATTTGGTATCAGATTTTAGTAACTGTATGTTTGATTTATCAATTTGAGGAGAAACTTTCACCCTGTTCATGGCCTGTAATACGGAGCTCATTTTCCCAGACGATCATTATTAATGCACTTGCTCTCTTTCACTCAGACGTCATCTAGAGCTCAACACCTTCCTGACTAAGAGTTTGAACCTCTCGACATCTGTAACTGCCATCAGGAAGCCAAACCACCAACGACAGGCAATAAAAGACACAGAGAGAGTCTGTTCTTCCTCTGGTGAGCGCAGGTGCTGCTGTAACCTAGAGAGACTAGTGCAGGTTTGGTTAACCCGTCGCGAGCAGCATTCCTCTCCAGATCTTTTCCATCGCTGTGTTTGTTTTCCTCGCTGGTTTTCGTGCAGCTGCAGGTGCGGTTTCACGTCGTCTGTTTTATGTAATGTTGTAAAAACACGATCCGGCCCTGAACGCGAGTAACGGCTTCTGACAGATTCAGAGAGAACGCCGATCTGTTCCCGTTTTTGATGCTGAAAGCCGCCGTGGCCACGAGATGAATCATCTGGACGTTCTCTGTGGTGTGGTGAGACGTCAGTGGCCTCAGGATGTGGGAACAAAGATTGAATTTAATTTAAGAACCAAAATAACGAAAGAGAAGATGGAGAAAAAATGTGTTTTTCAAGAGGGGAACTAACGTTTAAGAGAGTGGAGTCTGAATCTGTCAAATTATTCTTCTTTTAAAAATCAATCCATCATTTTGAGAGCCTTGTCGTAATTTGGGACTTGAATGTTCGCAGCGAACACAATGTCAAGCTCCAAGGTTTCTTTTTTTAATACATAAACACAAAATCGGTCCCAGATGGACGCTGTGGTTTTGTTGTTATAGTATGTAGGGCGGCACGATTAATCGAAATAAAACTGAAATCGCAATGATAATTTTTTTTGTGATTTGAAAATCACACTGAACCATATAAAATTCCACCAGAATAAAAGGTTGATGGTTTAATTTGAAAATGAGGAAATTAAAATGGCTATAAATATGAATTTTTAGTCCGTTTTACTGTAAAAGAAAATTGTTATCATTTTTAATTATGCAATTTTTTATTTTGAAGTAAAATATTATGATAGTAATATTTCTTATTTTGTATAATATTTTATTTATTATTAATAATGATAATATTTAATAATATATAATATATTAATAATATTATTTTGAAAATAAGAAATTAAAACAGCAATAATAATTTGTAATTATATATATATATATATAATATTTTTATGCATTTTTAAATTAAGGAAAAATATTACAATAGCAATATTTATAATTTTGTAAAATATTTTGTTTATTATTATTATTATTATTGTTAATAATTAGAACATATAATATATTAATACTATTTTGAAAATGAAGAAATTAAAATTAAATATAAGTATTCTAATTTTACAGTTGTACTGTTATTTTTATTATTATTATTATTATTTTATTTTTTATGCATTTTTTATTTTAAAGTAACACATTACAATAGTAATTTTGTATAATATTTTATTATCATTAATATTTAATAATATATATTATTAATAAGATTTTATTTATTTATTTATAATAAATAATAATAATAATAATAATAATAATAATCATTTGTAGTCATGCTGACATTATTGTTATTTTGTATTATTATTTTGTAGTCATATTGGTTTACAACCACAACATTTTTAGCCAAATTCTGCAGGCCTACAAAAAGCACACCAAAAACACTTTTTATTTAATTTAATTTAATTTAATTTATTTTTTTATTTTTATTTTTATTTTATTTTATTATATTTTATTTTATAATTTATTGTATTTTATTTTATTTTATGTTTAATTATATTTGGAATCGCTCAGCCCTACTAGCGTCATGATACTAAAACACAAAAGTGATGTTACATGTGTGTGTTCCTCATATTGTGTGTGTGTGTGGTGGTAAAGAGGTCAAAGGTCATGTTTAGGGGTTAAATGTGAACAGACCCTCTCTGTGCATGTTGAGCCCAGGAAATGAGGTCGTTCCCTTGAGTGTCGTACAGGAAAGGAGCTTGAGTGGTTTGGTGATAATGACTGAATCATGGGGATCGACCCCGTCTCATTTCACGTCTCTCTGCCTTTCTCTGATCTCACATTACTTCTTCACGTTTATTAGTGGTGTCAAACATCTCTAGGATTGTTGCTTTTGCTTAGAGATCTGAACAAACCACTGACCTTTAGAGTAGAAGAAAGTATTGCTCTACTAAGTGATCAGATGCATGGAAGTATAACTGTGTCTTGGCTAAAGACACACACGTGTGTGTGCAGATGTGTATATTCTTGAGTCTTTCCTCATCTCTTCATTCCTGCTGGTTTGCGTCTCTCTCCAGATGTGAGCAGCCGCTCTGCATCTTGTTTTGGGGGGAGGTGCGTTCGGGAATGCTGGAATTCACATTTAGTGGAGGAAATGCTGGGAATAATGGCACATTCCCAGAGAGAGAGAGAGAGAGAGAGAGAGTGAAGCACACCTGCTAATATACGTCAGGAGCTCTTTCAATCCAAACACACCTGATGAGAAGCACTAAACCACCGGAGG
Organism: Ancherythroculter nigrocauda; assembly: GCA_036281575.1. Lineage (NCBI taxonomy): Eukaryota > Metazoa > Chordata > Actinopteri > Cypriniformes > Xenocyprididae > Ancherythroculter > Ancherythroculter nigrocauda. The sequence goes on from VTFQ01000017.1 coordinate 35,727,562, forward strand.
ACGCGTGTTTACTGCGGTTTGACCAGGGTTCGGTGTGAGTGAGCTTCTGATCAAACCACTGGAAGTCCTGAGGATGAATGTGTTCCTAACATGTTGATTTTGCATGAATAAGAATTAATGGAGCTCTTGTTTATTTCATTTAAACCATCAACTTAATCTCAGCTGTTTCTCATAAAATTCTGTCCTGAGAATAAAAAAACAGACTCAAATGTGTTAGTGAATGTGGAGCAGCTCAGAGAAATGATTTTTCAACCATCCATCCATCATCTGATATTAAAGAACATGCATGAAACCATGTGAATGGTATTTGGTGTGTGAGTGTGTGTGTGCGAGCATGAGTGAGAGTGTGTGTTTGTGAGTGTGTGTGCACAAGCGTTAGTGAGCGTGAGTGAGAGTGTGTGTGTACTTGTTTTGACTATACTTGTGAGGACCAAATTTCCTCACTTATATTGTGGAATACTTTCACAACCCACTAGTGAGACATTGACTGGTCCTCACTATTTTAAAAGGCTTATAAATCAGCCAAAATATGTTTTTATTTAAATCTCGTGATGGTCACATGTTTCTGTGATGGGTAGGTTTAGGAGTATGGGTTGGGTTAGGGCAGTGGTTCCCAAACTTTTTAGCGTGGAGTACCCCCTGAAGGGATTATACCATCCTTCCGCGTACCCCCTCTCTTCCACTTCGACTGCAGTCACACCTTTACCATTAAGGGACAATATTTGCCCCCTAAATTGATTTTCCAGTTCATATTTTTACCTTTATGAATAACTTTATAAAATAAATAATGTTTTAAATAAAAATGTTTAATAGAGAAATATGCAATGATGGTAAAACCAAAAAAACTTTTAAATATTAAACTAAAACCGCCAGTAGGTGGCAGCAAGTCAGTTTTTATGAGTGAATCATCGAGTCATTCATTCAGTAACGAAGCAAGTGGCTGTGAATGAATCATTGAATCATTGACTCTCATGATTCGTTCAAAGCCGCAGAATTGTTCGCGAAACACAGACGTGTGTTGTAGTTCTGCTGTGGTTTTCGTTAGAACTATTATTTCATTGCAAAATAGAGTAAATACTGACAGAAAACCTGTTTTATAATAATGTCACATTTGGGAATAATTGCATTCTTGCTCGTTATCATCATTAAATACAAGAACTCACACAAGGTATGTTTTTGTATCTGAGAGAGTCTTAAATCGAAATTAATCCATTATCTGTGTCTATATTTGTTCTTCATGCGAGTAAGTGCTGAATCCCCACTTTTACAAAGGTGCATTGTCGAGAACGACAGTAATTTAGCGGGATTTAAAGGGTTAGTTCACCCAAAAATGAAAATTATGTCATTAATGACTCACCCTCATGTCGTTCCAAACCCGTAAGACCTTCGTTCATCTTCGGAACACAGTTTAAGATATTTTAGAGCTTTCTGTCCCTCCATTGAAAGTGTGTGTACGGTATACTGTCCATGTCCAGAAAGGTAATAAAAACATCATCAAAGTAGTCCATGTGACATCAGTTTTTGAAGCATTGAAAATACATTTTGGTCCAAAAATAACAAAAACTACGACTTTATTCAGCATTGTCTTCTCTTCCGGAATCCTTTCCATTGAATTGATTCCATTGAACTGATTCCATTGAATTGATTCCATTGAACTGATTCCATTGAATTGATTCCATTGAATTGATTCCATTGAATACTTTCATCTGTTGGCGTTGGTAATGCACTTTTACGTCGCCGTGGTTGTTTTTGGCGATTAGGACATCCGCGACATGCACGCTTACGCACCATTTTAAAAAATATAGCAATACTAAAATACAAACAATGTAGAATAGCTTGAATACAGCGTGCGTCTCCCTCAGACTGTAAACGAAGCTCGGGCGCACCGGATAACACGTCAGTGAACCACACTCCGGAGCAGAAGGGGGCGGTAATGCACCAATAAGCTGGATGCCAACCGCCGTAAAACAGGAAAGAAGAAGAAGAAGCGGAGTCGTGAACGCGAATTGACAACAGACCCGGAAGAGAAGACAATGCTGAATAAAGTCGTAGTTTTTGTTATTTTGGACCAAAATGTATTTTCGATGCTTCAAAATGTCGCGGATGTCCTAATCGCCAAAAACAACCACGGCGACGTAAAAGTGCATTACCAACGCCGACAGATGAAAGGATTCAATGGAATCAATTCAATGGAATCAGTTCAATGGAATCAATTCAATGGAATCAGTTCAATGGAATCAATTCAATGCAATCAGTTCAATGGAATCAATTCAATGGAATCAGTTCAATGGAATCAATTCAATGGAAAGGATTCCGGAAGAGAAGACAATGCTGAATAAAGTCGTAGTTTTTGTAATTTTTGGACCAAAATGTATTTAGATGCTTCAAAAACTTTTAACTAACCCACTGATGTCACATGGACTACTTTGATGATGTTTTTATTACCTTTCTGGACATGGACAGTATACCGTACATACATTTTCAATGGAGGGACAGAAAGCTCTCAGACTAAATCTAAAATATCTTAAACTGTGTTCTGAAGATGAACGGAGTTCTTACGGGTTTGGAACGACATGAGGGTGAGTCATTAATGACATAATTTTCATTTTTGGGTGAACTAACCCTTTAAGGCAGCAGATTCTGCATGCGATCTATCATATGCATGCTGCTCATTTTTGACAGCAAATGATGAGGTAATTTGATTAAATGTACTGGATTTACGGCATGTTGGCAGTTAGAAATACATGCTTGGTTTTAATATTACTTTAAGGTAGAATTAAATGAACTACTCAGCATTTTGTTCGTGTACCCCCTCTTGTCACCTCACGTACCCCCTAACCCAGTGGTTTGGAAACAACTGGGTTAGGGGATAGAAAATATCATTGACCTGATATAAAATCAATGGAAGTCTATGCAATGTCCTCACTAAGACAGCAATACAAACCTCTCTGTGTTTGAGTGTGTGTGTGAGTGTGTGTGTGCGAGCATGAGTGAGAGTGTGTATGAGTGAGCGTGTGTGTATGTGAGTGTGAGTGTGTGTGCACAAGCATTAGTGAGCATGAGTGTGTATGTGTGTGTGTGTGTGTGTGTGAGTGTGTGCATGTGCGAGCATGAATGAGAGTGTGTGCAAGTTCATGTGTGTGTGTGATTGTGTGTGAATGTGTGAGTGGCTGTGAGCAAGTGAGTCAGTGTGAGTGAGTTAGTGTGTGTGTGTGAGTGTGTGTGTGACAGCTCTGTTATTAAGCTCATGAGGTCTGTGCTGGATCAGAGCAGGGGTTTATGGGTCGTCTGGTATACTGACATGTTGGGAGTCCAGCTGACAGCGGAGGTCTCGGTTAATGACCCACTGTCATGGTGTGTGTGTGTGTGTGTGTGTGTGTATGTGTGGTTCAGATAAATCCTACGTTATGGGGACAAAATGTCCCCACAAAGATGGCAAAATCCAAAATCTTTGTCCTTGTGAGGACATTTTTTAGGTCCCCATGAGGAAAACAGCTTTTAAATCATGTAGAATGAGTTTGTTTTGAAAATGTAAATATCATTATGTCATTATGTGACGAGGTAACAAGACAAATGCAGTTTGTTTTTAATGCAATAACAGACACTAAATAATATTTACATTTTATTTTATTTTGAAGTATACATTCTCTGTCTACAGTGAACACTAGCTAATATTCCTAAAGCTTTCATTCTCTCATCTGCTCTCTTTACCTCTTGTTTTCTGTCTCTTCTGCTTTGAGTCGAAGGCCAGAGAGCGACAGATGAAAGGAGGGATAGACAGAGAGATAGACAGGCTCTGTTTGTGTCTCACAGCACACGTAACACTATTAATATGAGTCTGTTTTGTGTCAGGAGCTTTAATTTCATCTGTGAAAGACACACACACACACTCATCTGTCACTTTAACTTCATTAGACGCTGACGAGGGGCCGGACACACACACACACACACACACACACTTCAAACAATATTAGATGCAAAACAATATTTAAGCTTCCTAATAAAACAATATTCCATCATGTCCTTAACATGAGACTCAATATGTCAATATTTACTTTTTTGTCCAAGGGATTTTAAATGACTGATTGATTGACTGATCAATCAAATCATCATATTAGAATGATTTCTGAAGGATCATGTGACACTGAAGACTGGAGTAATGATGCTGAAAATTCAGCTTTGATCACTGGATATAAATTACACTTTACTATATATCCACATAGAAAACAGATATTTTACATTATAAAAATATTTCACATTTTTACTGTATTTTTGATCAATTAAAGGTCATTCAGATCTGATTGAAAACACAGAAGCAGAAGTTTGATCTGGCACCAGCTCCAGTAGATCAGAGCGGTTTTAAGCAGACGTCTCACAGCACTGAAGCGTTTCAAATAAAAACGTTGATTTTGAGAGGTTTTGGACTCAATGCAGGTTCTGTGTTTCTGAACAGAGAGACTGTGCGCCATTTTCGTTGTAAACTAAACCAGGATATCTGTCATGCTAATGAGGCACATTAAACTGAAATTGCCTAGAAGACATGTTATTGCTCAGAGGTTTCTCTTTGAGCTCTCAGTTGCTTTTTTATTGGAGTATCCACTTTATCTCATGTGCCTTATGCTATTTTAAAGGCTTTTTTAATTCAAAATTGTTTTGAGTCTCTTAAAACAGGTTCACATTCATCCAAGGTCAAAAAACACCAATTTTCTCATAATATCCATTGCAGCATCAGCTCTTTTCTCACAGCATCTGAAACGGTTCGTTCAAGGATTCGGTCTCTCTAAGCCCCGCCTGTCCGAGAGCCAGCTCTGCTCTGATTGGTCAGATGGCCCAGTCTGTTGTGATTGGTCAGAAACCAAACACTGATTATCATATCTGAATCTCAGCTCTTGATTCACAGTGATACGAACAGTAACAGTTTTACCGTATCAATCTCAACGAAGTGGAAAACGGAGTCTTCTCGACATGAACAACACCAACCAAACTCTTCCAGTCTCAGATACAACTACAGTGTTTGAGGACGGGGCAAAGGAGTTCAGCCAATAAAGATCATAGGCTGGAATTATGCAAATTAGTTACAATCCTACATAGATTCTGCAGGAAGAGAGACTGGAATTACTAACGACTCGTTAGCAGCTCAGATCATTCGATTATAAATGTTCGAGTTCATATTGAGATCTCTTCTGGAACTCTATACACGGATAGTAATTTGGTGTCAATCAGTGTTGGAAACAATGTCACGTAACATAGAAAAGCCATTCGTTGACCATAAACTTGATAGTAAATAAAAATAACAAAACAAACCATTTAAAACAAAACGAACTGGATTAGAAACTTAATTATGTCAGTATAAGTATTATAACTTTATTATTATAAAATGGACTTAAAATGGGTGCTCGCCTGTGTGTAATCAAACGCATCATTTTCATTTTGTTCTGGAGACTGAACTCGAGCTCTGCTGCCACACTGGACAGGGGTGGGAATTACAGTTCAAAGTTACATCAGCCTCAGTGTAATCTGTCAAAGTGACGGACGGCCTTCAGATTTTATCGTCACTGCAAAAAAAATTCCGTCAATGACGGACATTTTCCGGTTAAAGGTGCCCTAGAATGAAAAATTTAATTTACCTTGGCATAGTTGAATAACAAGAGTTCAGTACATGGAAAAGACATACAGTGAGTCTCAAACTCCATTGTTTCCTCCTTCTTATATAAATCTCATTTGTTTAAAAGACCTCCGAAGAACAGGCGAATCTCAACATAACACCGACTGTTACGTAACAGTCGGGATCATTAATATGTACGCCCCCAATATTTGCATATGTCAGCCCATGTTCAAGGCATTACACAAGGGCAGAACGTCTGGATGTGCACAGCTGAATCATCAGACTAGGTAAGCAAGCAAGGACAAGAGCGAAAAATGGCAGATGGAGCAATAATAACTGACATGATTCATGATATCATGATATTTTTAGTGATATTGTAAATTGTCTTTCTAAATGTTTCGTTAGCATGTTGCTAATGTACTGTTAAATGAGGTTAAAGTTACCATTGTTTATTACTGTATTCACGGAGACGAGAGCCGTCGCTATTTTCATTATTAAACATTAAACTTGCAGTCTGTATAATTCATAAACACAACTTCATTCTTTATAAATCTCTCCAACAGTGTGTAATGTTAGCTTTAGCCACGGAGCACCATCAAACTCATTCAGAATCAAATGTAAACATCCAAATAAATACTGTACTCACATAATTCGAAGCATGCATGCAGCATACATGACGAACATCTTGTAAAGATCCATTTGAGGGTTATATTAGCTGTGTGAACTTTGTTTATGCACTGTATTATAGTCAAGAGCTCGGGGGGGGGGAGCGAGAGATTTAAAGGGGCCGCAGCCTGAATCAGTGCATAGTTAATGATGCCCCAAAATAGGCAGTTAAAAAATTAATTTAAAATAATCTATGGGGTATTTTGAGCTGCAACTTCACAGACACATTCAGGGGACACCTTAGACTTATATTACATCTTGTGAAAGAACATTCTACGGCACCTTTAACGCGACCTCTGATATATATAATATACATATACATATATATATATATATTATACATTTAAATTTGGTGTAGGAGACTTTGGCATGAGTCTCCATTTGGTTCCATCGCTCTCTAGGAGAAACATTTGAGATATTAATGAGATTTCATTTGTGATTTTATCACATGTGTGGGTGAGAATATTGTGGTTTTACCTCACGTTTATGTGACCAAGACTGGTGTATAAATGAGTCATTTCAGACCCTGAACACACACACACACACATGCACAGATCTTTTCATATTTCTCTTTTTCATCACTCCTCCCCAAATCCATCCGTCTGCACTAAGATGGAGCTGCAATTTCTGTGTGTGTGTGTGTGTGTGTGTGTGTGTGTGTTATGTGGTTCTATTGGTCTGTTCTGGCCCTAGGCAGTGAGACCCCAGGTGCAAGGAGAGGTTTGAGAGGTGAAAGGTGTGTGTGTGTGTGTGTGTGTGTGTGTGTGTGGGAATGTGTGGGCAGTAGCTGATAAGGAGAGAGATTCAGAGTAATAAATTACAGAGAGAGTTACAGAGAGTCTGATAAATAATGGATGTGTGTGTGTGTGTGTGTGTGTGTGTGTGTGTGTGTGAGTGTGTGTGTGAAATAAATTCATTATGTCTCACCTGAACTGGCTTTTAGAGAGAAACCCTTCTAGAGGACTGGAGACGTGTGTGTGTGTGTGTGTGTGTGTGTGACCTCAGATCCAGCGACTATGAGAGACTATGACAGGAAATGATGTCAAATGTGTAACAATTTTTTTTTTTTTTTTTTTGCATTGTGACATGACTAAAAAACCTCATTGAAATTAGATATTTATATCTTATGATATTTTTGAGTGAATTATTCCTATAGTTTTTCAAATGACTAAATTATTTATTAACTTAACTTCGTAAAAGTTAACTTTAATTGTCATGAAAGTAAAAACACAATGAAAAATTCTCAAAATAAGCTTTTATTTCTGTTGTTTTGGAGTGCAGTGTGACCTGGACACGCTTTCATTTAGTGGGATAGTTTGGGATTAGTGGGAATCTGCCTGTGTGAATGTCATGAGAGCCGATGACAGTCTGTACCTGCGTCTTTTTTGTCTCCGCTTTGGCCGTCGGCCCACGTCAGTGCCCGCGATGACAGATCTGCTGCTTTTAACCGTTTCATCTGAGCTTATTTTAAAGCTGTTTGTTTATCTTTAAGTCACGAAGGCCCGTGCGCTTGTGCGTTCGGCTCGCTGAATGGAGGCTCCTTTTATCAGCTGTTGACTTTACGATAAATGAGCGTCTTAACAAAGAGCGCGCGTCTTTCATGCGCCGCCGTTCCGAGGGCCGCTTTGAAGTGAAGTTTTACGAGCGGCTCGAGAAAGGAAGCGTGTTTTGATTGAGGTCTCATTGTGAGTGGGAGAGAATTTGTCGAAGCGCAGAAAGAAGAGGTTTTCGGGAGTTTCGCAGTGGGCGATTCAATAAAGCCAGGAAGAAAAAGAGCCAGAAACAATGTAAAGACAGAAGCCACATGCGCGCCGTTAATTACGGCCTTTATAAAGTGTACATTGTTGTATTGTTTCTCCGTCATTAGGATTAGACCTGTACAAACGGGGTCTGCTGTATGTAAACATCACATTATGTCACAGACGACCTTCATTACAGCGGGATTGTGGGAAATGTGTCTGAATGGCAGCTGTTTTTATTTAATTAGGACACTCAATCTTTCGTTTCAGTGCAGATTTGAGCAGGATTTATGAATCAATTGATGAGTGAAATGAGTTGTTTTCTGTTTTTCTCTGTAGATCTGGAGGACAGAGCGAGTTCGTCGTGGGGAAATGGAGTTCGTTCAACAAAAGTGAGTTTTACACATTTATAAACGCTTTTGGTTTTAGTGTTCAAACCTCAGACACTTGTGAAACATTGATGTTCTGCTCTAAATCTTGCTGTATTGCAATAAATTTTGACTAATTTGGACTCACAATTGATGCCAATAGAGTTTGACGTTAACGTGTTGCTCAACTCGTGACACATTAACTCTATTTAGCATAAAAAACATGCATATAGTGCACAAATATTGGGTGAAATAGTTTTAAGAGAGTTTCATATTGATGTTGTTCAGAAATAAATGACATTTGAGTGAATTATTCCTATATATATATATATATATATATATATATATAAACCTGAGTAAAATTCATTACAGTAATGAGAATTTGGGGATTTAAATGTTTAATTGTCTTGAATATTTAGCAAAAATATAGTGCACAAATATTGGATGAAACATTTTTAATATAGTTTTTTATTGACATTGTTCAGTAATAAATGTTTCATCCAATATTTGTGCTAAATATTCATGATGATTAAACATTTAAATCCCTAAATTCTCATCACCGTAATGAATTTTACTCAGGTTTGTTTTTCTAATTAATTTCTAATTAATTTTGTTTTTCTATATAATATAATATAATATAATATAATATAATCATTTAAATTAATTAATTAATTAAAATAAATTAAACTGAATTTTGTTTTTCGAAATTACTAAAATTACTAAATAATAATTTAGATTAGAAAAACAAACCTTTTTGTTTTACCACTAAATTCACATTGTAATAATATATTGATAATGATAATATAGAAGATAAATATATTTATTTATTTACATTAATTAATTAATTTAAATGATTATATTATATTATATTATATTATATAGAAAAACAAAATTAATTAGAAATTAATTAGAAAAACAAACCTGAGTAAAATTCATTATGGTGATGAGAATTTAGGGATTTAAATGTTTAATCGTCATGAATATTTAGCACAAATATTGGATGAAACATTTCTAATATAGTTTTTTATTGACATTGTTCAGTAATAAATTTGAGTGAATTATTCCTTTAATTTATTTTGATTTTTGAAATGACTAAAATTACTAAATAATAATTGAAATTAGAAAAACAAACCTTTTTGTTTTTACCACTAAATTCTCATAATAATATTGTTAATGATTATATATAAGAGAAATATATGTATTTATTTAAATTAATTAATTAATTATCTAATTAATTTAAATGATTATATTATATTATATTATATTATATTGAAAAACAAAATTAATTAGAAATTAATTGGAAGTAAAGTTCATTAGGCATTAAATTGTGTTTAACTGTCATGAAAGTAATAGATTTTTATCAACGTTGAAATGAAATTTAAGCATTTAATACTAATAATGTTTCTCATCCGCCACCTTGGATGAACATTCTTGCATTTTGAGCTAGTTGCAGTGCATTGTGGGATTGTCTCATCTATGATGTCGTCTATGTAGTCAGCTCAATAGGTTTTGGATCACGGTTGTCTTTTCTTTCGCCGATTTCTGCATTACGTGTTGCACTTTTGCGCATTATTTTGACACGGTTCCTCTTGGCCTCTGGATCTGACGGCGTCGTCTGAAAGGTCAGAGGTGGCTTTGATAGGGTCTTGAGAGCGGGAAGCGTCTGCCGTCAGCAGAAGCAGCGCTCAGGTCTGCAGAGGTGAATCAAGGACGTGCTTACGGAGCACTTTCACACGCCGGACAAACTTTGCGCTCCACACGTCCGCCGAATGCAAATGAATTCACATCTTCACCCTCATGTAAAACATCCCGTGAACTTTTCATTCGCCGTCTTTGTGAATGAACTTCCCAGAGCTGGAACGTCAACACACTTTATTTCCAGTGACCCGGAGTGAGAGTCAAGACTCTTTAACTGTAGATGAAGGGAAATAAAACACATTTACACCTGAATGACAGTCAAAGGTTGAGGGTGTCGCGACACGCTTTCATTTTTAACACTAATTTACCTTGAAAGCCACACTCAAGACTGACATTATTCTTGAGCACATGACCTGTGAACTAATGTAATTTATGCCAGCTATTTATGAATATTCAGCTGGGAAAAATGCAAGGCTGGACAGGGTCAAGATTTGATTATATCATAAAGTGGACATAAAAAAAACTGATATAGAGGAAGGTGTTTGGAGAGAAAGAGATATTTGTGATGTCAGGCAAAAGTCATTTTGGTGGTGAAACAAGTTATTACATTGTGCAAAGTAAGACCAACTGTATTATTAACTGTATAAGTTATTTTAGCTGCATTATGTTATGTTATTTGTTTATCATGTGTTACTATTTTTGTCATTTTAATTTAATATTGATGTTTTTGAACCATGTGTGTATATGTAAATTGTTTAAATAGGGCCACACTACAATAAACATTTATTATTTATGTGTATTTTAGCTATTATATTATATTATGTTTTTTTGTTTTACCACTAAATTCTCATCATAATAATATACAGATAATGATAATATATAAGAGAAATATATTTATTTATTTAAATTAATTAATTATGTAGTTAATTTAAATGAATTATTATATTATATTATATTATATTATATTATATTATATTATATTATATTATATTATATTATATTTTTTTTTGGTTTTACCTCTAAATTCTCATCATAATAATATATAGATAATGATAATATATAAGATAAATATATTTATTTATTTAAATTAATTATATAATTAATTTAAATGATTATATTATATTATATTATATTATATTATATTATGCATTTATGTATTTAGAAATTAATTATATAAACAAACCTGAGTAAAATTCATTACAGTAATGAGAATTTAGGGATTTAAATGTGTTTAATTGTCCTAAAAATTTAGCACAAATATTGGATGAATCATTTTTAATATAGTTTTTTTATTGGCATTGTTCGGTAATAAATTTGAGTGAATTATTCCTTTAATTTATTTTGATTTTATGTTGAAATTACTAAAATTACTAAATAATAATAATAATAATAAACAAGCTTTTTTTAACTACTAAATTTACATTGTAATAATATATTGATAATAATAATATATAAGAGGGATATTATAATAAATAAATAAATATATATATATATATATATATATATATAATTTATTTATTTATTATAATTATTATAATTAATTTATTTAATTACCATTTATTTATTTATTGTCATTGTAATTTAGGATGTTTATCTTACTGAACCATATATATGCATATTAATATTTATTTTATATTTTTCTCTTTAAAATACATGGATTTTCTCTCTCCTTATTGTTTGTGTCATTAATTTACATTTAAGTATTTTTTTTATTTTATCATTTATATATTTATTGAATTTTAATTCATAGTATTATCTTTTCAAACCATGTATAGGCTTAATAAAATAAAATATAATTTATCTACTGTCATTTGTTTTTGTATCATCATGTATATATTTATTGATATTTATCTTATTTAACCACGTGTCTTATTCGGAATATAAAAATATCACTTTGTTTGACCTTTAACCTTTGACCCCTGCAGAATTACGCTGACGGCTCTCAGTACGGTCACATGCCCAGTCGGGACCTGGGGTCACATGACAGCATCTCTCCGCCGTACGTCAACTCCAGATTAGCAGGTAAGAGTCGAGAAACTCGCCTGCAGCTGAGCATGATGGGATTGCTGATTGTTCTGATTGTTTGGCTTTTCTTTTGATGATTTGTTTAAATCAGATTCATTTGGGAATCAGTCCTGCTGGCTGTGGTGTTGGTGGCGTTTGATTCATGATTCATGCCAGATTGTGTTTCTTGAAAGAGTCATTTTTGGATCTTTGTGCAGTAGTTTGTGGTTTTAAAGCGGTATTATCCGGTGAAACGCACCGGGACAGGTCACATCACACTCTGAGCGGATGCACTCATTTACCCACAATGCTGTGCTTTGCCGCTGGCGTCTCAGTCTCATCCAGTGAGCACATGGTCAGTGAGTCAGATAATCACCCCGGACTAATTAAGCTTGACTTAAACCATGTGACCCGATCTCCCTCTTTCATAAACGTGGACCTTAAAGGAACTTATTAGTATGCAATGAATTAAAATATTTTGCACGTTGTTGTTTTGTTGTAAAATCTCAATATTTCTGTGTACTTTAAAAATACCCAATGAAAAGCGTTCGATATACTCGGTTTCCCTGCCTGTGATGATGTATTTCCTGTTGAAACACATCCATTCATTTTAAACTGACCTGTGAGTCTCAGTACGCCTGCAGAACAAGCGGCTGAATTACGGAGCGTGTGTGTGTGTGTGTGTGTGTGTGTGTGTGTGTGTGTTAATGGACGTAATCAAAACATTGGCTGAAGTCTGTAATAACAGCGAGGTGTTTAATAAGGACTAATCACAGCGGAATAGCGACTCACTTTTAGGATGTTTGTTGGCATTGGAGGGCCGGGCAGCGTGTGTGTGTGTGTGTGTGTGTGTGAGCAGGTGCAGTCCACACCAGCACACTGTTCTCCTCCTGTCATGTACCTGCTAAATGAAGCACACAAAAGTTCCAGACTGGTAAGCAGGTTTGGTCTCTGCGAGGCCCAGTTAAGAGCCGCCGGATTCTTGTTGTCTCCTGCAAGCAGTTTTCAGACACAAATACTTTATTGCTGTTTATTCAGCAAGCATTTTTTCCTGTCGGCCTGCAGTATTTTATGCATATAGAGAAGTTTGTTTGAAAAGTGCTGACCTCTGTGATTGCTCATAATTTATTAGAGGACTTTTTTTGAAATGATGTGGAATGAAAAAAAAGATGGGAGTGACTGTGTTCTGCTTTTTGAGCAACAATAACACTGGACTTCATTCTATCTATCTATCTATCTTTCATGAATTTTGAGTTTTTTGTTATAAAAAATTATATATCATTCATATAAATTACATTTATTAATAATTAAATGTATTATTATTAGTATATTTATTGTATTTAAAAATAAATAATATATAATTAAATTATGTAATAATTATTATTAAATTGTTTAATTTGTTAATATCATTATAAATTATTATTCATGTATTTTGTTAATATCATTATAAATTATTATTATATTATAAAATTATTATATATTATAAATTATTATTATATATTATAAATTATTATTTTATATGTAAATTGATATCAGGATTTTATTAAAAAAAAGATTGTTTAGAGCTCAAGCACATATGTAAAGGTTATTAAAATTACATGTTGTTTATATTTTTGTTGGTTTTTATCAAAATGTAAAAAAAATAATAATAATAATTATGGATTTTTAATGAATGTACCTTTAGTTGTTAATATTATTGTTATAAAGTATTATTGATGTGTTATAAATAAATTTTATGAATAAATATATAATATAATTATAGATGACTTTATTAATAAATTACTATATTTTAATATAATAATATTAGCTCTAAATTATATGTAAAGATCATTAAAATTATGTATTATTATTTATATTTATATTATATTATTTATTATAATATATTATTTATATTATTATTTATATTATTTATTTATTTATATTCAAAACTTAACTAAAACTTCAAATGTATTTAATTAAATTTAATTTTAAAAAGCAATGTATCTTTATATTATATTATATTATATATAAACATTTAAGTGTCTAATGGCACAAACAATAATGAGAGCAAAAGTCCATGTAAATATAAAATAAAAACTAATATGCATACATATAAGTAAGATAAACATGATAAATTAAAATGTTATATTAAAATGATTTCATGTTATATTATCTTATTTATATATATATATATATATATATATATATGTATGTGTATATATATATATATATATATATATATATATATGTATATATGTGTGTGTGTGTGTGTGTATATATATATATATATATATATATATATATATATATATATATGTATGTTGATATTGTTGATATTATTAATTATTAGTCATGTATTTTCATAAATAAATGAATGTCAGTGTTTTAATATAATAATATTAAGTACAAACATATATGTAAGTGTTATGCTGGTAATGTGTTTTATAGATGTCTGTTACACTCATCAGTGTGTACGCACACACACACACACACACACACACACACTCATACACACTCATACACACACACAGACGGTCAGGAGGGTTCAAGGGTTGGAGGGTCCTGAAGTCCTGCGACCCTCCCGTCACATGCTCTTCCTCACCTCCTCCGATCTCATTAACACGTTCCTTCATCCCAGCGGCTGGAGAGAGAGAGAGAGCGAGAGCGAGCGAGGTGTGTGTTCTGTGGCGTCTGAGGTCGATCTGACAGCGTGCCGATGAGACGTGGAGCGCGGTGGATCCGTCACTCCCGCCGAGGGAATCTACAGGGACATTTAGGTGTAAATTGACCATACGCTCAAATCTAAAGAGATCGCTTCTCAACAGACAAACAGATGAATCCATCCCTTATGAACATTTACCATGGTAACCATTACAGCATTAGAGCTGGGTGATACAACTGATATGTGTTTTTAGCCTTTTGACTTTTTTTAATATTATTGTTTTTCTTTAAATTATTTTTTTTCTGCCTAAATTGTGACAAAAAAACAAATATTTATTTATTTTAATTTCAAGAATGCTTCATTTTGACACAGTGCTAAAGTTTTAAATCATTACAAATTGTGATTATTCCGTATATACCCATAGTAAAAACATTCATTCATATTTTGGAGTAAATTACAGCCGCACCATGGTAAATGTGTTTATTCAATGCTATCAGAAATCTAATCTACATGATGAGTGTAAAATCGATCTTCAGACCACATTAGTGCAGACGCAGTTGTGTTTGTTTGTTAAAGTAGAAGGACTGTAAATGCCGTGTTTATGGAGCTCTGGCATCTGGAATGCAGGAGAAAGGCATTCTGATATTCCTGGGAGAAAGCGTCTGATTGGTTCACTGCTTTAGGACACGCCTCTTAACTAATCAGAGAGAAAGACAGACTATTATTATTAATATTATCATGATAATGATCTCAAAATGACACAATTTATTAGTCCAAATTTCATTTAAGGTTTTTCTTGATGTTGTTTTTGTGCTCTACTAGATTAAATGTTGATTATTTTCCTCATTGTTGCAGCTTCTCTCTTCCCAGTCTGTCAGTAACGCTCTGTTTAGTTCCTGTCTCTATGAAGCCCCTCCTTCTGAAAAGCACAATGCGCTCTGATTGGTCAGCTAGAGCAGTGTGTTGTGATTGGTGTTTGGGAAATGTCCCGCCCCTTACCATAACCGCCAGTTTCAACACACTGCTAACTAACTCAACCAGGCCCCGCCCCTTTATTCTGTGCATTAATTATTTAAATGAGGAATACTGTGAAGAAAACTCAATTTCAGGGAGTTCAGAAACTCTTTTTCATGCACAAACTGCAACATTAAACACTAAAGACAAATAAAGCTTTAAACAAGACTCTGTTGCATGCACAAAAATTACCATGGTACAGTGATGGTAGCATGAATGATTACCAGAGTGTGTGTGTGTGTAAGTGTGTGTGTTTGATGAAGACATCAGGTCAAGCTCAGTCAGGCAGGAACTACAGATGAGCCCTCGCGGGAGCAGGCCAGGCCGTTCATGTAGGACCACGCATGTGTGTGTGTGTGTGTGTGTGCATGCGTGTGCAGATGAGCCCTCGCGGGAGCAGCGCCGGGTCGCTCATGTAGGACCGTGAGTGTGTGTGTGTGTGTGTGTGTGTGTGACAGACTGTGAAATGACGCGTTGTTGCGCGGCTGGGCTGCACCTGGGCCCTTCAGTCCTGATGGATCGGTTTGGTCATGTGTAATAGCCCCATCTGCCGCGCCTTGTTTTTCTTTTTTACTGATAAACACTGATCCCAGCGGCTGAGCCACATGAACTGGATTCTGTCGTTTTCCCCGACCGGAAAGAAAAGTGCAAAAGCACAGAGGTTGGGTTATTATTAAAAAAGTGAAAAGTCGGATGAGATTTTAAGCCAGATCCTTGGAGATGAGCATGCATTGTGTGTGTGTGTGTGTGTGTGTGTGTGTGTGTTAATGAGCAGCGCACATCTAACTGAAGGGTTTTGGAGCTCAGCTCCATAATGACTTTTATTACAGCCAGGAGTTTCTGTAACCAAGCCAATTCTTAATTAAAGTCGCTGACATCATGCTGTAGTAATTAAGGACTGCATTAATTAAGCTGCTTTTTTTTTTTTTTTTGCGGGTTATTTTTTGTGTCAGCCACGTCGACGTCAACCGGGATCGGACGGCCTCGGAAACTTTCCCGGGATCATAAGTTTCGGACTCGGCGCTGATCATATCTGTGCATTCTGATAGCTAATTATGCTTGGGAGAACATCGACAGCTGCATTCATCATCATAAAACGTAATAATTAATGACATTCCGACAAAGAAAAATATGTAAATGAGCGCTCATTAGCATTTTCATATTCAGCTTCGATAATGCTTTTGCTGACAAGGCTGTAATTAATGAAAATGCATGTCGCAGGCAGGAGATTGGATCGGCTTCATTCCACGCACAATTCCCAAATGCTGGCATTATGGAAAACGAGGAGTGCTGCCAACTTTTTGGGGGCGAAAAAAAACTGAAAGCACCGTATGCAAATGAGATGCTGGCACGAAACGCTTAACCCCTTACAGACCGGCGTAGAACGTGCAGATCCCTGCGATCCGGCCTGATGTGTGTTTAAAGAGAGAGGGAGATGCAGGGAATGCTGCTGGGAATGTTGCAGTGCATTTGGGAATCCTTAGACGCACCTGTCCGTCCATCCGCTGAGCCGAATCGCTGCTGCGCGCGGTTACGCTGCATGCTGAAGAGACGCGTGTGTGTGTGTGTGTCGCTGGGGTGTTTGACTGCTGCTGAAGATGCGCATAATGTCTTGCAATTGTGTGTCCTTGAGTTAACGCAGAAGAAATGATGGAAAACTACAATGCATCAGACCAGAGTTCTTCTCAAAAATATTACTCTGCTGTTTTTAAAAAGCAGTATTTGAAACAAAATGTTGATGCATGGCTAGTTTTTTAATGTTTAATACAGATGCATGATCATCTCACAACATAAGTGCAGTTATTTTATATATTCTTTGATGGAAAACCTTAAAAATATAAAATAACATGCATTTATTTTGTGATTCTGTATTAAACATTCAACACTAGTCATGCATTAACATGCATACTACATAGTACAAATACTACTACTAAAAAAATAGCAGGCAGTGCACAGAGTAATATTTTTGAGAAGATCTCTGGTCTGATGCATTGTGGGTTGTTCTTTAAAAGTGGTTTTCCATCAAGGACTTTAAGAATTGGCTTGCTTACAGAAACTCCTGGCTGTTATAAAAGTCATTTATTTTATTTTGTAGCTTTGTCAATTAATTTGTGTTGATTTTACATCATCACACTGGAAATGAAAGGCTGTTTCAAAAAGGCTAATTATTATTAGTACTATTATGTTAATTATCTCACAATGAGTGCTGGGACCGTTTATATTTTTATTTGACGAAAGTCTTAATTTTGTAACATTTTTATTAGATTTGCTGCTCAGATTTGCTGTGGTTATTTTGCATGAATGCATGCAAAAATCCCATGCATACTGCAGAAATGAGCAGCACACACACACACACACACACACACGTTCACGAGAATCAGACCAATCGCATTAGTTTCCTTCAGGAGGGTCGTGACCTGAATTTGTCTCTTTTTTTTAATCCCATGCATTAAAACCACAGAAAAGCAGCATAAACGAGTAAAACATGAAACAATAAGCGGTAAATGAAAAGATCCCGGTGGGGAAGCTCTCCGTGAGAGTGTGTTAATCTCGACCGTGGGATACGACAGACTGACGTGTCGATCCGCGTCCTCCGGCTCCGTTTGACTTCAAGTTTCATTGGAGAGAAAGAAACTAATTTGTTTTTCTTTCTTTGATTTTTTTTTTAACCAGGTTAAATCAGTGTGTAAGGCAAAAGGTGTTAAATAATGGCTATACATATTTCTTGAGAGATGTTTCCCATAATGCAGTGCTCTCGTCTTGGCCTTCCATTTCCAGTGTGATGAATGAACCATGATTTTTCTTCTTGATCAGACTGATTTGCACAAAATAAGACCACAAATTCAAAATGACTATATTTATTTTTGTGAGATAATTAATGCATACTGAGGTGATCATTGCAACACATTGCATTGACTGTAAAAGCTGCTTGCATTCAGTAGATACTGTTAAAAATGTCTCCTAAATGAAAAAATATTCATATTTTATTTGTGCATTATTATTAATTTTCTTGCACCGTATGTGGCAAAAGTTTTGACGCACGCAGCACTTAAGAACAATCTGAATGTGTCGAATCAGTGCTTTCAGCACAACGGGAAATTCAAGTGCACTAGTGTCGGCATTTTCCATTCAGCTCTCTTTCGTGGATCCTAAAGCCGCCGCCGCGTGCGCTCGGAGGTGACAGACGTGGAAAAGTTGGCCGCTCCGTGTGCTTTTTGAAGTGAAAGGTTATTTGCATCCCGTCGTGAGGGGAGTGTTTCCACTAATCCTGCCGGCAAAAGAAAAAGAGACGCGCTGTGTCAGGATCTTATCCCGCTCCTGAAAGAAAGAGTCACGGCAAATCCTGCAGGACACGAGTTAACCCGCCGAGAGACATTCAGAGACCTTCACCTATGCTGTCTGTCTCTCTCTCTTTCTCTCTCGGACCGCCTCCACGGGGCCGGAGAAAAGCGGGTTTTTGGACGGCGTGGGGTTTGGGACAGTGGCGGATTTGTTTGAGCTCAAATCTGCAGTCCTGGCGTTCGGGGTTTTTAAGCCACTCGAGTGTTTATGTGTCTGTATTTAATTTAGTGCTTCATTTGAATGACAAAAGAATGAAATAAGCATTTGCACGGTGGCGGCGGCAGTGTTGGCTGTGAACAAATACAGATAAAAAGCGCAAAAAGTTTATTCCCTCGCATTTCTCTGAGCTCAGCACGGTCACTTTTTTTCTGGGTCTGCTAAATTTTTTGCAAAATCCATCTTGATAAGGCGACACTGCGTTTTTTATTTTATTTTTTTCAGTGTTAAAGCTTTTATATTCAGATTAATGTTTCTCGTTTTTTTACAGATTAATGCAGTGGACTACATGATATAAAATGCTGCGTCCAGTCGCAGTGAAATGGGCCGAGCCGCCTGTTCACATCCCAAGCTCTTTTGTTCTGTGCGTAACGTCTGCCACGGCCAAACTGGCACAGATGCCACACAACATCTCTCATGCCTGGCATAACACACACATACACACACACACACACACACACTGCATACACTAAATCCTCATGCAACTCACTGTTTTGTGTGTGTGTGTTTTAGTAATTGTGTATTTGTTTTGCGATGAAAAACACGAACGCTCAAATAACGCGTCGAGCAGCCGTTTGCATACGGTATTCTGAGTTTAAAAAATGTTAAATGTGTTACAATAGGAATAAATGTTTAAATATTATGAATATATAATGTTATTAGCAAATAATGTTAATTATTATAAATACATATTTGGATATAAATATTATATAATATTAGCAAATAATAATATTAATTTTAAGAAATGCATATTTAAATATTATTAGCAAATAATAATGTCAATTATTAGAAATATATATTTAGATATAAATATTAAATATTATATAATTTAATTAGCAAATTAAAATACATTAAAAAGCATATTAAAATACATTTTTAAATATTTAAAACAAATATTATATAATATGAACAAATAATATATATATTACATACAACGATAAGTATTTGATGTCTTTGTATCATAAACACATCAGTTATGCTGTTCAGTATTTTGTCATTTAATAATACTATATTGGAGATATAATTACTACATGTGTAATATTACTGTATAATATTACTTCATCAAAAAAAATCAGGTGTTTTAAAATAGTTTTGCTTATTTTTGTTTTATTTAGGTTTTTATCCTAGATTATATGTAAATAGTTTTTGATCTTTATGTGTCTGAATCTGTTGTGAGAAACGAAAGCAGTTTTCCAGTGATGCGCCGCAGCTCCGGCGTGTTGATGTACCTTATAAAAAAAATACTGGCATGAGAGACAAACGGAGACGGAGAGAGACGCCGACAAATGCAGAAAGACGTGGCGAGATGCCGCCGTGCCCCTGGGCATTGCCAGCGTGCCTCTGCCCTCTGTGCAGCGCGGCTCAGAAACGAGGCTTTGTGCCGATCCGTCCCGCTCACAGCTGAGAGAAATATTACTGTCATTCATCACTCGGACGTCACATGAATCCCTGACAGAGATTCCTAATCCTGATTTGGACACTGATCATGTTTACATGTGCACTGGAATCTGGAATGTGTGTTAATGGGGGAAATATTAGTGCTGTTTTAGAGCTCAGGAGACTCTGGGATGGTTTATTGTGATTGATTCATCTCTTTTCATTCTAAAATCATTTGATGAGAAATGTTTAAATTCATATTGAGATCTCTGACTTTTGATGGTTGACTTTCTATCTTGGCAAATCTGAGACATCATTGAGATCTCTTCTGAAACTCTGTAAGAGACATATGAGCTTACTGAAGGATAGATAGATAGATAGATAGATAGATAGATAGATGGATGGATGGATGGATGGATGGATGGATGGATGGATGGATAGATAGATAGATAGACAGACAGACATAAAGATGTATAGATAGATAGATAGACGGACGGACGGACAGATAGATAGATGGATATACAGACGGATAGATAGATAGACGGACGGATAGATAGATAGATAGATAGATAGATAGATGGATAGACAGACAGATAGATAGATGGATAGACACGGATAGACAGACAAATGATAGATAGATAGACAGACAGACAGATAGACATGGATAGACAGATAGATAGATAGATAGACAGACGGATAGACACGGATAGACAGACAGATGGATAGATAGATAGATGGATAGACACGGATAGACAGACAAATGATAGATAGATAGACAGACGGATAGACATGGATAGACAGATAGATAGATAGACGGATAGACATGGATAGACAGATAGATAGATAGATAGATAGACAGACGGATAGATAGACAGACGGACGGATAGATAGATAGACAGATGTATAGACGGATAGACATGGATAGACAGACAGATGGATAGATAGATAGACAGATGTATAGACGGATAGACATGGATAGACAGACAGATGGATAGATAGATAGATGGATAGACACGGATAGACAGACAAATGATAGATAGATAGACAGACGGATAGACATGGATAGACAGATAGATAGATAGACGGATAGACATGGATAGACAGATAGATAGATAGATAGACAGACGGACGGATAGATAGATAGATAGATAGATAGATAGATAGATAGACAGACGGATAGATAGATAGACAGACAGATGGATAGATAGATAGACAGATGTATAGACGGATAGACATGGATAGACAGACAGATGGATAGGTAGATAGATAGACAGATGGATAGATAGATAGATAGACAGACAGATGGATAGACGGATAGACATGGATAGACAGACAGATGGATAGATAGATAGACAGATGTATAGACGGATAGACATGGATAGACAGACAGATGGATAGATAGATAGATGGATAGACACGGATAGACAGACAAATGATAGATAGATAGACAGAAGGATAGACATGGATAGACAGATAGATAGATAGACGGATAGACATGGATAGACAGATAGATAGATAGATAGACAGACGGACGGATAGATAGATAGATAGATAGATAGACAGATGGATAGATAGATAGATAGACAGACAGACAGATGGATAGATAGATAGACAGATGTATAGACGGATAGACAGACAGATGGATAGATAGACAGATGTATAGACGGATAGACATGGATAGACAGACAGATGGATAGATAGATAGATAGATAGATAGACGGATAGATAGATAGATAGATAGACAGATGGATAGATAGATAGACGGATAGATAGATAGATAGATAGACGGATAGATAGATAGATAGATAGACAGATGGATAGACGGATAGACAGACAGATGGATAGATAGACAGATGTATAGACGGATAGACATGGATAGACAGACAGATGGATAGATAGATAGATAGACGGATAGATAGATAGATAGATAGATAGACAGATGGATAGATAGATAGACGGATAGATAGATAGATAGACGGATAGATAGATAGATAGATAGATAGACAGACAGATGGATAGATAGATAGATAGATAGATAGATAGATAGATAGATAGACGGATAGATAGATAGATAGATAGATAGATAGATAGATGGATAGATAGACAGACAGATGGATAGATAGATAGATAGATTTAGTTTGATAGATAGATAGATAATAATATAATATAATAATAATAATAATATAATAATAATAATAATCCTTACATTTATATAGCGCTTTTCTGGGCACTCAAAGATAGATAGATAGATTTAGTTTGATAGATAGATAGATAGATAGATAGATAGATAGACAGACAGATGGATAGATAGATAGATAGATAGACAGACAGATGGATAGATAGATAGATAGACAGACAGACGGATAGATAGATAGATAGATTTAGTTTGATAGATAGATAGATAGATAGATAGACAGACGGATAGATAGATAGATAGATAGATAGATAGATAGATAGATAGATAGACAGATGTTTGTTCTGCTCTTCATTTGCAGGTTGTGTGTGAATCTCATCCTCTGGACAGTAGAGCGTGTAAATATTATATTTGCTTTCATGACTCTTGAATATCCGTCATCTTCAGGGCTCTGCTCTGTTCCTCTGGCGTTAATCATGTTTCTGGATGATTCTGAGCGCGTGCGGACGGGTCAGCTTTGAGCCAAGATGGCGGTGTGTGCTCGTCTCCGCTCTGCCACGCCGGATTGACACGCGGCTCTTTTGAACGATGACCCGTCTGCCATCGCATTAACCCGCGCCGACTGGACAAGAGAAGGGCCGCGACCTTTGACCTCCTCACGCGCGGCCCCTCGCTGGGGAAAAACGAGGGCGTTTCGGGATGTCAAGACGTGTGATCAAGTGTTTCGACCTTGAAACCCTGTTAAACATCTCATTTTCAGAGAATCCGACGGAACGCGCGCGTTGTGTAACGTAGTCGAACAGGAAGTAGGTTGCTTTCTGCGTCTCTCATTATCTTTCTCCAGCTGTTCAGCGGCTGTTTTTACCCACAAGCCCCTGGTGCAAAGCGGAGGTGTGAGGCTCATTATATTCAGTGCCCTTGATTTGTTTAATACACGTTTTCCCATCCTCTTTAATTATATCACCCTTTGAGGTGTTTCATTTTGTGTGTGGTCCGAGTCAGAGGTTCACAGGTGTCAGTACTGAAGACTGAATCATCTGACTCAATGAGAGACGATCAACTGAGACCATAATCAGGTGAAAAATCACACATCGAGAGCCACAATAGTGAGTTTCCAGGCCTTTGACAACAAGCTCATTTTCAGTGTAAATTTTGTTTAATATGTTTGTGCATTTTTAATTTGTGAGATTGAGGATTATAGTTAACTAAAATAAAAAAAATGAGCTGAAATATTATATTATATATTATTTATGCTATATAAATTCTTTAAATACCTTATTTCAGTATCCCTTTCAAATAGTGTTCTGTGACCGCATCAAGTGATGAATGTCAGTGCATTTTGCAGTGTTTTCTATTTATACTCCATCATGCTGGGTGGCTCCGCCTACTGTGGAATCTGATTGGTTCATACTCTTGCTCCACACAAATGAATATTAAACATGGAATGTGTTCTGATTGGCTGTGATTCTGTCACACTGCGCAGGATAGGAAATTAAGTTAGAAGTTTAAGAATCTGTCTTTTTAATTTATATTGTGGTGTTTTTATGGATATTATGCGTTCGGTGTCATTTGTGTGTTGTGGGTTTTTCAGGCTGACTGAATAGCAGAAGTGGTGATTGTTGAACATCAGGCAGGACTATCAATTAAACAAACGAATGAACAGATAAGTGTGAGAGTATGAGGGAAAGATCTAACTGATCTGAGATGATAAACGGGGAAAATCCCACATCTAGAGCCACGATCCTGATTAGATTCATATTTCAGGCCTTTAACAACATGTTTGAGTTTTGCTCACACAAGAATCACTCATTTTCAGTGTTAAATTCTATTTTTTTTTTGTAATTTTGTACCTTTTTAATTTGTGATTTTAATTTGTATTTTATTATAGTAAACTAAAACTAAAAAACATTTTTAGTACTTGAAATAAAATAAATGTTAACTGAAATAAAATAACATTAAAAAAACTTAAACATTTTATTTCAGGTAATGTTTTTTTTTTTTTAGTTAGTCACCTAAACTTAAAATCATTTAATAAATAAATGATTTTAAGTTTAGGTGACTAGTTGATAAATATGTCAAAAATGTTATTTTTTTAATTTTTTAAAAAAAGGTTTTAGTTTTAGTTGACTAGTTGAAAAATATGACAAATAGTTTATTTATTTATTTTTAAGTGGTTTTAGTTGACTAGTTGATAAATACAACAACAATGTTATTTATGTATCTATTTATTAAATGGTTTTAGTTTGTTGACTTGTTGAGAAGCATAACAAAAATGTTATTTATTTATTTTTATTTATGTATTTATTTTTTAATGTTTTTGGTTTTGGTTGACTAGTTGAGAAATACAACAAAACATGTTTTTATCTATTTATTTATTTATTTTTAAATGGCTTTAGTTGTAGTTGACTAGTTGAGAAGTACGACAAAAATGTTATTTATGTTTTATTTTTATTTTTAAATGGTTTCAGTTGACTAGTTGAGAAATACAACAAAAATGTTATTTATTTATTTTATTTTATTTAAAAAAAAAATGGTTTTAGTTGACTAGTTGAAATGTCAAAAATATTTTTTAATGGTTTTAGTTTGTTGAATATAATAACCCTGAATCTCACAAATTAAAAATGCACAAAATTACAAAAAAAAAAGATTTTTACACTGAAAATGAGTGATTCTTGTGCAAGAAAAACTCACAAACATGTTGTTGAAGTTCTAAAAACTGTTGCAAAATTTGTCAATTTTATGTATTTCTTTAAATTTTTATTTATTTCAGCTAGTTGTCAAGAAAACATTTTTCATTTTCATTTAATTTCACTTGATGCACTAAAATAACTAAAACTAAAACTGAATTAATGAGTAATGAATAAAAACTATATATACATATTTTTAAAAGCAACATGTATTGCATGTATTACACGTGAAAGCTGGACTGATGCGAGGAAGTGAGCTCTGAGGAAGTGATGCGGGATTGCAGACAGTATCCCAACTGCAGCCAAACACCTTAATTGTGATGCATTCTCCGGGTTTCTCTCCTGTATGGAGTATCCTGCTCTGATGCCATATGGTGTCGCATGGAACATTTAACTTGTCAGCTGTAATGGATTGTTCTGGAAGCAGATTTTAGCTGTAAGCGCTAACGGCTCGTCTGCGGGCGGCTGTATGAAGGATCACATGAACGCTCGCTCCGTTCGCCTGGAGACGCTGACCTGCGTGACTCTCAGATTTACCCAGCATTCTCGGTGGTGCTGGATCCCGTGGCCCTTGAGCGGGTGCTGTCAGAAGCGCTTACGACGGACAAGAGCCGGGAAATATCGACCTGCTCTTGCGGTCAGTTTCAGAGATTCAAACCTTTAGTCCAGGTTAAATACTGACGGATGAATTCTGAATGATTTATGCTGAAATTCTTTGTTTTCTTTCATGATTGAGACCCATAATAAGACTCCACTAATATTGACTTGGTAAATATGAGCAAAAGCAGCTGTGAAAATAAATCTGCATTGTTTATACTTTTGATCTTTATTCAAGAAATTCACAAAATTATAACCTTTCATCTAAGTAAAACAATTGACAGTGGGGGGAAAATCACATTATAGAATAGCTAAATGTTTTTCTCCAAAACATGTTGACCACAATTATTGCCACCCTAGAAATTCTTAAGAGTAAAATATCTCTGAGTATATTCCCAGTTTTTAGCACATCAGGGTGATCATGAGCATGAAATTGTCCAGCCATGACTTCCTGTTCTACAGGAGTATAAACATGAGGAAACACAAAGGCCAAATTCCCGTAATCATTCATCACAATGAGTAAAACCAAAGAATATATTTCTGATGTGCAGCAAAAGATTGCTGAGATTCACAAAATAGAAAGTAGCTAAAGCATTGAAAATCCCTATTTCCACCACCATAATTAAGAAGTTTCAATCAACTAAAGATGTTACAAATCCGCCTGGAAGAGGACGTGTGTCTAAATCATCCTAATGCATGGTGAGGAGAAAAGTTTGAGTGGACAAAGACTCTCCAAAGATCACAGCTGGAGAATTGCAGAGATTAGTTGAGTCTTGAGTGTCAGAAAGCCTAAAAAATGATCAAACAGCACCTACATCCCCACAAGATGTTCAAGAAAAATCCTCCTCGCTCATCAGAAACAATCTCCAGCATATTCAGTTGTCAGACAAGACTGAAACTTCAAACTGGACCAGCTTCTGTGGTCAGATGAAACTAAAAAAAGAGCTTTTTGGCAGCAAACCCACCAGATGGGTTTGGCGCACACATGGATAAAAAGTACCCCATGCCCACGGTTAAAGATACTGCTGGATCTTTAATGTTGTGGGACTATTTTTCTGCTGGAGGTCCTGGACATCTTGTTCAGATGGTATCATGGATTCTATCAAATAATAACAGATAAAAATCAAAACCTGACCGCTTCTGCTAGAAATCCAGTAATGGGATCTTCCATCAGGGCAAAGATCCAACACAAAAATGTGACACTGAGCACAAAATGAAGCTTCTGCCATGACCATCTCAGACCTGAACCCTAAAGAAAATGAGTGGAGTGAACTGAAGAGAAGAAGCACCAGCATGGAGCTGGAATCTGAAGGATCTGGAGAGATTCTGCATGAAGGAATGTTCTCTGATCTCTTGTCAGGTGTTCTCCAAACTCATCAGGCATTATAGGAGAAGACTCAAAGCTGAAAAGGACGTTGCAATAATTGTGGCCAACGTGAACAAGAGAAAAACATTTATTTCATAATGAGCTTTTTCTCCCCGTTTCAATTGTTTTACTTGGATGAAAGGTTAGAATTTTGTGAATTTTTTTAATGAAAGATCAAAAGGATAAACAATGCAGATTTATTTTCACAGCTGCCTTTGCTCATATTTACCAAAGGTGCCAATATTACTGGAGGGCACTGTATATATATTATGTGAAGCCCATTATGTTTGTGCCCAGATTCATCAGTTTCCCAGCATCTTTTGCATATTTGAACCCTTTCCAGCAGTGACTGAATGATTTTGAGATTCATCTTTTCACACTGAGGACAACTGAGGGACTCAAACTCAACTATTAAAAAGGTTCAAACATTCACTGATGCTCCAGAAGGAAACACGACGCATTAAGAGTCGGGGGGTGAAAACTTTTGAATTCAAATATCAAGGTAAATTGTACTTAATTTTTCTGCCGGGAAACATGCAAGTATCTTCTGTTGGTTCCGAAGGGCAGTACTAAATGAAAAACAATGATATTTAAACAAAATAAGAAAAATTGTGACACCTGTTCAAAAGTTTTCACACCTCGGTTCTTAATGCATCGTGTTTCCTTCTGGAGCATCAATGAATGTTTGAACCTTTTTTAATAGTTGAGTTTGAGTCCCTCAGTTGTCCTCAGTGTGAAAAGATGAATCTCAAAATCATTCAGTTCATCATTCATCATTTCAATGCTTGAAAACGGATGAATCTGCAGGAGCTGGAGGATTTTTCTGAAGAACAGAGCTCAGTTTAACTGCTCAGGACAAACAAGAGACTCATGAACAACCATCACAAAACACAAAAACAGTCGTAGATCATCAGGTAACCACACACAGTATTGAGAATCAATGGTTCACATACTTATGAATGGGGTTATTTTAATAAATTCAGCTATTGTTTTGTCTTGTGAACTAAATGCAAACATCTTTTATGTAAAATATCTTACTCAGGACAGTACTAAACAAAAAATAACATGCATTTTGTGTGATCTCTCTTATTTTATTAAAATAATTCTCATTTTCACAGATTCTGCAAACTTTTTCTTGCAACTGTTTATAATTTAGAAATATGTTGAAGGAAGATTCTTTAAAGACGTTGAGGACAGCTGTAAGATCTGGAGATGTTGTTATTGAAGAGCGTCTCCACGCGTTTCATGGAGTTGTTTAGTTTCTGCAGAGAACACAGAGATTTACACCTTTGAGCGCCTGTCAACATGACATGCAGGAGTAAAACACAATCACACACACACACGCATGTGAATTCCCAACAATCCAGATGTCTCGTTGAAGTCACGTCTCAGGTGTGGGAAGCGTCTGACGTTTGTGAAGCGCTGACAGGAGACGAGCGTCAAGGCCAGAGTTTCAGGAAGAAACGACTGAGAATTAAGAGCAGTAAGATTTACAATAATGTTCCATTTGTTAACATTAGATAAATACATTAGTGACAAACATCGGTGTAGGGTTTACTTTAATACACATAAACGGCAAATAACACACTGAATTAAACATGAAAACATATTCCAATAATCTTTCAATAATTGTTTTATTTACACCTTCAAAAAATCTTTTTTTAAAGTGCATGAACTAACAATGAACAATACTTCTAAAGCATTTATTAATCTTAATTAATGTTAATTTCAACATTTAGTAATACGTAGATCAAGTGAGTTTAAATGGTTAAAAATACGAAGGATTGATGACGTGAATTAATCATTCACAATTAGATAAGGAACATGAATTAAGAAAGTAAATCATATGAGAGAAATAAGTTTATTTATCATTACTTATATTAAACATATGTATTTCTTAATTTTTATATTAATTTATTTAATCAGAATTAAATAATTAAATGTAAAAATAATAAATGACAGTAATTTAAATAAATAAATTATAATTAACATCATGAATCATTCACAATAAGACAAGAAATTAAATAGTACGGGATAAATTTTATTTATCATTAAACATATTAATTTATGTTTTTTATATTTATTCATTTATTTAATCCAAATTAAATGAACAAATATACATTAAATTAATTGCAATAAATTAAATAAATTGACAAATTATAAATAATTTCACTGATTAATCACTCCCAATAAGACAAGGAACATGAATTAAGAACGTAAATAATATGAGATAAATAAATACTTACATTAAATGCTTGTATTTGTTAATTTGCATATTTATTTAATCCAAATTAAATAAATAAATTAAAATAATTTAAATAAATAAACAAATGCTAAATAACATCACTGATTAATCAGTAAAAATAAGACAAGGAACTTGCATTAGGAAATTAGACAGAATCAGTTTGCACTTTTAGGCAAAACAAAGTTGTATCTTCAGTGAATGGCAACAAATCTTCATGAGCCACGAAAGAGCAGTAAAGCGTCCTGTGTGAGAGTGAGAGATGCTTTATATTCAGTGAGTGTCGCGAGTGGAGCTCTGTGTGATTACCCTAATCAGAGCCGCTGCCAAAGCTTCTGAACCCGAGCGTACCAGCGCCTCTCCACCTGGCTGAGGTCCGTGCCAGACCGTGCACGTGTGTGTGTGTGTGTGTGTGTCCGTCCCGCCCCCCCGTTGGGACCCTCCATCTGCCCCCCCAGTCTGAACGCTCCATCCTCGACGGACTGGAACGCTTGACCAAGGGGGTTCTGGGAAAGAATAGGGCCACGGAGAGCGAGATGCATTTCTCCGCAGGCCATGAATGTCCAGAGCGAACAGAAGTTTAGGGAAGTTTGGGAATGTGGCACACTTTTGAAATGAATCAGTGTTGTTTGGTTATCAACGTTGTGTTCACACTTGTTTTCACATTTAATAACGACAGAGTCGACCAAAGTGCTGCACAAAAGAGATAGTGGGAGAATAAGACAGGGCCTAAGACGGAGCCCTGTGGTACACCACATGTGCATGCAGCAGAAAAAGGAGTATAATTTCCATTGTCAGTTTCAGTGCAGCTTCAAAGGGCTTTAAACGATACCAGACGAGGAATAAGAGTCTTATCTAGAGAAACTATCAGTCATTTTCTAAAAAAAACACAACTGTATATACTTTATAAACACAAATGATCGTCTTGCACGTGCTTCCACTTTCCGTATTCTTCAAAAAGCTTACGGTGTATGTCCTACGCCTTCCCTGTTCAACTTACTGAACGAATGCGAAGAAGATAAGGAAGAATACGGAAAGCGGAAGCATGTACACAGCGATCATTTGTGTTTATAAAGCATATACAGTTGTATTTTTTTTTCGAAAATGACCGATTGTTTCTCTAGATAAGACCCTTATTCCTTGTCTGGTATCATTTAAAGCTCTTTGAAGCTGCACTGAAACTGTAATTTTGACCTTCAACCGTTTGGAGTCCATTGAAGTCCACTATAAGGAGAATAATCCTGGAATGTTTTCATCAAAAAACTTAATGTCTTTTTGACTGAAGAAAGAAAGACATGGACATCTTGGATGATGTGGGGGTGAGTAAATTATCAGGAAAATTTTTTATTTGAAAGTGAACCTTTAATACCAACATACAGCACTAAACGTTTCAATAAACCAAACAAGCCGTAGTTGTAGTTCTGTTCTTTTGGTCTGGACCAAAAAGAGAAAATGATACATTTAGTCCTGGTTCGCAATAAAGCTGTATATCGTCTGCATAAAAATGATATGAAATCTAATAATTAAGAAAGATCCTGGCTAAAGGAAGAAGATATAGGGAGAATAAGACAGGGCCTAAGACAGAGCCCTGTGGTACACCACATGTGCATGCAGCAGAGAAAGTAGTAGTATAATTTCCAGTGGTTAAAGAAAAAGATTTTAATACCAACATATTGCTCCACACGTTTCAATAAACCAAAAAAGCCGTAGTTGTAGTTCGGTTTTCTTGGTCTGGACTGAAAAAGAAAATGATACATTTAGTCCTGGTTTTCTTAGTCACACCAAACCTAAAGATAAAAATACAAAAAAAGGATTTTATGATGTATATTTGGTGACGGGACTTAATGAACATCCAAAACAGTGCTATGTGCTGCATGCAATGTGCATATGATGGTATTTTTTACAAGCTGAAAACTCACAAAGAGCTTAAAAAAGTGAAAAGGAGTCAAAACAGAGGCAGGAATCCCTCTGTCACACACACAAACACAGATCTGCTGTGAGGAGATGCTGAACTGTGATGGGCAACATTACGAATATGACGAGAAAAAAACAAGTATGCTTTTTAGTATCTCATCTTGTATGCCACATGTCCTGCATTAGGGTGGTTTAGATGTCTTTGGTCCATGTTGTGCTCATATTTCAGTCAAAATGCATCAGAATTTGTTTTGAGACCCATATTTCAGGGTCTCTGTCGGCTTGTTCGTTGCGCAGCATTCACATCTATTCAGGACCAGATGTACTTCATATTATGACTTATTGGCTATGACAGTATTGGCTATGATTCGCCGACAAATGCTAGACATTTAGCCGTTATATATATATATATATATATATATATATATAGTGTTTACGCTGTACTTAACCCTCTGGAGTCTGAGGCTGATTTGGGGCCTGGAGAAGTTTTGACATGCCCTGACATTTGTGCTTTTTTCAGTTGTTCATAAACATATTAATGGAAAAAGTGTCATTACACTGTATTCAGCACAAACTAGGCTACCATAATATGTGAGGAACATGTATGTACATGTTTGTGTTTTTGAAGGAATAACGTTTATGCGTGGTTATTGAAAAAACAAAAAAATTAAGTCACTGAAATAAGGCCAAAATATATATTAAATCTGTGTTTACAAGACTTCTGGGTATTGGAGGTTGTAGGCTAGAGTTTTTGCTTAAAAATTATGTAAAAATTATAATGCCTACTTGTTCATATAAAACAATATATTGATTTAGTTTTTGTAAGACACTTTTTGTCAAGAAACACAGTATGCGTGGAGGCATGAATCTTCATGAATAATGGGTCATTTACACCTGAGAAGACAAAAGAATTGCATAAAGAACCTCTAATGGTGCGGCATATTAATGAGGCCTTTCAGTCAGGTAGGCTGTGAAAAAACCCTCTGTAATCATGTCTCAGCTCAATTTAAAATAATGGTATTCTATTATATTCTTTAAAATATAATGTATTTCTGTGATGCAAAGAGTCTGAATATAGGTTTTTAGTTTAAAAGCATTTACGTTTGGAGAAATATTGATGGATTCTCATGTTTATGTCAATTTTCTATACAGAAGAGTTATATTTATTCTATATTCATTGTTATCACTATGAGCGCTGGTGTTTTCAATTCATACTTGCAGCCGGAGGGCGCTCTCTCTGCACATTTAGTCCACAAATTATTAAGAAGAAGAGGACATATCAGGAACTAACAGCATGTCTTCCAGAGGTCGCTAACATACAGGCTTTTACATCCAGATAAACACTTTTCAAGACAATAAATACACGATTGAGATGATGTATGCCTGTATTGACTCATAATTTGCCTCTGAATAGCACTGGCTCCGTGGGCGTGGCCGCATTAGCGGATAATGAGCTGAATCACGGATTTCTGACATGTGTCTCTTTTCATACAGATTACATAAACACAGAATGTTATGTTATGATTTAAAACCTGACATTTCAATGTATCTTTAGACCCAAGTCTATTTTTTGTCATTAGTATTCACTAAGTTATAGTTCATTTTCTGAGAACTATCAGATTAAACTTTGTTCAGAGGGAGACGAGAGATCATACATCATTTTAGTTTTCTTTATTTTGCAAAAAGCACAACATTTTGTTTTTACTCTGAGTGTACATAAATAAAAGAAGATATTCTATAGTTCAATTGATATATTACTTATGTCTCTATGACAAAAAATGATGGAGTATTTTAAGTCTGTTTTGCTGTAATGTGAAAAAAAACCTGAAAACGCACTGGCGCGTTTTCAGAACTCAGGGAGTTAAACAGTTCTTTATTTTCCCTTGCATTGCATTGCAAACAAGCAGACATGGTCTAAACCGAGCACATCATTCATGATAGAGGCGGGGCGGAGTTATGAGGTTTGACTGACAGTTTAAGGAGCCAATGGGTTACATGCTTTAGTCTTTTTGGTGTAGAAACAATTTTCACTTAGAAATCACTAGAAAATTTCACAAAGAAACAGCAAGTAGCGCATTGAATTAAATGCAAAATTGTGAAGTAGAAAGCATTTTTTCTTAAAAAATGTACTCCAAAAATTTTGACAGTGCATTACAAATTTTGTTTTGAAGCTAAAAACTTTTTGAAATTCTGACAAAAAGACAAAGGTACAAGACTTGACTTTAGTAAGGGAAAAAACTACAATCCCATGAAGCATTGCAAATTACATAATCAAACTTTGGAGAATTATAAAACTATTTAAAAATATTTCAGACTCTTTTACATCATTCGCAGTGCTTCACTGAAGTGGGCGGAGCTCTTTTGGTGCAGTTTGCTTGTCACAATCTCTGATTGGTGGAGATTTCTCTTCAGAATCATGGGTAATGTAGTTTTTCCACCAGGAATTCTGCTGATAAATGTGATTGTTTTAAAAATAAGTCAAAATAATGCAGACTCACTTCTTCATCAGAAGCATGTACTATCATTTAACAACCTTGTATCTCACAGTAGGGCTGTCTTTAACAATTTATGAGTTATTATTAAATGCAAAGGGACTGTTGAATGGGATCAGACGCCAGCCAATCAGATGTGAGATTTTTCCAGCTCTTGCTATTTGTGTGGTCAATATGCATCAGATGGTCTCGGATAGATAATGTCAGTTCATGTGAATCGGATTGGCCAGTGTAGTAGATCAATGTTTTATAATGAGGATGACATCATGATGAAGCAGTCGGCTCATTGGTCAGTGTCAGATCTCACTCAGTGCAGCTTTCCCAGACTCCTCGGCAGCTGTAGCCGCTTCCTCCAGCTGTTACAGACACGT